>OY821755.1:17591511-17935723 GCA_963682095.1 Potentilla sterilis
TGCGAGACGTGGTCGATCGCAGGTGGAGGCAAATTGCGTGAGTTGCTCCGGAGAGGCTTTGGCAAGTTAGCGGTGCGCTAGAACTTGTGTGTGTTTGTAGTTGGTTGAGAACCCTTTTTCAGTTGCAAAAGAGTTATATTTATATGGTTCACGAAACCCTAGTGCTTGAAGATCCAGACTGGCGGATTCCGGGATTGACTAGGATTGTCCTTCCTCAAACCGACTTCAATTAAATCAATTAAGAATAAATTGAGATCAGTCTTTCCCTTTACTTAAGGAACTCATTCCACACCGTATATTGCCCGGATCATCACTCAATTAAAGCCGAGATAAGCCAAATCGACTCTAAAGAGAATCAATCACTGATTTGGCTTAAGATACCTTTCAGAAATAGATTGCTATCCAAAACAATCTCTAGTTAACCCAATCAGCGTTTACACCTTATTATCCGTTAAGGTAACTCGTATATTGTGTAATTGGATTACTACAAAATAACCCCAATCTGATCGGGTAGCAAATCAATACTTTCGTTCCAAGCAATCTTCCCCAAATGGAACAGGAAGTGCTCATATTGGATTCGGTTTAACCTAAACCCCTCTGGGTGTCTGGGTAAAAGCCCAATTGAAATAAATTCCAATTGTGGCCCAAACAGAGACAAAACAACAAAAACAACAACAACATTAACCCTGACAGGTATTTCCCCATCCACTCACAATCTCAAGAACTGTCTTCGTCCTCATTTCCAAATGTCCCAAAACACTTCCACTAAAGCACATCTTCCCCAAATTTAAAGCCAAGTTTTCTACTTCACCAACCACGGATTCTCAAACTTAAGTTACTTTAACTGAACTGAAGATCGAACCAAGCAACAGGTTTCATTTCATACCAGTTATCAGAAATGCGATTCTTTAGAGACAAACTTGATACGAGAATAAAAGAATCCAAAGAAAAACAATAAAGGATCATGCTTTAACAAAAGCTAAAAAGAAAGAGCAAGAACTCACAGGAATAACTAGGGAGCTGAGTTGATTGTTAAAAGGGTTTGAGAGGGATCGACTGCCTTGGTTGGAATTAGAGATGGGCGCTGTTTACGAATTAGTGGGGGAACACAGAGAGAGAGGTGGCGGAGTTCCTTTCGGCTTTTACCACGGCTAAAATTCTTTAATAGCTCGAAACTTTACGACGTCGTATTGACTATCTCTTAACTTTGAATTCAACCTTCAACGCTTTGTATTTTTGGGCATGATTCATTTTTTTTTAATTTAAAAATATGGATATTAGTTAAAATTTCCAATATTCTAAATTTTAATAAATATATTTGATAGTGGAGGGTTCTACAGCTTATGAACAATTTCATAACCACTGCATTTAGTCTTAATTTTATATAATACGTAGTATAACTGATTGAAAATTATTTTCGATCTCTATGAACGAATTTGATTTATTATAGGAGTATCAGTGAGAGACACAAAATTATGTTTGTTATATTATATACGCACTAACTAATTCGCCGTGTAACTAAATGTTGTGTTCCTATCTTTCTGATAATTACCTTTTTTTTTTTGTCTTTTTTTTGTCAACTGCTAACTAACTTTCCATGTCAAAGCTTCCATCGAAAAAAACTTTCCATGTCAAAGTAAGTCATGCATACATGCAATTTTCACTTGGAAGAACAAAGAAAATATAAAAGCAAAGGCACAAACCCAGTGCACACATGCTCATTATTTACGCACATAATATTAGCTAAGTTTTATGTCATACATACACTGATCAATCTCCCTAATTAACAAGGGTTAGTGCAGAAGCATTTTGGTATCCAGAAGTCGCGGCAATGGCCGCCGTCGTAGCCTTCTTTATTGCAAGTAAGTGCGCAGTTGCTTCCTAAAATGCAAGGTCCCTCAAACTTGCCGCTCGGAGACTCGCATGTCTTCGGAGTCGGTCTTCCCCCAGCAACCACTTTCGGCCCCATTTCTGCCAACATCAGCAAGCAAATGGCAATTAGTTGATACTTTATAACTTCTTGAACTATATATAATGATCGATTGATAAAAGTAATTTACAAGAGGGAAACAGAAAATTGTACCTGTAGCCATGAGAACCAGGACGAGAAAGAAGGCAGCTAGACGCATTGAACGGTCCATGTTGATCTTTATATGTGCAGATTGCAGAATTTAGATGAAGAAATGAGATCAAACCGATTCTAATTGCAGAGGAATGTAACGTTCAGGGGTTTATATATAGAGTTAGGAACGGAGCATATATAGAGGGAGTGGATCAGCTCCCGAATCCTGGTAGCCACAGCCAAAATAGGAACTCATCGGGAAAGTTTAGCTGAGGCTATCTAGGCAACTGCCTTGGTTGGCAATGAACCTCCTACATTTTGGGGACAAGCTAGGGATGGCAAATAATTGCTATATTCTCAGGCACAGTACTTCTTCTTCTTCTTTTTCATGATTTTATTGGCTCAAATGATCCGATTTATGGTTGTTGTGTATCTGAATCCGTTCTATTTACCACGGCAAGTGATACATTTTCTATGTTAGCAAACGTCAAGGATTTGGAACTCGTGGTTGTTGCACTGTTTAATTATGTTGAAATTAAGCAAGAGAACATGCATGAAATGCAACAACTTGGGAAATGATATATAAAAGTTTGGAAAATGTTGTTACAGAAATTAATTTCGTTTAATTAGCAGATAAAATGGAAAGGATCAACCATACTCAAAGCATAGTTAAGTGACGAAAGTACATCATATAGTCTTGGATTAATCAAGATGGATTACTACAATGTCCGCAAAATGAAGAAAATCAATGCAAGACCCAACACACCATCATTGAGATCAATGATTTAGGTAGATTAACAACAACTAACAACATCCCAAATGAGATATCTAAGATATGTAGATCAACGTATAAAGGACTAAAATGAAGGACAAGATAGCTAGTTAGCTCTTCTATTCCGGCTGATCGTAGTTCAAGTATTGCTTGAGCAGTTCGGGACACCCAGATAATGCCTGATCCTTGAAGAATCCCATGTTGTTTGCAAAACGCCTCGTCTTAACAACGCCGTTGAAGCGGGTAAGTACCACATTGGCACGGCTACGTCCGGGGTCGGGCGATTTACAGTCACTGATCGGGCTGTCAACGAGGACCGTTTCGCAAATCTGGTCCTCATGGTCGTCTTCAACCAAAATGTTGTATGTTCCGGTTTCGTCCGTCACGCCCTCTACACTGTATGCAAGGCTTAAGCTATTCCTG
Organism: Potentilla sterilis; assembly: GCA_963682095.1. Taxonomy (NCBI): domain Eukaryota; kingdom Viridiplantae; phylum Streptophyta; class Magnoliopsida; order Rosales; family Rosaceae; genus Potentilla; species Potentilla sterilis. The sequence goes on from OY821755.1 coordinate 17,594,769, forward strand.
TATTTGCACTCAATTTTCACCGTTGCACCTAAACAATGCAAGCACACCACATATAACTATCACTTATAAGGAAGTAATGGTGCAGATTAAACTTCTTTTATCGATCACACACACAGAAATGGGACCTTACGTACGTACCAAACATAAGCACGGTAGTCTAGCCTGTTGAACTCTTAACAATCTGAAAGTACTAACAGGGATTAGGGAGATTTGTAAGAAGCTGGATCAGCTTTTGTTTGAAACTCAACACAACCATGTCTTTCCTGGTCCTACTAGGAAAGACCAAAATGGGTGTACTTAGCAATTTCCTAAATTGCTGTAAATATGAATCTGATTCCTGTTTGCTCTCCTATGTTTATGGAAGTTATTTAATTGAGTTTGTTTGACTTTCATATGAGATATTCGATTAATATTGCTAACCTCTTGATAAGGCTTTCTCTCTCCTGTTTGAATTTTCTGTATCCTATCAGATTAGCAAATCTTGGCGTAAACTATGGGGGAGTCTTCTCTATAAATTGTAGGCGTATGCATATGCACAGGATGCTTTTGTGAGCATATCTTTTATATCAATTAGCAGTTCTTGTGAACTCCTATTCTTCTTGGTTTCTTCTCTTGATTTGTGTCCTCTGTCATTTCTCACTTGTGTGATCTGTGATTGTAGGAAACTTGGTTTCAAAGGTGAAATAATCAAGTTGCTGTCTCTACTAGTTAGTCTAGTTGATTACAGTTTGTTATCAAGTTAGCTGTGTTGATGCTTGTAATGAGATTGCGATAAACATCTCAACTTGATATCTGTAACAATTGATCAATCATAGTGGATTCAGTTTATAGTGTGGACTACTCAAAAGTCTCGTAGTGGTTTTTTAATCTCAGATGAGATTTCCACTATAGTTAAACTCGTGTTCTTTCTGTTCTTACTCTGTTCTTAAACTTCTGTTTGTTTTTCTTTTTCCATCTGGTAATTTCAATTGGCATCAGAGCAGGTCACTTCTTGTTTTAAGTGAGATCCTTAGATTTTTATTAGATGGAACGTACTTCAGTAAATACCCCTCCTGCTTTCAAAGGTGAAGGGTATGAGGACTGGAAAGGCATGATGAAAGCATTTGTTTCTGCTCAAGATTCTAGGGCTTGGCAATGCATTCTACATGGTTGGACTCATCCAACAGTTGAAAAAGAAAAAAATGTTTTTGTTCAAACTCCTTTTTCGAAATGGACTCCTGAAGAAATTGCTTACAGTGAGGCTGAAAATAAAGCTATGAATGCTCTATTCATTGCTCTTTCTGAGGATGAGAGGGTGCAGATCAAGCACTGTGAAACTTCAAAAGAAGTGTGGGATACTTTAGCAACCTCTTATGAAGGTAATGCTAAAATCCGAAAACACAAATTACAATTGCTTTTACACGAGTTTGATTCTTTACAGATGAAAAACGATGAAAGTGTTGATCATTTTTATAAACGAGTGATTTCTATCACTAGTTCTATTAAAAGTGTAAATCCAAGAAAGGCCATTGCTGAAGATGATATTGTTATGAAAATTCTTCGGTCTCTTCCTAGACGCTACAGGGAAAAGAAGACTGCCATTTCAGAAGCTCATGATCTTGATACTTATTCTCTTCAAGAATTAATAGGTAACCTTAAAGCATTTGAACAGGAGTTAATTGAGGAGGATTCTAGGGAAAAGAAGGCTTCAAAAAATATTGCATTTAAATCTGTCATTAAAACTGATAAAGCTGAGAAGGATTATGGAGCTACTGAATATGCCTTATTAACAAAGGAATTCAGAAAATTTTTGAGTAAGAAAAATTCTCCCTCAAGAAATCCTTCTGACTCATTTTCTAAGAAAGATCAAAATGGCTCTTCGTCAAAAGGTAATTTTACTCATTCTGATCAAAAAGGTAATCGATCTGAAATTAAAGGCAGTTCTTCTAAACCTAAATGTTATGATTGTGGTGGTTTTGGTCATTTAGCTGCTGACTGTGGTAATAAGAAGTACAGGGAGTCTCTCGAAAAAAGGGCGTTAAAAACTTCCTGGAGTGATGATGAAGAAGACATTGCTGAAAAAAATGTGGCTCTCATGGCCTCTTTTTCTTCTGACTCAGATGACTGTGAATGTGACTTTCAAACTAATGATTATAATGAATTGCTTGATAAGTATTCTCAGTTGTGCGATGTTTTAGAAGGGATGAACTTAAAAATGAGGCAGCTAGAACTTTCCAATAAAACTCTTGAAGCTCAAATTGAGAAATCTGATGTTTTGTTAGAATCTTCTAAGAAACTGTGGAATGAAGAAAATTGCAAGCTAACAAATTCACTGCAGGTTTTACAAAATGAACTAATTCAAACTGAATGGGGTTCTGAAAAAATTTTCTTAAAGCAGGAAATTGCAGATTTAAAATTGAATCTGTTGTCTTGTGAATCTGACAGAGATAATTATCTTGATAATATGAATAATTTGCAGGTCAAGTTAGATGAGTCTCATAGCAAATTTTCCAAGTTTGAAGGTAGCTCTGAAGCTGTGAAGATGTTACTTCAATCAGGGTCTCAGTTTAGAACTACTGGTCTGGGTTTTTCTGGTGAAATATCAAAAGAAACTTGTTTTGTGAAAGAGTCATCAAAACCTTGTTCTGAAATTGGTGAAGACTATAAGTCTGTGGCACCACCCTTGGTCAAAAATTTTTCTTCTGAGAAATCTAAGTTTTGTCCAGTCTGCCATCATTGTGGAGTTTCAGGCCATATTAGACCTAACTGTCCCTTGTTTATGAAATCACATGTTTCTGATGAGTCTGATAAATTTACTACTTTGCAGAAACAGATGGAAACTCAGATGAAAATGATTCAAGATCTGACCAGCAAATTTCAAACTCTTTGCTCGAGTAATTCAAATCAATCTAATAATATCTGTTTGCATTCTAAACTTTTGCTGGATAATGATCTTACAATTGCTACGTGTCTTGTTGCACTCACTGCTTTGACTTCTAAAAATCCCACTCTCTGGTATATAGACAGTGGCTGCTCTAGGCACATGACTGGTGATATCAGTTGGTTTACATATTTTGATGATGAGTTTCCCACTGGAAAGGTCACTTTTGGAGATGGCCAAAGAGCTCAAGTTCTTGGTAAAGGTACTGTCAAAGCTCCAAATATTCCTGAGTTGAAAAATGTATATTATGTTGAAGGACTGACTGCTAATCTAATTAGTGTCAGTCAGTTAACTGATGATCATGAAAATGTTTGGTTTAATAATAAACGTTGTAATGTTCTTGACTTTGACAATAAGTGTGTTATGAGTGGAACTAGGGCGTCTGACAATTGTTACCATATCTATGCTGATAAAGTGTCTATTGATATTCCCTGTTTACTAAGTACTTCTGCTGTGGAAACTCTCACTCTTTGGCACAGACGTTTGGGACATGTAAATTTTCAGAACTTGGTCAAATTGTCTTCTAATCACTGTGTAAGGGGTTTACCTAAGTTGTCAGGTAAAACTAGTCAACTGTGCAGTGGTTGCAAGTTAGGAAAACTTACTAAAACACCTCATAAGGTTTTAAATGCAATCAGTTCAACTCATGCCTTGGAATTATTGCACATGGATTTAATTGGTCCAGCTGAACCAATAAGCTATGGAGGTAAAAGTTATGTTCTTGTGGTTGTTGATGACTTTACACGGTTTACTTGGGTTTCTTTTCTTAAAGATAAAAGTGAGACTTTTGATTCATTTCTTGGTCTGAGTTTACAAATTTCAAATGAGAAAAGAAATGCTGGTTGTAAGATTGTCAGAATCAGATCTGATAATGGTACCGAATTCAAAAATACTGCATTCTCAAATTTTTGCTATGAACATGGTATTTTCCATGAGTTTTCTGCTCCCATAACCCCTCAGCAAAATGGTATTGTTGAAAGAAAGAATAGAGTGTTAATTGAAATGGCAAGATCTATGCTTCATTTTGCAGGGATTAAATCTACTTTTTGGGCTGAAGCTGTTAGTACTGCTTGCTACACAAGCAACCGAGTTTTTCTTCGATTTGGAACAGATAAAACTCCATATGAGTTATGGAAAGGAAAAACTCCTAATGTTGCTCACTTTCATGTTTTTGGCAGCCCTTGTTTCATTTACAAAGATAGAGAGCACTTAGCAAAATTTGATTCTAGGAGTGATCCTGGAATTTTTCTTGGTTATTCTGTAGATAGTCGAGCTTATCGTATTTACAACAGAAAAACCAAAAACATTGTGGAAAGTATTAATGTTGCAATTGATGATTTCTATGTTAGACAAATTGCAGATTCAGATGATGTTTTCCCCTTATGCAAGTCTACAACATCTGCTGATGAAACTGAACAAGGAAATGAACTATCTGATGATGATTCTGTCTATGGAGATGATCTTAAAATTAGGCCTGGTTTCAAGCAAGTACAGCGAGATCATTCTACTCAGGATATAATTGGAGGTACTAGTAGAGGTATTCTAACCAGACATAATTCTGCCTCCATTTCTAAATCATCTGAACATGTTGCAAATAATGCTGAAACTGATACTAATGTGTTCTTGAGTTTTGTTACCACTAACAAAGTAAAGATTAAGGCTATCAGTAACATTGGTTTTGTGTCTTCCCTTGAACCTAAAAATATCTCTGAGGCTTTGACTGATAATGATTGGATTTGTGCCATGCAAGAGGAGTTAAATCAATTTGTTAGACATAAGGTTTGGGATCTTGTTCCTCGACCTGAAAATTGCAACATAATTGGAACCAAGTGGATTTACAGAAATAAAAGTGATGAAAAAGGTAATATTATAAGGAATAAAGCTCGTTTGGTTGCTCAGGGTTACTCACAAGTTGAAGGACTTGACTATGATGAAACATTTGCTCCTGTAGCCAGATTGGAGTCTGTCAGATTGCTTCTTTCCCTTGCTTGTCATTTTAAATTTCAATTACATCAAATGGATGTAAAAACTGCTTTTCTGAATGGTAAAATTGACAAGGAAGTATATGTGGAACAACCTAAAGGCTTTATTGATCCTCATTTTTCTAACCATGTGTATAAATTGCAGAAAGCCTTATATGGTCTCAAACAAGCTCCTAGGGCTTGGTATGACAGACTGTCTAGCTATCTCATGGATAATGGTTATTCACGTGGTTCTGTTGACAAAACTCTTTTCATCAGAAAACTTGAAAAACATATTGTGGTTGCACAAATTTATGTTGATGATATCATTTTTGGATCAACCTGTGAAAAGCTCACTAAACAATTTCAGACTGTCATGGAAACCGAGTTTGAAATGTCTATGGTAGGTGGTCTGACATATTTTCTTGGTTTACAAGTTACTCAACTTGACACTGGTATGTTTCTGTGTCAAACTAAATATGCAGAAAATTTAGTAAAGAAATTTGGCATTGATATGAAGCAAAAGAGGACAGTTTTCACTCCAATGAGCACTACTTTAAAGTTAACTGAGGATAAAGATGGCAAACCTGTCGATCAAACACTTTATCGGAGTATGATTGGTAGTCTTTTGTATCTTACTGCCAGTAGACCTGACATATGTTTTAGTGTGGGTGTCTGTGCCAGATTTCAAGCTGATCCAAGGGAATCACATCTTGAAGCTGTAAAAAGGATCATCAGATATGTTTCTACCACACTAACGTGTGGGGTATTTTACTCTCATGATACAAATGCAGAAATTGCTGGTTTCTCTGATGCTGATTGGGGAGGTAATATGAAGGATCGGCGCAGCACTTCTGGAGGCTGTTTCTTTGTTGGCAACAATCTAGTTGCCTGGCATAGCAAAAAACAACTCTGTATCTCTCTTTCCACTGCAGAAGCTGAGTACATAGCTGCTGGGAGCTGTTGTACACAAATGCTATGGATGAAGCATATGATTGAGGATTACGGTGTGCAACAAGGTACTCTCACTTTGTTCTGTGATAACACCAGTGCTATCAACATTTCAAAAAATCCTGTTCAGCACACTCGAACTAAACACATTGAACTAAGGTATCATTTTATTCGTGATTTAGTTGAGAAAAATATTATGGAATTGAGTTTTGTTCAAACTGAAAAACAACTTGCTGATATCTTTACAAAAGCTCTTGATGCTGACAGGTTTCTGACTCTTCGAAATGCCCTTGGGGTGATAAGTTTGTCCAATGTAAATTAACTGACTTCTATGTCACATCTAACTCATTAATTCTGTATCTTTTCAGACCTTCAATATTTGTTCTCAAGAATTTATTTAAACTCTGGCAGTGGTGTAGTTGAATATGATTCAGATCTCTTCCAAGGAAGTAAAGAAATAAAGAAGTAGAATTCTATTCAGGTCTATCTCAGGGAAGTAATTACTATTTTGGTTATGACCTAATCGACTTGGTAAGAGAAAAGCTGAAACTGAATAAAATTCCATTGTTGGTTGATTCTGAAGTCTGATCTTGATTTTATATCAAGATGCAAAAATGTGACTTCCTAAAAATTGTTAAACAGTGTTATGATATAAGGGGGAGTGACGAGATTGATATAATTTTTTTTTCTGCCACGGTTTAAAGTTTTCTTGAGAGAAAATATTGTTTTTCTGATTTGATACTTGCTAACTTTTCTCTAACTATGTATGTTTCTTGGTTAAAGTTTCTGTTTGGTTAGAAAATCTCTTGGTATTCTCTGATAATTATTGCTTCCGCATTTTACTTGATTTTCTATCCTTTCTGGGAAGTTGTTTCGGTTTAGGAGTTTATTTATTATGAATCTCTTCATATTCTCTTCCTTCTAGGATCTGACTCTTGGTTTTGTTTCATTATAAATTCTCCTCTTGTGTTCATCGTTTCTCACATCCAAAGTTTCATTCTATCTCTTCAGAACTCACGTGTCTCTCTCAGTGTGCAGGTTTAGATTATGGCTCGAACATTTTATCCTACTCGTGTTGGTGAGCTTCAACGTCGTCGTGATGCTGAGAGGCGTGCAACTATCAATGCTTACACTGTCAACTTGGATGATCCTCGTTTTGATGCTCTTCGTGCACTCAATCCTCCTGCAAATCCTCAACTTCGTGGTCCTGATCATGTTCTTGCCGCATTAACTCGTCTTCATCACTCTCAAGAGTTCTCTGGAAATCGGATGGAACAAAAATTTTTGGAGGTGGAACGTCGCCTTGACCGATTAAATTCCACCATTGGTCTTCTTGTTGACACTGTTCTTGATATCCAGAACATGCTGGTTTCTACTTCACGAGGTTCTCCGTCTCCTGTACCTAGTCCGATGCACTCTTCAAGTCCAGGTCCCTCGAGTTCTTCTCCAAAGCCAAATCTATGGGATGAGGCTGTTAAACGTCAGCAAGAAAAAGAAGTGGCCGCTGCTGCTGCTACTGCTCAGGTCTGGGGTGCTAAAACTACCAAAAGTTGGGATGATGCTCTCACAATGGGGGAGTAATAGAAAAGAAAAGACAGAAAAGACCTGCTGACTCTGCCTCTCATGTTTTCTGTTCATTTCGTTTTTGAACACTTTTTTAATTTTTGTTAAACTCGGTTTGGTTGTAAGATGCATAAGCATCAGATTCTTATTTGCTTACTTATCTGGTTTTTAAGACAATTATTGCTTAATGTTTTATATTGATTTGAAGGAGAAGAGAAAAATGATGGAAACTGATTCATTCTCCTTCAAAGACCTTATCTGTATATATTCTTGCTTGGTTACTGCAGCTTTGTCTTTACAGGTTGTGTCGAGCATCAAAGGGGGAGTTTGTAAGAAGCTGGATCAGCTTTTGTTTGAAACTCAACACAACCATGTCTTTCCTGGTCCTACTAGGAAAGACCAAAATGGGTGTACTGAGCAATTTCCTAAATTGCTGTAAATATGAATCTGATTCCTGTTTGCTCTCCTATGTTTATGGAAGTTATTTAATTGAGTTTGTTTGACTTTCATATGAGATATTCGATTAATATTGCTAACCTCTTGATAAGGCTTTCTCTCTCCTGTTTGAATTTTCTGTATCCTATCAGATTAGCAAATCTTGGCGTAAACTATGGGGGAGTCTTCTCTATAAATTGTAGGCGTATGCATATGCACAGGATGCTTTTGTGAGCATATCTTTTATATCAATTAGCAGTTCTTGTGAACTCCTATTCTTCTTGGTTTCTTCTCTTGATTTGTGTCCTCTGTCATTTCTCACTTGTGTGATCTGTGATTGTAGGAAACTTGGTTTCAAAGGTGAAATAATCAAGTTGCTGTCTCTACTAGTTAGTCTAGTTGATTACAGTTTGTTATCAAGTTAGCTGTGTTGATGCTTGTAATGAGATTGCGATAAACATCTCAACTTGATATCTGTAACAATTGATCAATCATAGTGGATTCAGTTTATAGTGTGGACTACTCAAAAGTCTCGTAGTGGTTTTTTAATCTCAGATGAGATTTCCACTATAGTTAAACTCGTGTTCTTTCTGTTCTTACTCTGTTCTTAAACTTCTGTTTGTTTTTCTTTTTCCATCTGGTAATTTCACAATACCAACAGCCTAGGCATTTAAAATAGGAAAGGAACCAAAGGGGATAATATTTGTCCAATTCTGTCTATACTCTCTGGTCTACAGGGACTATGACTGAGCTTCCATTGACCATGATACCAGAAATGGAGTGCTACACTAGAATACTAGATTACCTTGGCAATTCATCTTCACTAATTGAAGGGACTTCCTCATATGAACCCTGCTCTCTCAGCTTTTGAGGAAGGAAGAAACGACCCCCAAACTTCTGCTGCAAGAAAATGATCAGAGAAAGCAGTAGACCTCCGATAGGAATAATTACATCCCAAGAATTAGAGTAGAAATCTGCAACAGGAATGGCATAAATGTATGACTCGTCATATTGTTGATGAACATAGCTGTGAGTCCTGTACAGGTCATAAGCATGTGGCAGCACTCGGACCAAGGTTGTTCCAATGTAGAATGGAACAGACAGAGCCTTTTCCTTTGATTTGCAGACCATGTTGAGTAGAATTTGAGGTAACAGAAAACCGTCCAAGACCAAACCAGCATAAGCTTTTAAGTCCATCGAAGTGCCGAAAAAGCCAATGAGATAGAGCGGTAAAGCCTTCTTCTCCACATCCCATAGCTCCTTTTGCTTCCCATTTGCTGATCTTGCCGACCATGTCTGCTGCAGAAGACGGAATTGCAACAAGAACGCTACCATTGTTATAACCCTTACAATTACCTCATTAACTGCAAGCCATCCACCACTTCCAAGTATTACATCTTGACTGTTGGTGTTGTGAGTGAACATGGCATCAAAGTTTAGCATGAGAGGTATCATATAGCCAAGGGTTAGAGTGAGTAGCATCAAAATGGAAATTGAGGGAAGCACGTCGGGATGCTTTTTCACATGAAACTGTTGTAATGCCACAAATACACATGCTAGTGTGGTAGATACAAGAACCAAGATGATCTCCATGTCCATCCTCCAGATGGATCGTTCTGCTTCAATCATGTAGCTGCCAACTGATGACAAATCCAATCGCTCGAAATGAAGAGGATCAAACTTTTTTCGTGTGCTTTCAATGCTCACCTTGGTATAACCTGTATTATTACTGTATTGATTGTCTGGAGGGAACTGAAAATTGACAAGGATATCACAATCTATAGAATCTTCTGTGGTCTGGTGAGTGCTGTTCAAGCCCACTTTTCGGCAGCCTACCATGCACAGGCTTCCATCTGTGTCGTATGTCCCTTCAGCGGAAATCTGCATCTTTGTCATCCTACTTATTGTGTAATTGCTCAACTTTCCAGCAGACCTCTCTAGCAATTCAATGCTTATTCTGTAACTAATATTGGTGGGGATGCTGTGGTTGTAGCTGGAAATCGTCGCAACAGAGACCAAAGGGGCCGGAGTGTCATCTTCATGTTCATTGATTGCAGCTGAGGTTGTATATTGTGTTGAAGATAAAAGCTCCTCGTACAACTTATCACCGACAGACACAGGTTCAGAACTTCCCCATGCAACTAATCCCTTGGAACTTCTAGCTGACATATCGAATCTCATGTCATAAGAAATTGGACTCGGGTACTCGTTGGTCTTGTGATCAGCAGCAGCAGTCTTCTTTCTGGGGCACAACTTGTTTACTTGGTCAAGTTTTGTATACTCATATTTGGTGCCTGGAACTGTAACCCTTCCAGCCTCACTCTGAGGAGTTTCAAATGTGATCATTTTGTAGTAACCAGAGTCTGTCTCGGATTTGTTGCTCCAAATATGCCCCACAACATTACTAGTGTTTCCGATTGTCCATGTTGCAGGAAATCTCAAGCTCAATCTTGTTGAACAATCACCCACATGAGTATCATTGAAAGAACCTGTAGCGTCCTGTAAGAAATGACAAGCAACAAGCTGTAACTGATTTTTCTTTGCATTCCATGAGCCTTCTGCAACCAAAGTTGTGTTGGGATTGAAAGGCCTTTGAAACCATCTGTTGCTGAGGTCTGTGAACTCCACCAGAATTCTCAATCTTCTTTCACTTTCATAACAATCAATAGACTTGATCGACATGAGTCCAGGCAAATGATCAAGCAGAGCAAGTGGAGCACAATTCCTTGCTGAGACACATTTGCTTGAATATTTGAGATCAAACTCATTAGAAAGTACTACTGTTGAGAGTTGTGAACAAAAGCTCTCTAATTTCAAAGAACTAGAGAGATCATGGCCATCAGTTTCCCCAAAAGAGCTGTCATCAGTAGAGTTAATGTACTGGTAGTTCATCCGAGGAAGCAACAAAATAGAGACTGGATGAAAATATCTTGGATCCTTGACAATATCAGAACTCGGGATCAAAGACTCTATGGTTCCACTAATCAAACTTGTAATACGAGTGGAATTTTTGAGATTATAGAGCTTAAGGATAGCAGGTCGGTTAAGTGAAGTACCTTGATTCCTACCATATCCAACCATACAAAGCTTCCCTGAAGATTCTGACCAGAACCCCTGGAGTGTAAAATACCTTCGATCGGCATGAATTGATCGAGACCTGGATCTACTACTACGTGTGGAGTTCCCCTCGTAGTAATATGTTCTGGCCTTTGGAAATATAAGATTTACTCGAAGCTTGAACAAGCCTTGTACATCAGTTTCTTCAATACGCCAGATACGGAATTCAATTGAGTTTTGGAGCTGATGACCATATGATAAGTTCCGACTAAGACCACCATTGCCAGTGTCACCACCAGTGTAGTAGTAATAACCTCTATGGAGATATTCATGTGGTTCATGGGGATGTAAGCCGTCTGCTTTCAGGGTTGATTCCGGAACAAATGAAGCACAGTGATCACCATAGGGGATTTTCTCAGCAAAGGATGAGACTGAGTTTAAAGAAAGGGTGGTGAAAACACAGAAGAAGAATATGACAAGCTTTGGCTTTCTGAAGAGTGTCATAGTTTCTTGTGAAGAGGTGAAGATTTGCAAGATGAAAAGGCAATGCAGTTTTGAAATGCTGTGATGCTCTTATGTACTAACATAGTCCCAAGTGCCTAGTCAACCATTATCAACTACCTAGTCTACTCCTGTGAAGAAAGAATTGGCCAGTTTAGTTGAAAAACCAATCTGATGATCAGTGTTTACTGTTTAACTGGATCACAAGCTTTTACAAAAACCAAAATTTTCCATTTGCTGAGAGTGCTGCCTACTAAACACATTGGCCCCTTTCGAGGTTTCGTTCTGCAACAGTAATTTTTTTATTTACCGAAATAAAGTATGATTAGAGAAGCTATAAGCATTCCATAGTACTCAAAAATGACAGGAAGAAGTAAAAATTGTGTATGGGAAGGGTGAAATTATATACATGCTGATATTTTCTTGTATCTTGACTCTTGTGTTAGTTTGAACATTCAAAGGTATCACATCAAGTTCATTATTTTTTGTCTGTGCTGATCTCAAGTCTTCATTGACTTGGAAAAATGTTGGCATGCCAGTTTTTTCTCGAATGTCTTTATCAGCTTTTGATTTGGACCAACTTAGGGGTTAGGGGGTGGCGAAGACGTAATTTTATTCGGTAATTTCAGTGCCTCTAATGATGTAATAACTGCAGAATGTCACCAAAATATTATACTGAATTGGATGCCGTATGCGTATGGAATAAGTTATAACATATCCATAATGGTATTGGTCTCATTGTCCCCATCTTACTACTATTTTCTCAGCCCTTAATCAAGTTTAGAGTTGAAAGATTCATGTATTAGTGTGCTTGTATCCTAGTGTAAAACTCTGGATCATAATATATCCACAAAACTCGATGAGTAGTTGAGTACAACAAAGAAAGAAGCTAGACAAAATGAAAATACAGCAGAAGATTGGACTTTGGGAGTTGAAACCATAAAACCGAAGCTTCAGCATATGCTTCTGTCTATTTTAACGTCTAACATGCATCAAACAAAAAAAAGCAAGCTTGATGGAGATTTATTTTTTGCTGAATTCCCAATTCAGAGGTTAGAATGACTTTGAAGGTATATAACACATTGAGATACATGCCACTGCCATCTCTATGCCCAAGTCTATTGCTTGGCACGTCAAATTTTTAGGCTCCCTACCTAAACCACAACAAAGAGTTTGGTAATGGTCGGTAGCCTTAACTACTGCTTCTTAGCTTAACCTCATCAATCCTTATTACATACCGACTTGTACACTGAAGATTTCAATCCAGAAATCTTGATGGAGACTTTGCCATGCATGAGAATGGTTGAACACTTGAACGGGTCGCTTATCATTATAACACAGTTAGATATTGTAGTGTATAGTCTGACGGTGATCTGTGGAACTGTACGTAAGTTGTTACCGAATTTTTTATTATTTTTTTTTTAATAATTGTTATTTTTGATTTGAGGGTTTCCCTCGAGTTTTGGTGCAAAACATCCAGCAATTCCTTGTTCTCCAAGAAATAAAAATACTTGGTCTCCAAGTATCTCTTGGCTGGACTCACTTACCCAATTTAATTAGATCGCCTAATGAATTCCCCCTTTTTTTTTTCTTCTTTTTTTTTTTTTGCACTGCCGAATGAATTCAACTGTCTATAAATAAGCCACACACATGCCTAATGAATTCAACGTCTTCTGGTACAAGCTCTGTCGGTTAGTCAAGAGAAAGCTCTAGTTGTCGGATCGAGTAACGCCGTCCGGTGTCAGCCACAGGCTCTCACAACGCTTTCTATTCTTCCTTATAGGGTTCCGAGCAATATCTCGCTTTCACAAAACCACCATTACTGTATGATGCTTCGCAAGCAGAGAGCAGCAACTCAAACATATTCAAGACCTCATCTTTCAAAGAAAGCAAGGATAGAAGAACAAGAAGACATGATCACCCAATTACCGGAAGACGTTCACCGCCACATTCTCTCATTCTTGTCTACTAAACACGCCGAGTCCACTACCACCCTTTCAAGGAGTTGGAGAAACCTATGGACCTTGGCTTCAACCAAATCCCTAGAGCTTGACGACAGCCTACTACTCCATCCCGAAAGTAATTCTGAAACCATTCACCACCATCCCTCTTTATTCTCCGATTTCGTGAACCATGTACTCGGCCTCATCAGTGTTCCGTCTATTCGAACCCTCAAACTCTGTTGCTCCTACCCTTATGACCCGGATCATATAAATTGTTGGTTACATACTGCATGCAGATGCAATGTCATTGAGGTTGATATCAGTGTTTGGGCCACAATTCGAATTGGTTTCAATTGAGCTTTTACCCCGAGGCCCAGAGGGGTTTAGGTTGAACCGAATCCAGTTTTTGTATTCTCCCGTTTCGTTTAGGGAAGATTTCTTGGAGGTAGAGTATCGATTTATTACCTAATCGGATCAGGGTTATTTCGTAATAATCCAATTACACAATATACGAATTAGCTTAACGGATAATAAGGTGTAAACTCTGATTGGAGTAACTAGGGATTGTTTTGGGTAGCAATCCATCTGAAAAGATATCTTTGCCGAATCAGTGATTGTTTCGATGTAGATTCGATGTAGATTCGATGTGGTTTATCTCAGCATTAATTGAATGGTGATCTTGATGAAGAGTGAGTTCCCTAAATCAAGAGGAAGTCTAATCCCATTTAATTTGTTGTCGATTTGATTGGAGGCAGAATAAGGAAGGAGACTCCTAGTTGATCTCGGAATCCGCCAGGTTGGATTTCCCAGCCCTAGGGTTTCATGAACCATATAAATATAACTCTTTTACAACGAAGAAAGGGTTCTCAACCAAACACAAACACACACAAGTTCTAGCGCACCGCTAACTTGCCAAAGCCTCTCCGGAGCAACTCACGCAATTTGCCTCCACCTGCGATCGATCCTATCTCGCATTCGTGTCGAGCGGTTGCTGAGCGACTCACGCAATTTGCCTCCACCACCTGCGATCGACCACGTCTCGCATTCGTGTCGAGCGGTTGCTGAGCCAATCGAGTCAGTCCGCTACTCCGGTAGCAATCGAGTCAGTCCGCTACTCCGGTAGCATACACCCGTGGTCTTGGTATAGCTCTGCTTTGCTTCTCCAGATCAGAGTAAGATCCTCAATCCTCTAAGGGGTTGGGAAGAAAATCCTGTTAGAGAGTTCTATTCAGGTCTTGTTCGAGTCATGTACGCCGGCTTAGTCAGCGCCCGCGTAACAGCCGCTTGATCAGGAAGTCAGAGTCTATTGGGAGCAGACGATAGGACGCACCAGGGGTCGTCCGCAATCGAGTCGCACCACTCCAAAGGTGCTGGCACGCCTAAAGCACACAGAAGACACGCGAGGAGCACGCATCCTCCACCCCCAAGTGCTGACTGTTCGCCGGGTGCTAAATCCGCCACGAACATTTTGGCACGCCCAGTGGGACACAGTGTCAAGATTGCGGGATCTACAAAGGGTCATCCTTACAAGAGGATAACCATGAATTGTTTGAAGAATTCCCATAAGGAGTTGATTAAGCATGGAACAGCTGATTGTAGGGGATTAACTGAAGCTGAAGCTAAGGAAGTGTTTGGCGGGACCCTGGGGGATGAAGCAACTATTGCTGCAACCCTCAAGGTCGTGCGAGACAGGAAGAATCAAACCCCGTTATCTGCGGCACCAATTGTCGCGACGTTGGGGGAAATAGTTGAGGTGGACCCTGTTTCTCAGGATGGTAACGGCTCTCTTGGCCTTACCAACCGGGCAGCCTCATTTGGTTTTTTGGATGAGGGGTTCGCGGATGAGTCCGCGGATCCGCCTGCGTCACCCGTCGCACCATTTACTGGGGAGACTGCATCTCCTACCGAGGTGACGGACACGTTGAGGATGTTGATCGACAAATCTTGTCGTACAGATGACATTCTGAAGAAGGCTAACAATATGGTCGTTAATCTAAGTGAATCCATGAAGCGAATGGAAACAGAGCATAAGGGGTTCACTGCCAATTTCAATTATCTTGCCGGACAGCAGGGTCGTCTGGCGGATAACATGGCTGCCCAGGTTCGGAACTCCGATACTTGTTGGCGACAGCAACAGGAGCAGCTGGCGGCTACCAATGCTACGCTCGAGAGCATGAACACCCTGATGGGACAGCTTTTTGATCGGGTCGACCAGTCTGAGGGGTCTGACCGTACAAATCCGTCGAAAGACAGGCGGGGACGAGCGGCTGGCCGTGGCGGGACCGGCGGACCTAATGTCGGGGCTGTTAATAACCAAGCGGGCAACAATGTCCCTCCTACTGAGCCAGTGGGCAACAATCCGCCAGAGCCACCAGCGGATGTCGTGGCCCAGCTGACCATGGAGGATATTAGCAGAGTTTTTACTGAGAAGCTTAGGGAACTACAGGGGTTGCCCGACGTCGACAAGACGTACGAGAATCCATTAACTCGAGAGATTAATGCAATACCATTCCCTGCCGGATTCAAGCCAATCCGCTTCACTCCTTTCACCGGCCAGACTTCGGAGGATGCCGAAACGCACATTATGCGTTTTACTAATGAGTCTGGTCAATTTCCTAAAGACCCCATCGTGAAGTTGAAGCTTTTTCCCACCTCTTTGGCGGGCGAAGCCGCTGTTTGGTACAAGCGTTTGAAGCCTGGATCAATACCAGATTGGAAAACCATGGAAGTTCTTTTCTGAACCATGTTTGGGGTTGTGGAAGCAAAGATTAGGGTCAAGGACCTAGCGGAAACGGAACAGCGACCTGACGAATCCGCCACTGATTATTTGAGAAGGTTCAAGCTGGAATTAACCCGTTGTGAGATGAATATTCCAGAGGAACATGCAGTGAAGATGGCGATTGATGGCTTGGTGGACGAAATCCGCCAGGGATTCAGGCAGGTTCATGTGACCACCATGGCAGATCTGACTAATCGGCTAGGTCAAGAGCAGCATTATGTTGATCGGTCCAAGGAGAGGAACGAAAGAAGAAATGGGACTCCTATATCCTACTATCCGGGGACATTGAAGCCTAAAACTCCACTTCCTGCTGCTACTAAGACAGTAGCAACTATCCAGGCGGATGCAGTTCCTAGACCAATCCTGACATGGGTCGACGATGAGGAATTGGAACACGAAGTGGCGGCTATAGAGAGAACTGATCAAAGACCTTTACAGTCCAAAACCGCAAGGTTGGAGACTGTGAAGATAGTGACCCCGCTTCCAACTAAATCAGCCTTTGAGGCATATACCTACAACGCCCACAAGGCTCCGGAAATTTTGCAAGAGTTGTTCAACCAGGGGCGTCTGCATCATGATGATGGATTCATTCCCAAACCTAGCTACATGGCGGGGAAGACATACTGCAGCTATCACAATATGAACAATCATAATACCAAGGATTGTGTGAAGTTAAAGGATCAGCTGCAAATATGGATCAACGACAACACCTTGCAGCTGGAGATTCCTAAGGAGCCTCAATGGGCAAAGCCGAAGACCAGTCCGCGGGTGAATGCGATAGAAATTAATGTTGGTCCGGGTCCAACACAGCAGCTTAGGAAGCAAGCTTCCAAGTTTTAGGAGTATTCGTATGATGCCAGCAAGGCGGAAGAAATTTGGGAAGCTATGGTGCACCAGGGGACACCAGAGATTCGGGAGTTTTACCAATAACATCCCAATAGTGGGGATGGCGGACATTCATGCATTTTCCATCGCTCTTCTGATCATTATACTTCTCAATGTGTAGGTATGAAGGATCAGTTTCAGGAGTGGCTAAACGATGGAAAGCTAGGGTTTGCTGAGAACAAACCTAGTCTGTGCCCAGAGTTCTGGGTCAGGGCTATAGAAGAAGAGGACATGGTGTTAGTTCCTCGGTCTAAACTTTGCTTAACCTGTAGGCTGAATACAGGGCAGCCGATCACCTACGATGAGTTTCAGGCGGCTGTAAAGGAGGCAGAGGAGAAGGCCGAAAAGAGGGCCTTTGAGAAGGCTAAGTTGGAACATCCGCCTCCCGAAAGGTCAGGAAGGGAGAGTCACAAGCGGGTGAAGCATCACCATAGTTCTGAAGACAGTTATGCTAGTAGGGCGAGTCTCAGGCTGGACCCAGGGCCTTCCGAAGTGAAGTCAGCCACGGCTGGGGATTCGTACAGTGCTGCGAATCCAGAGCCATCTGCGAAAGTATACATTCCGCCAGCTTCTAGGAATGACCCGCAGGCGGACAGATGGTATACCCAGCGTGCTGGTAAGGCAGTCGAGCTTGCTGCTGTGACTACCAGAAATGAAAGGAGGCGCTTTGGCAAAGCGAAAAAGACTCTGGCAGAGCTAGCTGCCGGGAAGGTAACTGAAGAAGAGCTGTCGGTGCCAGTAGAGCATGTGGAGCAGGTTCACAGGCGATACAGGGTCAGGACCAAATCCTATGTGGATTCCAGACGGCAGCGCTCAACGGAGGCTCCACCTGTTCCTTGGAGGAACGCTCATGACAGGTTGGCGGATCTGCCAAGATCCACTGGAGCACCTCAGTCAAGGCCAAGGAGGAAGCTGGCATTCTCTCCGGAACGGTCAAGAGCCGAACAATCTTCCCCAAGGAGGGTGCAGCCCGAAACCGTTCAGAGACAGGAGGTGGCAGAGCTTCAAGAGGACGTGATGGTGATTGACGCCAGGAGGGGCTCCACTGTTATGAGGTGGATGCCTAAAGAAAGCAGTACGTCAGTGGCTACAAGCACGAGTAGCGTGGGGGTTCCTGCGGAAGGTGTCATTCTCAAGGAATCCAGTTTAACAGTTGCGGAGCCAAACAGCCCGCTCACTATCTCATCGCAGGCCAAGCCAAAGGAGCCGAAGGCGCCGACCAACTTCGTGGAGTATGCAGCCAAGAAGCTGCAGATGCATGTGCCGACAAGGCCATCCTCGGTTACATCTAGCGTAAAGGCTGGTTCTGAGGTAGGAGACGTGGTCCTCGACAATGAGGATGAAATGGTCGACTACGAGGAGGAACCAGAGGCGGCGGAAGTGGAGGAGGATACCATGGAAGAGGAACAGGCCGAAGATGAAGCTACGGTTCATCACTGTAACATGGCTTTCATACTGTCGTCCGCTTATGCTTTGCCAGAACCCGTGCCCACTGCTCATTTTATCGATAATGAGGAATCAGCCAGACCTGTTTATTTAGTACAGGAACCTGAGGATGAGAGTGTGGCGGAGGCCGAGCCTGGGGTTTTCCAGTCCAATCATCAGTATCCTGAGGGGGCTGGAGACTTTTTGAGGCAATGCGTGATGTTCGCTAAGCCAACATTCAACATGTCCCAGCACATGAAACCTTTGTACGTCACAGCAGAGGTGGAAGGGATCAAGGTCCGCAAGGTGTTGATAGACACCGGAGCCGCGGTGAGTATTATTACCACCACAACCAAGGAGCAGCTCAAGATTCCCGAGAAGAAGCTCATTAATACTGTTTCCAAGGTGAAGGGGTTTTCGGGAAATGTTACTCCTACTGCTGGGGTGGTCATGTTTAAAGTGAAGATAGGACCATCCGACACTTATCAAGGGTTCTTCGTAGCGGAAGTGGACGCTCCCTATCACATGATTCTAGGGAGAGACTGGATCCATAAGGCACTAGCAGTTCCTTCATCTCTTCATCAAGAGATGATTATGTGGGATCCAGTCGCGGATTTAACAGTGCTCATCAAGGCGGATGAGCGTCCTTATTCCATAGCGGCCGTCCATTTGGAGGCCAGCTATTATAACAGAAATATGAGACCTCTCAGAGTTGAGGAGGTTGATCATAGGGGGCATCCAATCGGGGTGACCCAGAATGAATTGTCTCAATGGGGAATTGCCCAGGCCATGACAAATTACGACCGGCCAATTTCCATTGAGCTTCTTCCCGACGTATCCAATGAGTGACACCCTCTCACAAGAGGAGTCAGAGGCCTTTGCTTCACTAATGCAACAATTGTCTATCTATCAATTAGAGCAGATGGCCGGGGAAGGGGTTACGCTAGTAGAGTGCATTGAGGAGGAAGACATTGATGTTTTCATAGGGGTGGAAGTAATTCAGCCTGCTCCAGCAGCGTTGGATGACACTCCACCCAAGGTACGTGATCCCGTAGAGAAAGTAAACTTGGGAACTGATACAGAGCCCATGGAAGTGGGGATTAGTCAGTACCTTGGACCAGTCTTGAAAAAGCAACTGATATGGGTGCTGCAGGAGTTTAAGGATTGCTTTGCAGAGAAGTATCAAGATATGCCGGGTTTATCAAAGGAGCTGGTTTGCCATCGCATCCCCTTTAAGGATGGATGCCGACCAGTTAAGCAAGAGCAACGGCGGATGAATGCTGAAACTGTAATGGCAGTCAAACAAGAAGTTCAAAGCATGGTTGAGGCTGGGATAATCAGACCAACTCTTTATCCGGAATGGTTATCCAACATTGTGCCTGTCAGGAAGAAGAATCGCAAGATTAGAGTCTGTGTGGACTACAGAGACTTGAATGCTGCATCACCTAAGGACGTATATCCCATGCCTATAGCGGATATGTTAGTGGATGCAGTAGCAGGGCATGAGTTACTTTCTTTTATGGATGGGACGGCGGGCTATCACCAGATTCCTATATATGAGCCGGACATCCCTAAAACGGCTTTCCGCTGCCCCGGATTCACAGGTGTATTTGAATATCTTAGCATGCCATTTGGCTTAACCAACGCAGGTGCTACGTACCAACGTGCAATGAATGTTATTTTAAGCAAGCTTTTGGGGGACATCCTGGAAGTCTATATTGACGATGTGGTAGTAAAATCAAGGAAGAAGGAAGACCACGTTGATCATCTTCGAGGGGTGTTCACCATCATGAGAAAGCACCAGCTTAAAATGAATCCAGCCAAGTGCGTTTTCGGGGTTTGTGGTGGTGACTTTCTGGGGTTTGTGGTGCATGAGAGAGGCATCGAGGTGGCTGGCGACAAAGTACAGGCAGTGTTAGATGCACCAGCACCAAGGAACAAGAAGGAGTTACAGAGCTTGCTGGGTAAAATTAATTTCCTCAGAAGGTATATATCCAACTCGGCGGGCAAGGTTGCGCCTTTCTCTCCTCTGCTCAAACTCAAACCAGGAGAAGCGTTTAAATGGGGTCCTGAGCACCAAGATGCTTTCGACAAGATCAAGGAATACTTGGCTAGTCCGCCAGTCCTTCGGCCACCCACGCCTGGTATTCCTCTCAAATTATATATTTCTGCATCTGATATTTCCATTGCAGGTCTGCTGGCTCAAGATGAGACTCTGGCGGATGGAAAGAAGATTGAATATGCAGTGTCATACATCAGCAGGACACTGATAGATGCAGAGACCAGGTATTCACCAATCGAGCGGCTGTGTTTGGCCCTGTACTTTGCTGGTATTAAGCTCCGCCACTATATGCTTTCATTCACAACGATAGTGGTGGCACAGACGGATTTGGTGAAGTATATGCTAACGAGACCTATCCTAAGGGATAGGATTGGCAAGTGGGTGTTAGCCCTTTCAGAATTTTCCTTGCAGTATGCGCCGCTGAAGGCTATGACTGGGCAGGCGATAGCAGACTTCCTTCTCCACCATCCTATCGAGGAGGAATTCACAGAACCGCCGAAGTTTGCTGGCATGATCCGGTACCAGCCTTGGACGTTACACTTTGACGGTAGCAGCACCAGTAAATTGGCGGGTGCAGGGATTTGTATCCAGAATCCAGCAGGTACCAAGTACCTTTACTCTTTTCAGGTGGAGTGGACGTACACCAATAACCAGGCAGAGTATGAGGCACTCCTCATTGGGCTGGAATTACTGCTCGACCTGGGGGCACAAGAAATTGAAGTACTTGGGGACTCTATGCTAGTCATTAATCAACTTATGGGGGTCTACAAGTGTGTTTCTTTCCATTTGCTGCGTTACTACGAGCGGGCTATTGAGCTGCTGGACCGGTTCATCGATGTTTCCTTAGACTATATTCCCAGGGAGATGAACTTTGCAGCGAATGAGTTGGCGCAGTTGGCCACAGGGGTCAGCCTAGCCCATGGAGTAAAGGAAAGAATCCTTAAGGTAGAACACAGAACTCTACCATCTTTTGCCATCCGCCGGGAGGACCGCGGAGAGTGGTTGGTCGCTACAGTCGAGCCTATCGATACTGACTGGCGGATACCAATCATCGCATATTTAAAGGACTCATCTACACCATCTGAAAGAAGGATCAGATACTTAGCGACTAATTACCTTCTCAGGGATGAAGAATTGTTCCGGAGAGGGGACGATGGGGTCTTATTAAGGTGTATCTTTGGCTTCGAGGCTAAGCGGATCATAAGGGAGGTACACTTAGGGGTCTGTGGTTCTCATCAATCCGGACCCAAGATGCGGTGGCTTATTCGAAGATATGGATACCACTGGCCGTCTATTTTGAGGGACTGCCATAGTTTTGCCCGGAGTTGTCAGGAATGTCAAAAACATGGACCAGTTCAGCGGATTCCAAACATTCCTCTACAACCCATTATCAAACCTTGGCCTGGTCGGGGTTGGGCATTGGATTTCATAGGGGAGATTAACCCTCATTCCTCCTTACAGCACAAGTTTTTTTTGTTGGGTACCGATTTCTTTACCAAGTGGGTCGAGGCCATTCCAACAAGGAACTGTGACGCTGACACCGTCATCCGCTTTGTGTTCCAAAATATTATCTGCCGATATGGCATCCCAGAATGCATCGTAGCGGACCGGGGGGCAGCCTTCATGGTTGAGAAAACCCAAACATGGCTGGCGGATTATGGTATTCAATTCCTACATTCTTCGCCCTATTATGCTCAATCCAATGGTCAAACAGAAGCTACTAACAAGGTTGTTATCTCCATCATGAAGAAGATGCTGGTGGATAATCCAAGATCATGGCACACTCAGCTTGATAACACACTATGGGCCTATAGGACTTCCAAAAGGACTCCTACGGGTACCACTCCTTATTCGTTGATGTACGGTCATGATGCTGTTCTGCCATTGGAGATCAACATAGCTTCTTTAAGGGTTCGTGAGCAACACCAGCTGCTTGGTGAGGATTATGTACAGGCCATGTTCTAGGAACATGAAGACCTTGACGAGAAGCGGCTCGAGGCCTTGGACAATATCGTCCTAGAAAAACAGAAGATTGCCAAGGCATACGACAAGAGGACCAAGGGCAAATCCTATGGTGAGGATGACTTGATCTGGAAGGTAGCTCTGCCCCTTGATGAGCCCGGACGGGGCAAATGGAGTCCTCGCTGGGAGGGCCATTTGTCATCGATCGTATTGTGGGCAAGGGAGCCTACCAGCTTAGAGACTTGGACGGAGAAGTTCACAGAAACCCAATTAATGGGCGCTATCTCAAGAAGTACTTTCCAAGTGTTTGGGAATATGAAGAGCCCCCGGCGGATGATGCCACTGATCCAAGTTCTTCTTAATTCACCAGACTCGGGGGGGCATCGAGTCAGAACAGTACATCCGCTAGGGGTGTTTCCGCTGTGTTTTTGGGGTTGCTAGTTTTTATTACAAAACTGTTAGGGTTTTGTGTTTTCCCTGTCTTATCTAGACATCCGTTTGGGGTGCCTATTTTCTTATATTTTTCAATCAATTTCCCATCCTTGCCTCACGGCGGACGGTTTTTTCCTCAATTATTCGATCTTGACCCACTTTGGGGGAAACCATTTATATTTACTATCTAGTTTACTGGGCTTTGCCTGGTCTTCCGCACATCCGCGCAGCCAAGTAAACTCGGGGGGCAACCTAAGGGCAAGATCCGCTATATTTTTCGGACTTTTCGGAGGACAGAATTTTGAAACTTTTTGGGTTTTAGGGTTTTAAGGAGCATCCGTTTGGGGTGCACCCTTATTCTCGCCTTTGGTATTTAAAGCGATATTTTATTTGCTTAATGAGGGGCTTTGCGGCCGTGGCTATTATACAGGCAGAATTTAAATAAAGAGGCATATCCGCCAACTATCTCTGATACCATCTTGATATCTAGGGCATGTCCGCCAGCCCTTCAATCTGGAATTCCGCCGAGCGAATGGCCTCGGGTTGGTTGGCAGAGTCAGTATTGGTTTCAGAGCGGAGTGGCGGATAGGGGCTCGCTGCCTTGAATCCTTTGTAGTTCCAGGAGCCCATTAGACAAGCGCCATCTATCTCCGCAGAGGAAATGCATATCTCAGGTCCGGAAGAAGACCACGGAGATAGAATTCCCTTCATAACGAAGGAGATGGTGGGTTTTATGAGGCTTGACCATCCTCACACCGCCGTGGCCTCGATTCAGGTGAAGACTGATGGTAGCATGAGGTGTGAGGAGGGTACCCGAAACTGCATCCGTGTTAGGCCTCCGGCCGACGCGAGCAGAAAGGTGCCGAATCGGCAGCTACCAATCTGTGATCACATCTGCCCGGGACATAACATGGGATGTTATGGTTCGGGATTTGTTTAACATGGGGTGTTATGATTCGGGGTGTTCAAGAGAACATCTGAACTAGATCTGGTGGAAAGGATTGAGGAAGCCATAGCGGCTGATAAGAGACCCTAAGGAATGAAATAAAGAACAACATTCTAAGGCAACTTGGGGGTTCTCAGTTTCGGCAAAGGGGCGTTGCTTTTATAGCCTCGTTGGGAAGCAATCCAAGGGCTGAGCTGGAGCGGTGCAGTTATTAGGCAGGTGGGTGTTGGAACCGTTTTGGCGTTTGAATTTCAAATTTTTGGGAAACGGTTCTACAGTTCTGACAGTAATAACGAGGCAGTTACGCAGGGTTTGATTTTTGAATCAGACCAAATTGGGCTTGGTTAGTGGACTCGAATTGTTAATTAAGTAAACAAAGTAAATACATCAAGCCAGTTCTATTACGGGCTAGGTCTAAATTCGTACAAGTGCAGGCCCAATCTCTTGATTGTGGCCTTGGTTTTACTGATCCAACAATCTAGCTCTGCCGCTGCTTTCTTTGCTTGATACCTCTCTTCTTGTAACTTGGTCGCCAAGAGTTCTTGTTGGTTTACTTCGTCTGCGCGTTGGGCTTGTTTCTGGCGGTGGAGGGAAATTTTCTGCTCTAGGGCCGCCTTCATGTTCTCAAGCTTGGCTATTTCGGCCGCCTCCGGATCACTAGTAGCCATGGCGACCATGTCTTTGTAGGCACGAGCAGCTTGGGCAAGGGCAGCATCTGCTTCCTGGAGTTTGGCGTGCTGAAGGGATGGCGCAGATAAGCGCTCCTGCAGGCTTTTTAGTTCTGCTGGGAGGCGAAGAAGACAGGAATTGGCCTCGGGTTGGTGCTCGGGGGGCAGCTGCTGGAATTGACTCTTAAGAACTTCAAGGGCGGAGAAGAGTTCATCCGCCACCGGAGCATCTGCATGATCCTTTTCTCCCAGGCACTCTAGGAATCCCCATGCCTTTTGTACTTCTGCGGGTTCCTCTTCAGGACTGTGAGGGGGAAGGAAGAGGTCTTCAGCCAGGATGGACGAAGGGGCAGTTTGGTCCTGGATTTCAGAACCAGATCCGCCAGGGGTCGCGGACGGCTGAGCAGTTGGGGAAGCAACAATCAATCTCGTAGGAGATTGATTCTGTGGCAAGGGGATCAATGCTTCAGTTGATTCCACAGGGCCAAGGTCCGCTGCCAGTGGGGTGTTATTGTCAGTTGCCATACTATCATCGTCCACCTGTTCATAAAAAAGGAGGGTTAGGAGCAGTTCTAACTAAGGAAAATGGCAAGGCAGGCGGATATATATATCATACCTCAATAATTTCTGGCAGAGGGGTGTCTTCGGGTTGGACCAGAGGAGATCCTGGTTGCCCTTACTGATCAAGGTCAGCCTGGTCATCCGCAGGGGTTGGAAGTTGTTCAACCCGGGGGGCAATATCTGCCAGGGATTCCACTCCAGCAATTGTTTCCTCTTCTGCTAGTGAGAGATCATGTTCAGGGGAGGATGGCTCATCAGCTGCTAGCTGCTCTGCGCATTGGTTTGCTTCTTCTTGTTCTTCTTGCTCCACTTCATGAGTTGAGCTTGAGGCCAGCGGATTTGGAGTTGAAGAGCTGCCGGGCGCACCACTTGTCAATTGCAGAGGCTCGTCTGCCGAGGTCTCTGCCACAATGTCATCAGGGTTTTCCCCCGCCTCCGGTCTAGTTTCTGTAACAGCAGAGAGTGTCAGGGTTGGCGCAATAGGGCGCTGACCAACTGATAGCGCTAGACTGGAGGAAGTACCTGCATCAAGATAACGCAGAGGGACGGGTTGAGGAAAACTATAGCCGCAAATCTCGTGAAGATTTTGATAGAGGTCTGGATAGTCCTCATCGAAGCTAGAAGAGCTTATACATTCTTCAGAGGGGTCAGAGGACTCACCAGAGGAAATTTCGATCACCGTGGGGCCTCGGCTGGCGGCTGCAGCAGACGAGGAGCGCCTCCTCCGAGGTACCTGCAAAGAGGGATAGAGTTGGGAGATCTACGTCACGTAGGTATTTATGAGCTGGTATCTAAAGACGCGAGGAGACTAGGGAGAAGTTGAATTCACTTACAGGTGTGTTTTCCTCCTCATCAGATTCTTCGTCCGCCTCAACGATAGTTCTACTCTTTTTCAGGGGTGGATGAGACCCACTTACAGCTTTTCGTTTGCCTCTATCCGTCGGGGTTTGTCCGGATGCCTGTTTCATTAAACAATTAAGAGTTACACGAGGTTTTCTGGCGAACCAAAACATCAGTAGGAAGCAGGGCGTATTACCTTCTCTGGGGGCAGGTCAATATACAGCGGATCCCCCTTTAACACCTCTTGATCAGCTGGGGTAAGGTGCCCGCCCTGATTCCGAAAGAGCCTCCGGAAATAGAAGACGGATGGCTGATTAAAGAGCGGGCCTCGCAGGTGTGCCCACCATATCTGATATGAGCTAGTAACATCCATAGAGGCCTTCAGGTGTGGGTAGTATTCCCAGTTTCGCAGGTCAAGAAGCTCCAGGCATGGTCTCTGGCTAACACCGGACG
This sequence comes from Potentilla sterilis, assembly GCA_963682095.1. Classification (NCBI taxonomy): domain Eukaryota; kingdom Viridiplantae; phylum Streptophyta; class Magnoliopsida; order Rosales; family Rosaceae; genus Potentilla; species Potentilla sterilis. The sequence continues at coordinate 17,621,113 of OY821755.1, forward strand.
CTGGTGGGAACTTTCTGCTATTCCGCCACGCCGAAAAAAGATTCACACTCTTCAGTGGCGGATATGGCAGGATTTGAGTAAGGCCGAACTGCCGGGCAAAGAAGTGAGGTGCGTAGACCTCGTGGCTATGATATTTCTTGTCACTACAGAGGAATGGCAAGTCCGCCATGGAGGTGCAGTGAATGAAGATCCTTCGACCTTTAGTGCCTTGTTCACTGGAGGGAAGGAACCCTCGGAATAGTCCGCACGGATACTTCAAATAGATCAGCCGCTGTGCCTCTGCGAAGAACTCACTGGCGGTTGTGTTGAAGAAGATGTCGAGGCAGACAGCATAGCTGAGGTCAGGACTGGGGGCGTAGCCGTCATATTCTTGCCCCACAACTTGATCAGGTTTGGGATCTCCCTTCATGGCTGGAATGAGTTGGAGAAAATGCATTTGGCACTAGATATCTAGGATCCAGAGCGGACCAGATTGAGCACAATCCATTGGCTGGGCGGATATCTGGTGCAGGCAGCGGTAGAGGTGTGCTAGAACATATTGGGCGAGGCCAATTTCGTGGCCGGCATAAATTACCTCCGCCATACGGTGGTAGAGCTTGGTCATCTTGTTGGTGTTGGAGCAGAACACAAACTTGTTGAGCCAGAAAGACAGAAAGACTATTCCGCCGTCTTTCCACTTCTCAAACCCACCGACGTCGACCTTATTAATAGCGCTCCGGGGAACTATCCTTTCGGGGTAGTTACTCTCATCAAAGGTTTGGGGGCCAATTGGGAACCCGAAGCCGGCATAGAGGTCTAGCAACGTCACGGAAGCATGACCGAATTTGAACTCAAAGGCGTTGACTGTAGGGTTCCAGAGGCTGATCAGCGGAACGAGAGCGCACATGTTGCCTCCTTTTGGGCTGAGGCTAAAGCAAAGTTTGATCACATCAGCGACCCAGCCTTCCTCCAAATCTCTCTGTCGAGAGGGAGCCGTGCTTCGTACCAGACTTTCATATAGGGCTTGACCAGAGGCCAGGCGGAATGGTTTACGGTGGCTTGGTGGTGGTGGGTTTAAAAATTTGGGCATTCCACTGGGTCTTCAGAGCGGAAAATCGCCGGCAACGGGCGTGTCGGGCCGTCGAGTATCTGGTGTGCTCCATCGTTATCATCAGCATTATAGCCCACCACATAGGGACCTAATGTGGCACGTTCCTCTTGGGGAAGACTAAGGCAGGTCCGGTCGTCAACCCCGGAGCAGGTGATGAGAGGGAGGATTTGATTTTTGGCGGTGTTCGCTGTGGACCAGCGGATAACGAAGTTCTTTGATGAGGCCATTAGGTTCAAATCTGGGTTTCTTCTGAGTTTAGGCTGAGGAAGAGGAAGAAGAGTGGTCTGAAGGAGAAACCAAAGGTCTCAACTTGATTTATAAGAATCCGAAAGGGGTTCTCGAGTTTTGAAGCGTTGGGTTTTTGCAGCAATCAAGGGTTTAGGTGAACAGTGATACCGTTTCGAATTGGGAAGTCGTGATTGGTGAGGAAACGGTACAACAGTCCAAATATTTAAATACTGCGGATGGGCCGGCGTTTGGGGCTCAGTCTCTCTTCTATTTCATTAAAGCTCTCAATATCGGAGACTGGGGGGCAATGTTTGGGCCACAATTGGAATTGGTTTCAATTGGGCTTTTACCCCGAGGCCCAGAGGGTTTTAGGTTGAACCGAATCCAGTTTTTGTATTCTCCCGTTTCGTTTAGGGAAGATTTCTTGGAGGGAGAGTATCGATTTATTACCTAATCGGATCAGGGTTATTTCGTAATAATCCAATTACACAATATACGAATTACCTTAACGGATAATAAGGTGTAAACTCTGATTGGGGTAACTAGGGATTGTTTTGGGTAGCAATCCATCTGAAAAGATATCTTTGCCGAATCAGTGATTGTTTCGATGTAGATTCGATGTAGATTCGATTTGGTTTATCTCAGCATTAATTGAATGGTGATCTTGATGAAGAGTGAGTTCTCTAAATCAAGAGGAAGTCTAAACCCATTTAATTTGTTGTCGATTTGATTGGAGGCAGAATAAGGAAGGAGACTCCTAGTTGATCTCGGAATCCGCCAGGTTGGATTTCCCAGCCCTAGGGTTTCATGAACCATATAAATATAACTTTTTTACAACGAAGAAAGAGTTCTCAACCAAACACAAACACACACAAGTTCTAGCGCACCGCTAACTTGCCAAAGCCTCTCCGGAGCAACTCACGCAATTTGCCTCCACCTGCGATCGATCCTATCTCGCATTCGTGTCGAGCGGTTGCTGAGCGACTCACGCAATTTGCCTCCACCTGCGATCGACCACATCTCGCATTCGTGTCGAGCGGTTGCTCAGCCAATCGAGTCAGTCCGCTACTCCGGTAGCATACACCCGTGGTCTTGGTATAGCTCTGCTTTGCTTCTCCGGATCAGAGTAAGATCCTCAATCCTCCAAGGGGTTGGGAAGAAAATCCTGTTAGAGAGTTCTATTCAGGTCTTGTTCGAGTCCTGTACGCCGGCTTAGTCAGCGCCCGCGTAACAACCGCTTGATCAGGAAGTCAGAGTCTATTGGGAGCAGACGATAGGATGAACCAGGAGTCGTTCGCAATCGAGTCGCACCACTCCAAAGGTGCTGGCAAGCCTAAAGCACACAGAAGACACGCGAGGAGCACGCATCCTCCACCCCCAAGTGCTGACTGTTCGCCGGGTGCTAAATCCGCCACGAACAATCAGAGTATACAGTCAAAACCCTATCAAATTGCCTTCGACTTTGTATGGTAGCACTTGGCTGGTGGTACTGAAATTAAACGCCAATGTAAGTCTAGACTTCCGGGACTCCATCTCTTTCCCAAGACTCAAGGTGTTTTGGATAAAGGTTCAAGACACAAACGATGTTAACTTGACGCAGAAGCTTTTCAGTGATCACATCTGCCCTATTCTTGAAGAGTTGTTCATAGAGGGTGAAATATTGGACGAGAACAGGAGAGTGGTTCTGTTGGTGATATTGAGTTATCTCAAGAAGCTGAAGATCGAATTCCGTTTAGCACATAGTTTTCACGGTGGTATTGAGTACAACTTTGTGTTGCATTGCCCTAACCTCGAGTCGCTTGATCTCCATGATGACTTCTTGGCCAAGTATAGTGCTAGGGATTTGAAGGTCCTGGACTATGCAAATATTAGTATTGTGCAGATTATGCAGCATTTGATCTTTATGGCGATTTAAATCCTTCCAATCGTGCATTTGAGGTCCTTGAACAGCTCTCGAATGTCAACTTCCTATCCTTATCTGGTGGCACTACAAAGGCTCTCTAATTTCGAGCTGTACTTTCGATTTTTGACCTGTTTGCAGCTAGGTTTCCGTACCTGTGAGAGCTGGAGTTTATTGCCCTTATTACTACATAGCTCGCCCAGTCTGGAGAATCTTAGCTTAAGAAAGGTAAGTTGACACTGATGAACCAATTTTTCTTGTTTCAATTTACATGAATGATCCAATTTTATGCATGCTATTCTGAATGATCCAATTATTGACCTCTTTTCTTTTCTTTTTTGTAACAGGAATTGGATTTAACTAGTTACCGGTACAAAACAGTATCCTGCTGGAGACCCGAAGGACCTGTTCCAGAATGCTTGTTGCTTCACCTGAAACAAATTGAGATCTGGGGATTTCAGGGAGTCACAGGATTTGGAAATTGTGGAGTTCTTTTTGGGGCATGCAGAAGTGTTGCAAAAGATGACTATTCATGTCCAAGAATCATCACAAATAATGATGTTTTCCCAGCATGTGTTACAAATCCCAATAGTTTCTGAAGCATGTCAAGTGGAGATTATATGAATAGATAGTTGCAGATGCATGATGAGAACTTTGTAGACCAAATCACATATAACAGGAATGAAAAATTTATGAAATTAGAGTTGTTCAAGGCTTTTTGTTCACCGATGTTTTTCTACCTTCTCTTCTTTCTTAGAGAAATCCTCAGCTGCTTCTTTGTTACTGAGGTGCGTTTTCATGAAAGATAAGAACCAACAACGGTGAGGGAAGTGTCAAAATGTCGGTTTGTTCGAAACAATTGACATGCACATTCTTCTAATACATGAACATTTATATTTCTAACTACAGCCTCAAGCCCTCAATAATATTGGTGCATCTTGTATATATCATATTATAGCTAACTATAACATATTATATCATAATTACACAAGAGTGTTAGTGTTATACTAGCAGAGAGAGCAGAAAACAAAGCAGAGGAAGAGAGGAGCATTACCAACATTAACTTGACAACAAAACAAACAAAAGCCAAGTTCAGTATAGTACAACCACTCTAATGTCCACTTCTAATAAACGTGATCAGAACCACAACTGCTAAACCACTACCATGTCCTAATTTCAGATTTTCATTCTGGGGGTTTTCAAAGTATTTATCACCTTATCCTCTATGGTCTAGTGCTCATCTTATGTTATACTGATTCCTATCCAAACAGGAATAATGAAAGATAAATCAAAGCTAAATTTATTAAAACATCCATTGCAAGCTGGTGTACATAAAACACGAAACTGCAAGCACTGAAGTAGCATAACCATGTATTTCACTAGTAACACCTTGTCTTCCGTTTCTTTATATATTATCTGAGCTTGTCCATCGGAGTAGGAGTGCCATTTCTATTAAACTAGACACAGAGTTGTGTTTTCAGATAACATAAGCAAGAAATACAACCTACTAACTAACAAAGACAGGAGATTATGTAAAACATCATCAAAAGCAAGCTGACAACACACCCAGAAAACTAAGAAACATAGTATAGTTACTACAGTATACACAAAAATAATTAACACTTGACGAGGAGACTACTAAATCAATGAGCATAGGTAATATTTAACTTTGTTTTGAGCTAAAATTCAGTTGTCATATGTCAAATAAACTTAGCTGCATACGCATTTACACAAGAAGCCAGTACAAAAACTTTTTACCTTAAACCTTGGCTAAAGTTGAGTAACCGTCAGGTTGGTCCATGAGACTGCCTCATAACCCAGACTAACCATGTCACCATACCTACCGACTACCGTGCGTCGAAAACCTCACAGAGGGCTCGGGAAGGGTCACATACCTTCTTGTACTAGGGTTCCATACAACATAGTGTGACCATACTCCCATAAATCAACAGCAAGCAAAACCAGCCCATTACAAGTACCCGCAACAGGAAAACACGAATTGATCAATTTTTCCTTAAGAGCAATAGGGAATTCAATCTTGCAATACTCGGTAACATCTTTGTTATCATAATGCAGAGAGTAAAGAGTCTTGTTTAAACCCAGAAATCTTGGCATTTCTTTACCATGCTGTGAACAGAAAGATGAATATATTGGGGTCTCCTCAGATGGCAGATTCTATTAATTCTACTAATTGATGCAATGTGATCATCTTCATAAGCATAATTAGTTCAGGTCGATAAATAGGCTCTGGAAGCTAACAAATGTGTGAGAACGCAGTAAATAAAAATACAATAGAATATAGAATACATAATTTCCTATGTATCTGCAAAAATGGTTGAGCTAGAAAGTAGGATAATTAGACACATACAGAGGCTTTTCTATAGACTCTTCTGCTAGCAGAAACACGATGGTTAAACTCCTCAAATCACTCCTTAAACCCATAGCAGTATCACTCTGCATCAGGGTCCAACCTTCTCTGGATAGCAGCAGCAGCCTGAAATGAACAAAAGGTGACAAAAAATTAAAGACAACAACATGCTTAAACATTAAACCAAGGCAACAAAATTAGTAATCCCTACCTCAAAGTTTCCAATCTTGTACTGGTAGGCCATCTCTTCCCGCAGTTGAGCTTGCTCTTTCATTGCTTGCGCCTGACAATTCAAATGAAAATAAAGACAGAGGAAGTTATATACAATGAAAATTATACGATAAACAAACTAAAGGCTATGACAACAATGAAGCAGAAACTGACCAGTCCACTCTGCATAGAACGCTTCAGAGCTTCTACTTCTTCTTCCTTTTGTTTTTCACGGACTCGCATCATTTCTTGCCTGAAAAACAATTAGATATTAATGGCAAAATCTATCAAGAAGAAACAATATTTAGATTTCGGTTAACGAATCCAAACACCACTGTCCTATTCATATCCTGCAACAAAAATGAGTTGCCTTCCGTCTTTTTGGTGCATGCAACTGCCAATGTTTCTAATACAAATGCATTGATAAATAAGTGAACTGTTACTGTTATGTCAAGCAATTGGCCAAACAACAAACTATGTCTTCTTTCAAGGGCAGGCTAATGAAGAACTTTTTTATGCTAGAATATTCTTAAAAGAACTATCTCTGTGAGTTCAATTTTCGTATGTATAATACATATAATGAAGTTACTAGACTGGTCTAAATGCCAGAACACAAGTAATTGAAACTATTAGTTATGTGAAAGAATATTGTGTATTACTCTATCTCCATTACTGCCTTGAAATGAAAGATGCCCGGTTGAATTCGATTTCACCAAAAATCAAGCTTGATAAAAAATAATTAACATAAAAGAGTTAGCACTGAAGCATACCTTCGGATTTCCTCATCATTGAAAATAGTACGCTCTGTTTCCCCAACCTTCTTAATACCTTTTTTCATTTCCTTTTCCATTTTATTCCTGTAATAAGCATCAAGACTATAATACCTGCAATAGCAAAAGTTAAATAAGTACTTGTCAATTCATGGTGCTACATGGTATTGTTCAAAATTTTGCAAGTCCGCTGAAGTTCCACGAGTTTCTAGTGAGGGAGATTGCAATCTAAACACAAGGTGCACACACTAACATGATTGTTAATGAAATCAAACACCAAGAGTCTAAGACATAAACCAACAAAGAGCATGTTTAACGCCAGCTGAAATTTGTTCTTAAATTTACACGGTATCTGCCCTTTAATTTCCTTCCCCCAAATAAAACAAAAAACTCGAACGCATATCCGATCATATACACACATACATACATATATATAATATATGCACCTGATCCTGATCTCTTACAGATATCTGACTAGTTATTTGCAATATTATGAGTCAGGACTCAAAACGGTTTATTCAAACATATTTCAGCAAGTAATCCTACTTCAGTCTAACAACAAACTAGTTTATAATTCACAAGCAAATGCCTGGTCAGAGAGAGTTATGTAAACAACCCTCGACAGATGTAGACATCCAATTTGAAGTTTTTTTTTTTCCTTTTCTTTCACATAATTTTGACTAGAAAGAAGACTAATTCTAAGAAAAGCAATTTAATACACATCCAAGGACTTCCCAGAAAAAAAGAAACCTCAGTTAATGAGTTAAACTTGAAAATTCACACAACAAAACAAAGCTATGTCAAACAATCTAACCAAATAAAATTTACTTCCTAGACATGTCAGTGTGGTGCAGCATTCAGTCCATAAAACAGCCAAGAAACACTCAGGAGCAAACCGATGAAAAATCCAAATTCATAAGAAGGGTGTTCAACTTAGGTAAGATAGCTCATACATTTCATGCACCACCAAATACTTGGAGAAAAGTAAGGAAACTAAAACCCCAAATCCAGAATAAGCTGTAAAGTTTATGAAAATAGGCTACTTGTACAAATTGATTAAATTCTAACCTTCGCTGAAAGGATAATTTACATAATTCACAAGACAAGATCTTCACTTAACTCCCCATTAAAAGGAGTTAGATCGTTAGGGCAGGATGAAAACTGTATCAACTATTTCATATTTTATAATGTATAAACTAATAGAATAGAACCTTACTTTTTGGAAGGGAATGTAGCAGTGTTGTGATCTTCCATGAACCTACAAAAAGGAACATAAAGAAAAGGGCTAATTAGCTCGGTGAAACAAAAATGCAAGAAAGGTAACAACTTCCAGTCAACCTATTACATAGCAATTCACTGAAAACAAACTAACAGAGAATCCAAACAATAAAAAGAAAGACATGAATTCCACACGAAAACACTCACTGTTTAAACATCTGCTTCTCTTCCCAATTTGGCAGATGCTCCAGGTTCACCTAAACAAACACGAAACAACTACCCTTACACTCCTATAACCAACAAGTAACCAATCTATGCAAGAAAATAATCACAAGTTCACAACCATTACTATTATAGTACAATGCCATTACCTGTTTCACTTCTGCCAGCCATGCTGTAAACTCCGGCCGCTTGTTCCTATACAACAGTAAACATCAAAATCGCAAAGCTTAATCACATAATCCCTCACAAGATACATTATTTACTCATATACACAATATTTACTGTCTGCTTCAGTAAAACTATAATTCAGGTACCCAGTAAAAATGAACTCACCACATATCAGTCTCTCTAATAATCCCATACTTCCCCCAAGAATCAGTTACCGCTCCCTTTTTACCTTTCTCCTTCTTCTCCTTCTTCCTCTTCTTCCTCTTCTTCTCCTTTTTCTTCTTCTTCTTCTCCTCTTCTCTCTCTCTCCTCCTCCTCTTCTCCTTCTCTCTCCTCCTCCTCTCCTCCTTCTCCTTCTTCCTCCTCCACTCCTTCCTCTTCCGCCGCTCGCTCTCGCTGTCACTACCGCCCTCGCTCACCGACTCCGACCCGCTCTCTTCCTCGGACTCTTCCGAATCCGAATCCGAGTCGTCGTCGCTGCTGCTGTACCGCCGCCGCGACTTCCGCTTGCGCCTGCGGCGCGTGCGCTTCTCATCGTCGCTCGATTCGGAGGTTTCCCGCGCTTTTCGTCTCGATTTGCTGCGCCTTTTTGTGTCCTCTCCGGAGTCGCCGGAGTCGGAAAGGTTTATGGATTTGCCGGATTTTGTTTCGGTTCCGTCGTCTTTGTCTGGGGTTTTGGTTGCTTTCTCAGCAACGACGCCGTTTCGATCTTTGCCCATTTTGATGGTTTAGGGAGAGACGAGGTGAGGTGGGAGTTCGTTTTGTGTTTCTCAAGAGTGAGCTTTTCACCTTATGACGAGTTGACTGCGGTCATAGGCTACCATTGGGCCAACTCGTACCCCTTTTTTTAAAAAAAATATTAATAAAAAAAAAAATTTAAAAATATATATATATATCCTTTTTAAAAAATTATGCTATATCATCATAGAGACAGCCTAATTCCGTTTAGACCAAGGTATTAAATATCGACGATTACGGAAATATCGATAGTTTGAAAAAGAGAAATTTCGATGGAAATTTTTAGAAAATATCGAATATCGATGGAAATTTTATAAAAAATTTATGTAAAAATTGTATATTTAGACAAAAATAGACTAAAAGTAAAATATCGGAAAGATATGAGTATTAATATCGATGTTTGAAAAAAACGGAAATTTCGAAGAAATATCGAGGTTATCGAGAATATTTTAGTCCTTGATTTAGAGGTTACCCAAGTGCCGTCTAGAGACCACCTAACTCCACCTAGAGGCTGCCTATGTGCCGCCTAGGCCCGCCCAAAAGCCGCCTAGATGCTGCTAAAGACCGTCTAATCCTACAAGAGGCCGCTTCGAGACCATCAAACCCCATCTAGTTCCGCCTAGATGCCGCACAGGGACTGTCTAGACACTAAATCTCTAATTAGCCATTTCTCCCCTAAATCTCCCGCCACTGAGTTTTAAAACATTGTCATTAAGTGTCTCTGTGTTTTGAGGTTTTTGCACAATTTTCATGTAGTATTTTCCCTTGTTTTTTCAAGGTAGACTTTCGGCAACGATAATTCATCAACACATGTATGTCCCTTTTTTATATAGATACTGATCCAAATGGAGACTCATTGTCATGAGTTAGAAACCACAAAAATACATTTGAATAGAAAATACAGGTAGTAGATCGATGATGTACATTTGAATAAATTAATACATTATACACTTACATGATCCTTAAATTTCATCATGTAAAGATATAGCAATAGTTAATCAACGTACTAAAAGAACTGGTTCTGGGATCAAAATGTTTGTCCAAATCTCCAAGTGGAAGGAACAACGTTGTAAAATACTAGGGCTTTTCCATCAACCAAGGTGAGCTTGAAAGACAGTCTTTGGTTTCTCAGGTCGATGCTGCTTTGCCAATTGGCACCCCAATTCCTATGCATCGGCATCCATGTTGTGCTCCTCATCCTCGACCCCCTTATCCACGCCCCCTTCACGGCACCGCTTCCGCCAACATTCGATATCATCACCATGTTGAAATTCGATTGCCCCTTCAACGTGAATCGGACTCCTCCTCTTCGTATGCAAGCCACCCTTTATTTTCATACATATGCATACACATTGATTAATTTCAGTATTTATGATGGAATACTTAAACATTAGCTAACACTTTCGCATGTTATCAATCAGATCAGTGGAGTTACCTTCTGTAGATCACAGGAACAATGCCTTCGTTGCCTTGTCGTGCAATGCGAAGAAAAGCCGGCATAGACATGTCGAAGTGGTGGTGAGGGGCATTGCACCACCCTCCGTTGTTGTTTGGAGGGCAGAAATTGGTGGCTGATACAGTCACAGTTCGTCGCTGAAGGCACCACTTTGGATCCACCTTATAGTTGCACATCACTTGGTAACAAGCACCGCATGCCTCGCCACCTCTGAAAAGTATGCCACTAACTGCTGCTGTGTTCACTCCGAACGCCGCTACCATTGCATTTTCATAACCACAAGCACCTCCTGTATATTATAATTAAGATTTGTTGGTGTTAATTTAGAGCAACGAATGTATTATATTTGATTGGAAATTCAAATATATAATGTTTAACAAGCAGCATCTACCTCTTAAAAATACAAATAAATGAACCGTACGTATTTATAATAGCAACAAGAATTTCGAAATCATTTACGCAATCAACGAACTCTTATTAAGCTTACTTCTAGCTAATTTGTCTCGAGGGTGAATCATGATCTCTTACTTGGAGTGGAAACTTAGTAAACTACGTAGGTTTACTGCGTAGGTTTTGCAACTTACCAAAGGTGGCAGGCGCCTGGTTGACCCCATAGAAAGTTGCATGAGCATTAAGCCAACCCTTAGCTTGGGCGCCATTGATGCCATCCAAAACTACACTAGCAAAGACGATAATCTGCCAAAAATGAACACAGAAAGAACTTACAGCCTTCATTCTCTCTCTCAACACACAGACTATATATATCAGTTTATATATTTCTCAGCAGCCAAACTTAAACTTGATGTGTTTTCCTGAAGAAGCAGAAAGCTGGCGTCCATTTATAGCTGATGGATCAAACAAACACGATCATCGTCGGTGAATAAAATAAAACGATACGCAGGAGATTGTTGAAATATATAAATCAGTAATCACAAAACGCGTTCGTTCACGTCCTTTGAAGTACGGAAAGATGTATATATGTACGTTTGGGAATGACAGTTTTAATTCCAAACACTGAAGAACAAGTGCATGTGAGGTATATAGTAGGAAGCAGCTACTGCATGCGATCTGTTTCTTAAGTCATGTCGGTGATTTGTTGCCCCCTGTTTATGGCATATTATTGCATGCTGCATATATTGGAAATGGAGGAACTACTACTAGGTAGAATTACCCCTTCCGATCGATCACGATATATATTACCAACTCTAAGAATGAATGTTGAAGCCAATTCACTTTCCAACACGATTCGGAAGTAGTATCATAACTCATAATCAGCTAATGCATCCAGTACTAGTACTTGATCTCTTCATGAACAAAACGGAATTGTATTTGATACGATGCAGACAATTAGCCCATTTAACACAGTTGCTAATGTATGTACATGAAGAGAATAAACGAAATTTGGAAGTGGTGAGAAACCACCTCCAACCAATTAGCTAGATAATCTCAAATCCCGAATCCAAGCTAATTCAATGGCTTTGATAATCATTAAAACGTACAACTGCCGCACAAGCTTTGGCATATTTGAATTAGAAGAAAAAGCACCTAATAGTATATCAGTTCCACTGTAATTTCCTCAGACACACCACCCTTATATGGCGGTGGCACTCTCGCACGCCCTGTCCAACCAAAGTAAGTGGTGGATGCCAACTTCAATAAGCTTAGGGGCACGACAGTGGAAATACTTAACACTACAAAGTGGCATATAGAAATAAAATAGAAATGTAAGTTTTAATTTAACACTACGAAGTTGCATCCTTACATTTCACGTTTCTGTTTGGGACGAAAGATGAAAATGAAAACTTTCGAACAAACGCGAGGAGCATATATCTCTGCATATTGCATTATTTGCATATAGTTGTATTTAGGGAAAATGGCTGATTTGCTCACTAAAGTATGCCCCATTCTAAACTTTGCTCACTGAAGTTTGTCCAATATCACTTTGCTCACTATCGAATTACACTTGTATTCACTTTGATCACTCCGTCTAAATCAGACGTTAAAATTTTGCTTATGCCGTTAAAAACAATGACACGTGCCACTCATGTGCAAATCTTAAGGACATTTTGGGAAAATATGTGTATAGTCATCTTCCTCATCACCCAGCAGCATTAGCCATTTTTTTCCAACTACAATTCAAGACCTAAGGACCAACTGGAATCACAATAAGGTTTTTTTTTCTTGAAAATCTAATCACAATGTGATTAGATATAAGTACAAGAAGCTTTCAGGAAAAAAAAAAAAGGTACAAATGAAATCAATTTGGTCTTTTATTTATTTTTTTGGCTCGAGAAATGGGGATCAAAACTTCAGTTATAGCAACAAACCGATGAAATCACTGTTAGACTAAGAAAATACAACTAATTTCAATCTCTTCAAACTGATAAAGAAACTGTGATCACCTCCCAATGACAGCCTAAGTAGTAGAGAAAGTTCAGCAGCACACCAGACTTCGTGCACACCAACAGCTATCTTTAGACCCACACCACTAAACCTTAGACTTCTGCATTCATGAGTTCATCAATCCCAAGGTTCGCCTAAAGCCCAACATCTATCTCCCTTGCTACTATCACCACCAATTTTGCTGGAATGACCAATCTTATCTCCATCAACAGGAGGTTTGGTCCTGGCTAGAGCCTTTACAGTCCTTCTGCATTCAGAAGTAACAACTTCCGCATCAACCTTTCATCAGCTGCAAATAGCATAATTGCGAACAGGATTAAGATGTAAGGAAATCAGGCAAAAAATCCAGCTGGATCCACTTCCATATATACCACCTATTCCCATTAGCATTTAGGGATGCACATGACTCATTATTAGCACAGTAAAGTGCAATTACCAGAGCTCCTTAAACAATGACTAAGTAGATCAGTAGAATATCATTTTCATCAGGGCAAGAAACACAACTAAGGTCCACAATGATCCCCCTTGCATCTCTTTGAGACTCGACCCTTCTGAGAGTGCAGTCGCCGAAACCGGTCGAGATCCGCTCGAAGAAGTCGCCGGAGAAGCTCCGGCTGCCGCAGCCCACAGATCTGGATCTGGAGACCTTTCGTTCAAACGAAGAAGCTGAAGCTGTGGCTTGGCTGTTGGGGCTGCTATCGTCTTCAACTTCACCCACCGAGGTTTCGGTTTTATTCCTTAGAGAAGAAGAACACAAAGACTTGTCTCTCCCAGCTGCTATTGTTGTGGTGGCCGAAGATGCGAAGGAAGAAGAGGAACTAATCTTGGAGTTGTCACGGAAGCTCTTGTTGTCTATTTTCTTGGAGGTTTTGTGGTGGTGGTAGAGAAACGACCAGAACCCATTTCTCTTTCTGGGGCTAAACTCATCAGCAGCATCCATGAAATGACTACCCCTCCTCGGCGTCGTTGAGAAGATGAACAAGATGAAGAAGAAGAGTATACACATATTTTCCCAAAATGTCTTTAAGATTTGCACATGAGTGGCACGTGTCATTGTTTTTAACGGCATAAGCAAAATTTTAACGTCTGATTTAGACGGAGTGATCAAAGTGAATACAAGTGTAATTCGATAGTGAGCAAAGTGATATTGGACAAACTTCAGTGAGCAAAGTTTAGAATGGGACATACTTTAGTGAGCAAATCAGCCATTTTCCCTTGTATTTATTAAGTGAGAGTCGATATGTTGGCGCAACAAAGCACAAAATCAAATCAGTGAGGTGCTTGGTCTTGACCCAATCTATATTTATTTCCCAGCAACAAGTGGGATACAGAAAGTAGAGCAAACGGAAACTGTGCGGAAGCTGTACTCTCCCATCCTGACCAAAGTAAAAGCATATGGAACCTACATAAGTGGACAGCTTGACTAGATAATCCGTAACTTGGGATTATGCAGTGTGAAGTTACCAGTAACCATTTGGTAGTTACTAGAATACTGAAAGTCAGAATGAATACAGAACACTCGGGAGTAATAGAAAAGAAAAAAAAATGAACCAATTTAGCATTAAAAACTATATGTACAGAAGTCTTAATCCTACAATAGTGCTTCGAGCAAAATCTCTTAACAGCATGTCTAATCTATAAGGCCATATCTTACAACTGTACATCAGTAAACCTACCAAAGAATATGTTCAGAACAAGAGAAGACACAGCATAAAGCAGCAGAAAAGAAAGATTGTAACTCTATTCAGAGATTTGTCAAGCTGAACTTCCTGCCTTCTCATCCTAGGACTGCTCGGCGGGTATGTATTCAGATAAGGATGAGTAAACAGATTTGTTTCTGAACTGCCGAACATCCTTGCAAACACAAACTCTCCGACCATTCCTATTGTCGGATTGGGTAAATGCGTCAACATCGTACTGCCAAGATAAGCTGAATCTGAATTTGTGGCATAACCTCCATAGGAATAAGGGCTGTATTGATCATAAACCGACTGCGGATGAGTTTGTGTATGGAAATAATTTGAATGAAGTTGCTGTCTTGAAGGTGATGTAGGGCTAGTAGATGTAAACGAAGTGTCCAACCTAGGTGGTGGTCTACGTGGTACAACCAGACCCAAATTGGGTTTCTTTCCTTTTGAACCTGCACCACGGCCATAGAGCGGAACCACTGAGGACGAGGATATATTAGCCTTACAAACAGGACAGGTTTGCTGCTGCAGCTGGTTTGGTTCATCAGAAACACTCGGGACCTGAAGCCATTTGTAAATGCAAGGCCAGCAGTACAGGTGACCACAGAGTGTCACCACAGGTTCATGTGCTGAGTCTAAGCATATGTTGCACTCAAAGCAGCCACTATCATTGTCCGAGACCATAGTAGGGGCCGACATTGATTTCCACTTCTTCACTGTAACATCTCCATCTGACTCGAAGTGTCCCTGAGGCTCAAAGAAGTTCTGTTCCATTGCAATGTGTTCTGTAATAAAATAAGGTAATAACATTATTAAGACGAAGCACACCAGGAGCAGAACAATTAATACCTACTCAAGTGAACCCAAGTGTAATGAGAGAGAGTCAAGTTCAAATACCAAGAGCAAAGTATTCACAACATTGTTAAATCAGTTGTATCTAAGAGAATTCACATCCCCAAGAAAATAAATATATATCCTACTCAAAATGCCAGTAATGCAACTGACAAATTTCCCCAACCAAATTTCTAAACAAACATTAAGCATCTAGACAAGCAGAAATGAATAAAACAAAGGAACAATCGTATAAATTAGTAGGCAGTTGTTTAACTTTAGAGTAACAAAATCACAAGAGGATAAAGAAGAATCAATTGGTACTGGCTCCATGTTATTAAATTAAAGGGAAAAGGCAAAGGTTCTCCAACCCACTTATCACAGATGAGAAGAATAATTAATAGGGACCCTATCTATCTTAGCACCAAACATTGAAAAATATGAGTATAATCATAGTTGCATCCTCAGTTTCAATGGCCATTCTCCCTTACACCAAATTTTCTCACTAATTTTCGAGTACTAAATATCCTTTTGAGTTGAAAACTTATTCACCAGTCCAAAAGATAAAAGGGTCACCGCACTAGGTGAATATTGTAGGAAATGTTTAAATTAAGCACCCCATCGATTTAACACAATTTTAACCTAATAGTTGTTTGCCTTCATTTTGCGTCTGACTTCTGAGAGATATATGACCAGACTTGTACAACTATGTATGTTCATAAACTAGTTAATAAAAAGGTCAAGTTTCCTACTAGATATTCTCTTAAAAAAAAATCTCCTTAAAAAGGTAG
Organism: Potentilla sterilis; assembly: GCA_963682095.1. Taxonomy (NCBI): domain Eukaryota; kingdom Viridiplantae; phylum Streptophyta; class Magnoliopsida; order Rosales; family Rosaceae; genus Potentilla; species Potentilla sterilis. The sequence goes on from OY821755.1 coordinate 17,637,194, forward strand.
TAACTTGTTCATTTGTTAGATCCATAGAAATATTTCATGTACGTTCTACAGAACCTAATGTTTTTATTCCAAGCCGCAATCAAGCAACATGAAGGTGGACTCGCTCAGAAGGAAAAAAAGAAAAATCATATCTACCTGTAACCTATCTTAGAAAGACTCATCCTTATCGGATATTCCATACCAATGCACAGAGCAAAGCAACAAGATGAAAGGTATTTATACTCGAAATGAGAATAAACAGAACTAAACATTAAGAGAAAAAATAGATGACAACTCAATTGAAAGTGTCGATGTCAATTATATAAGAAACTGCTTAAAACTCAACTCAGTTATTCAGAGCTCATTGTTTCAATCTTGGGGCAGCTAAAGTAAGTCTTACAGAACAACACAAACTTTCAATTCTTCATAATTTCACACAATATTTCTCTCTTGTTCCTAATTCTCTTCAAATTTTAAAATTCAAACAACACATATCCCCAAAAGAATCACTTTCGTTGAAAAAAGTAAAAGAAACTCGGTTTATACATAACAATCCAACAAAAGAAATCGACCCATCATTGATCTAGCCATGAGAATCAAAATCAAACCGAGACCCATCAAAGGAAACTCAAAAATTCAAGAACTTTGGCACACAAATTGCAGAAACAGATCAACAAAAGGTGTAAAGGAATCAGAGAGAGAATGCTTACCAATAAAAGGCTGAATCCGAGTAGTGAAATCGAAGGTAGATCGAAGCGAGAGAGAGAGAACAAAGAGATGGGTTTTGATTGCTTTGCGGCAAGAGAGAGAGAGAGAGAATAATAATGGGGTGGAGAGCGAAACAAGGAAAGGAGAAGAGGGTTTTATAGAGAAACAGAGAGAGAATTTTGGTGATTTGTTTTCTAGGGTATTTGGGTGTGTTTAAATAACAGTGTTTAGGGGATTACAACTGAAGAGGCACAACATATGACTGTGCTTGAAACCGCGTCATGTCATTGGTTTTTCGATGGTTTAGTTCAACGTCTTCGACCCTTTGGCGCCTTCTTCTTCTTCTTCTTTCAACTTTTTCTTCATCCTTCTAGTTTTGTCCAATTTGTTCTCTATTATGATCCTTGAATTCTTAGAGATCGGATTGTCTGCCTCTGCCACCTGTTGGGAATTGGGTAAATACTAACCGCCAATTTTAAGTAACTTATTATTAAACTAAGATACGAAATTTTGTCTCAATTGATTCCAGTATAACAATAAGCGAAAAACAAAAAACGAATAAATAAATCCAATTTTAACAACTCCTTTACTAGCACACTAGTTGTTAAGTTACACACTTTTTGTACCATCAATTGGACTCCAATGTAGCTTGTCCAATAAGCAGACGTCACATACTCAACGTCGCAATGTGCAACACATACTGCTTGTTGGAATACGATTCTAGAAGAAACTGCACAACCCTCTCCCTTTAAGTAAATGCTAAATAGGTCGTTATCAATTATAAACAACGATACGAGAACTGAAATGCCATTTTATTTTCTGAATTACGAATCCCCCGTATTCTAATAACAAAAGAAAAAATGTTTTTGGCAACATTTGACATCATCATGGCTATTGGATAGCTCTCACTTCGATTTTTAGTAGGTATGGTACAAGTGAAGTAGTTTATACAACTAAATAAGCTACTCATTTTGAGAACTCTAATGTCCCAATGGGAGATGACGAAATACATTTGGTCGATTTACTATGTATGTGATTCTTAAATCTAAAGGAAAGTACCACTCATATCTGCAGACAAATCACATAATCACGTCCTAGGTAGCTAAGTAGCTACGCACAGTTCTTGTAAATGTTTTACACATGTATATATATATATATATGCAAGAAAATTACAGTCCCCGTGTCGGGTCAGAAAGCCAAGCATATTTGCTGTCGAAGCTCAAAGATGAATCCAACAAGGTAGTTAAAAGGGCATTATACAATGAATCAAATTGCTCGGTTCTAAGAACGTTCCTACGAACAACTTTACTAGAAGAAGAAGAATAGGAGGCAGATCATCAATACGACTTCCTCGTTTTCTGACCAAAGGAAACGCCATGATGAAAGTGATGGAAGAAAATTCTGTTAATTTTTAGTCAAGTAAAAAACGACGAACAGAGTTACTATTGGGTTAGTGTGAATTTTAACCATTGTTTTTGACAAATCAGCACAAAGCTGACGAGGTGGCTATGACCAAAACAGCACAATATAGGATTGACCATCGAGAAGAATGGGACTCATGCATGGTTTAAAGAAAAACCCTAGAGGCCAGGGTTTGATATCTTGATGACGCTGCTGACTAGTACCATAGTTTATCTTCTTAATTCCTCCAGTCTTTGTCTGCAACATGTGGATTTGGATCTGGGATTATGCTAAACTTTGAGAAACAAGAAACAAGAAACAAGAAAATGATATTAATTTATGCGTGGCCTTCGAAGTGTGTATATGGCCATTAGGTTTCTGGCGCTGTTCGTGGGTCTGCTGCTGTAGTCAGTCCCAGTGTCTCATACACATTGGTTTTGAGACGTGGTTTTTGAAAGAGGGTACTAAATCTAGAACCTTCTTGGGATTGAAAATCAAACATTTCCAGAAACAACCAACTTTTCTAAACTGTTAACCAATTGCCCCCGGATTCCAGAAGCTTGAGCTCAAACTCAAAGCATCAATTAAGTTTAGAGAGTAAGAAATTGGAAAAACCGTCGGCGGGAAATGAAGGAAATCTATTGAAAATGTTTGGGCAGGTGAATAACTTTTGGAAACAACCGACAAAAAGCTATGATAGTATCGGTCACTATATTATATAAATTCGTATTTTGATGATCACTCATTCATGTCATAATGTTCTTAATTAGGGTTGCGCTTAGTAGTGAAACAAGTGCTTGGCTGTTTGCAATCTATCAGTCGTTTGTTTCATTTCAGCTACTATCAACAAATTATTGTAATTAATTTTCAGAAAAATATATAGTAATTCATTAGTTAATAAAGAAACAAGCAATCAAGCACCTCAATGAAAGTAAACAATACTAAGCAGTTGGCGAAAATGAAGATCCATATATAAGTTTCTTCAGTTGTGACGCCATGGATATTTTCAACCAAACTGGCCGGAGTCTTTAAGCTTGAAGGAACCTAAAGATGCATAACTTTCAAATGGATATACACAAATTGAAAATTAAGATTCCATAACTTGACGAATGCCTCCATGAACTGAATGAATGATCGATGTTGTCGGTGAGTTACGTACTCGATCGGTGCTAAATATTACAAATCAAATTACGTTAAGAACACTATAAATATGTACAAAAGTTCGATCATATATATACAAAAGGCGTACGTGTCGCCGTGTCGGGTTCAAATGTTTCATTCTGATAGTTTCCCGTTTACACATAAACCATACCAAAAACAAACAAGCATAACAAAGCTCACATATTTGTGGATCGATGACGGTGATCGAGTTGTGGTAAAAGATAAGATGCGGATACAGTGGAATGTCAAAGGTCGCAATCCAAGGTTATCCACGTTCAATCTTATCCAAGACAGCAATCTAATCATTAAGCCAATTAGGTTGATGTCGCTAGGCTAGGCTAGCTCCTAACGGAACTCGTACATTGCTTGCATTCACCTCATTCTAATTATTCTGAGTTGGAGTTGGATTTCACAGTCCATAAAATTATTTATTGATTTTTCCATACTTTTGATTCTTCTCCTAGATATATAATTCGTACTCTTCAGATATATATGATGTGTGCTCTTGCTATCCAGCCAAGTCTTCTAGATGCCGGCAGGGTAGTAAAATAAAGCTCGAAACCAAAAAAAAACAGCTAGTCTTCTAGATAGAAACAGCATCATTGTCATAGTGTCATTTGCATATGCAGGCATAAAATTAAGTGAACATTCATCCCACTACCACTATATATAACTTGAAAATCCGAAGTCGGCAATTCGGCATATTACCATGCCTATATTATTATACACCACTCCGAGCTTGATTTCTCAGTTTATTTGGTGTACACCAATTGAGGTCTTAGACAGCTAGTATATTCTTGTCAGGAAATTAGATGTTATGATTTTTTTTCCATACTTGCCATTGGTTTGACTTGCCCTGCACTTATTTGTGCCCAGAAACATAATTGGGACACATTGTCATGTGTCCACTGATAGCTAGCTAGCTTGAAGCTGATAATGAATCCCCATATTCTATTCATTCCCATGCTACATGTGATATATAAGATTCTTAAATTTTTGAGTTAAGTTTAGTCGCTGATGTTTGCTTAACCTTGGTTATCGAAGAATTAGAAGACACGTATATCCTCACATTCGATCTCATCTCTTTCCACGTATAACTGGTGGACGAAAACTTAAATGTCAAATCCTAAATTTTTATACTTTTGGATCAAGTTTATATCAGCAAGCAACCAGATCGACCTCAAGTTTATCTCTAGTTTATATCCAAATTAAGCTCAAAACATTATCAATCTTAGTCATAGACTTGAAACCCAATGTCGACCAATAGCAGTCCCACGCATTTGATCTCGAGCTATCATTCTCATATATGAATATCGAATTTGTTAACTATATAAGGGTGTTTAGGGTTTTGAAATTGGGGGAAACTGAAAAACTACTGAAAATAAAGGTACGGAACCAAGCATAGAAGCACAGAAGCCACAAGGTTTCAGATCGAAAATCATGAGCTCTGATATCATGATAGGAATTCATAGTTTATTGAAATTGAAATGCACAAAATGTTAAAAAAGAAAAAAAAATAATAATAATAAAAAAAAACTAGAGGGCTTGAATGTCTATATTTTGTATTGCTTGGTTAATTGTAAACATTATATAAACAATCCTATATATAGAATATTGTTCTAGGAGAAAATGAATAGATGTAAAGCGTTGTTTTATTGATTGATAAGGAGACCTTTATATAGGCATTACATCAAGTATCCCGAATAATCAGGGATTCCCTATCTACTAAAGATACTACATATCTAGTCTAATTAGGTCAAGACACACCACGGAAGTTACGGAATTATCCTTCCTTGAACACTCCCCCTTGTGTCGCGTACCTAATGTGACACGGTGCATAACATGTTGCATCGCTAAAACCTTGCCAAGCAAAACAAAAACCACTTGGGTAAAATAAAAGCTTGGTCGAAGGAAAAAGAGCACAACGCACCAACTACAATTGAAGATTACATGTGAGGTAGACTCCTCCTGATGTCTACAAGACAACTCCCCCTGATTGGTAACTCAATCTCGGAGTTTAGATTAGTAGAGTATACAAACGCTCCTCACAAACTTCAAAATTAGGCGTGGCCAATGATCGAGTCATTGAATACGGCCACATTATCCTTGTATTAAACCAGCTACACTTAGCTTTACTTGGTCTCAAGAAAGAAGGTTGTTTAACAACTCAAAACTAGAGTTCGCATTGAAAATCAGATTCACACGTAGCATGACCTTCGTGTACTTAAATAGTCATAACTCCTTCGATACAGTAGCTATGAATTAACCGTAAAAATTTCTGGAAACTAGACACCCATATCTTTCCAGTGATATAAAGTACATAACGTAGTTCGTCCTGAGCTGATCACAAAGCTCTGTCGAAGGTGACTGATCTGCAAATTACCCGACAAATTCGTCCTACTTTGCTAAAACAGCAATAACTCACAATATAATAGCTATGATCAAATGGTTAGTGTCCCTGGAAAGTAGACACATAGACCTTTCTAATAGTACTAATTTCACCATTTTCTAACTAGTGAGTTGTCTTGTAGGTCTCGGGGAAGTCGACGTACAGAACCAGACATATTCTGGAATTGCCTTTTAATGTGTCTTTCATGATGGGATCGAATGAGCCTAAACCTTTCACACTTGAAAGAAAGTACTGTCATATACCATGACATTGCGTGGACGCGTCTAGTCATTACCTTGGCTTTATAAGTTTATAGCGAATGAGATGTCGTGTCGAGCATATTATGACAAGTACATGATTGCGCACATGGTACTTAGATGGAGAGTTTCATCTCCCAAGACTTCTCGTCATATGGACGTAACAAGTCTTCATAAGACATCAACTAATCATGGGACATATATAGGCTTTGGTTTAACGTTCTTTAGATAGCCATAAGCCGATAGATGAATAAGTTCATCACTAACGGTTCTCACTCCCGAGACCAAGTATTCCCAAGATCCTTTCATTCTTAAAGTCGGATTAGTGATACTTCAATCACAATTCTTTCAAAGTTTACACGCAAATAGGCATGATTCTTTACATCCCATCTTCAATCAAGTAGTCACTGAATCATGGTTTTTGCTTACTTGACTTGGGTGAAAACTAATCCGTTCAGGATGTTTATGTATATCTCTTTACTTAGTCCCAATAGAGATGATACAAGCTACATGTTCAGTTTTTCGGAACTACCTAACTGACAAGGTAGTGGAGTGCAATATGACTCCATTACGAGAGCATATGTCATCGTAGTCGATTCCAGGACGTTTGTGAGAGACCTTGCGCCACAAGGCAGCACCTGCTGAAGCGGAAGCGGGAAGAGCAGCAGGAAGACCACCCCCGAGAAGAGCACCCCCCACCCCGCCAAGAAGACAAGACCAGCCAGCGGACCGAGAACCGATCCGCCCGACCGAGCCGGCCCAGCAGAAATTGGGGGCAACGACAGCAAAGGCCCTATCATGATAAACCCCTCAGCGAGCACAAGCCGGCGCAGTTTCGCCAAGAACGCCCCCTGTCAATCATGCCAGCACAACCGGCCGGTCAAGAAGTCTTCACCGCTCTCACTGATAGGAGCACAATGTGCGATGATATTATATGCTTATGCCTTCATTTATGCTTTGTTTAACCCTTATTTGTCTAAGATAGAGTCATAATTTAGTTTAGTGTTAATTTGGTAGAGTTTTGGCGAAAAATGGTTAAGAATCCGAAAAATGACTAAGTATGAGAAATCTGGAAAATAGTGAAAAATGTGTCTTTTTCGTGATTTTGAGATGAGCAAAAGTGCGATCTATCCTTGTCCGAATTTAATGAAATTTGGTGTGATTATTATTCATATACTGAGGAATGTTGTGTTAAAATTTCAGATCAATTGGAGTTCGGGAAGTCACCCAAAAGATGGCTGCAAAACGGTAGTCCGAACAAACCAATCCAGGGGCTTCCAGGATTTTCCTGAGACTTTGATCCAACTTCGAAAAATCATTCCCGACGATTCACAAGGAATTTGATCGAGATATTTTATGGGAAGATGGCTATATGTGTCTAGTTTATCTGAAACTTGGAATCGCATCAATTGGAGCTCCGAGAAGGGAGATATGTCGGATTTACTGGAGTAAGGTCATTCCAGCCGAGTTGCTGCCGGTCTTGTGTTCTTGCGGGTTTGGGGCATTTTTCCCTGGACCAAGCTCACCAAATGGAGTTGTCAAGCCTACACAAGAAGTTCATGAAGATATGCAGCCCAATCCAAGGAAGAAAATCAGAAAAAGAAGTTTCCTAGAAGAACCAAGAAAGGAAGGAACCAAAACCTTGTTGCACAAGGATTGCCTTTGCCGATTTGGACTAGGTTTTCTACCTAGAGTTTCTGCCGAATTTGCCTCTATATATAGCCATGTTTTCCTACAGAAAAATCATCTCATCTCAAGCATAAAATACTAGCCTAAAGCTCTACCAAGCCTTTTCAAGCACCATCATCTAAATACTTAGCCAAAACCCATCACCACCACCACCAATACTACCGAATCCTTCCATCTTGGTTCCTGCCGAAATTCTTGTTCTTGCCGAGCACTTACGAAGCAGCAACCGAGCTTCATCTTGTCACTTTTGAGGAGTCTTCAAGGTTCTTAAAGTGTGATCCATTCCCCTATGACTTTTGTATTTATTTATGTTTGGTTGTCTTGTAAGAACTTGTTTCAATTCTTGGTTTTTGCTAAACTTTTGTATGAACCGATTTTGTTGAAGTTTATGTAGTTGTTTTGCAATTTTAATTCATGGATTTTGTATGTATGGATAATTAGGGCAGTGGTATTAGAAGCATGTTTAGGATTTAATTTGGTTAGTAATCTAAGAGTGTGCCTTATAAACCGAAACATTAGTTGTGCTTAAGCATTTGTTGTTTGCATGTGAATCTAGGTGTTAGGTTTCATTTAACCGAGTAATACGAATAAGTCATATGCTGGAGTAGTTTGTTCTGTGTTGCTCACCTAGGGTAAAAAACTTAGATTACTTGCATGTTAAATAAGATGATTGACAACCTTGCTTGTTTACATGTCTTCGATTTAGACTCATATGCTTAAATGTTAAAACGCGTAAAACCGGATTAGCATCACCTTAGAAGTCATACGCTGGAGTAGTTTCTAAGAATTTAAGAAGTCTAACAATTAGAAAACTGCTGGAGGCTCTAGTTGTGTCGAAACTAATTTAGGTCATGAACATGTTAAATACTTGTCACTTACTTTCTTGCATGCGAATCTATGTGTTAAAGAGTCTTTTGTGTGAACTGTTTTGTGTGAGAGATGATGATCACTTGTATATAGTAGTTTAGGTTTATTTTCGTGTTCTTAGATATAGAGGCAGCCCTTGCTGCCGAACCTCACCTCAATCCCCCTTGATTTCGTGTGAATATGTATATATGTATATAAGTGTGACAATTATGTGCATATGTGTTTGTGAATATTTGTATTAACATTCTCATATTTCAGGTACCCTTAATCCCCGGCTAGAATGATCCCTACTTATTCTATACTACTAACGATTGTAGGGTTATTATTGCGTGCGAGCTTAGGCTCACATCACTCACCTCTTCATACGAGGACATTTTGCTCGAGAACGGGAACATTATTCCACCACCGCCCAAGAGAAAGTACCCGAAGGGGAAGCTTACCACGGCGCAAACGGGCAAGTACTGCTCCTATCATGATGAGGCTACTCATCGAACGAGCCAGTGTTGTGCTCTCAAGAAAGCGGTGGAGGGTTTGATTAGTAACGGCCATCTCCAACGGTATATAGGGGAAAGGAGAGCAGATCCCGACCGGGAGCAAGACCGGGGCTGGTAGACTCGCCAAACCTCCAAGCGGTTAGTTTGGCATATTACCGGTTCGACCGCTGTAACATCACAAGATGTATATACAAACTACTTTCAAGAAAAATTCCACCGGTTCCATCAATTCAAGTATATTCATAGTCAAGGGATAATACATACAGAGGCCGTTCCGGCAAGTTTACAAAAAAAGAGCAAGGGCAAAATCCTAAGGAGCTACGCCTCCCCCCTCAGCGGGCAATCCGCCAGCCTCTCCGGATGAAGCAGCCGCGCCTTCAGCAATCTGAGGTCCACCCTCCCCTTCCGGTTGTTCTTCCGTCGACTGCTCATGGATATCTGACTGCTCATGAATATCTTCATCAACAACCTTCGACATCCGGGAAGTATCCAGGTACCCCTTCTGCTCCCATTCCGTGTACGAATCCGCGATGCCCGATTCCCTGGCCTTCTCTAGGATCTGAAGGAACTGATCGCTCTCATGGTATTTGAGAACAACCTGCTCGTACAGTTCCGGGTCCTCTTCCCCGGCCGCAGCGGCAGAGGCGGCGCGCACAGCGGCAGCTCCCACCTGGAGCTCGTCCACCCTGGCCTCCAGTTCGGCCTTCTCCTCCTCAGCCAGCTCCTTCTCCTTCTCCAGGCTCCGGACTTGCTCCTCCAGCTTGGCTACCTGCTTCTTGGCCCTCTCCTCCGATCTGGCCTTCTCCCGCTCCAGCAGGGACCTCTCTGCTTCCAGCCGCTCTCGGGCTCCTGTCAGCTCGGCCACCTGCCTCTTCAGCTCCTCGCTCGGATTGGGCTGGTACAGATTGTACAGCAGCTGCATAACAACAGAGCCAATTAAGCAAGCAACAAAGGAAATGAGTTTCGAGCGGTACAATGGCACCGGGCAATTCTTACCTGCAGGACCGACTCCTTGAACTTTTGGCGCTTACCGCCCGCCAAGGCTCCGGTGGCCTCAGACCTCTCCAGACCAAGGCCGGCCAAGTCCGCTGCCAGCTGCCGGGGGAGTGCACCCTCCGGGCTTCCCCTCTGTGCCTCCGCAGGCACGGGGCTACTCTGCCGGGCAGCGGCAGTCTTTTCCCCAGCGAAACTCGATGCACCGCTGGTTACCTTGAGCCGTTTGGCCAGATTCTCACCGGACGACCCGCCGGTCAGCGTCACCAGCGTGGAGGGAGGAACGTCCATGATCCTCCGCCTCTTCTCACCCTGGCCGTCAGGCGAAGAAGATTGCTCGCCTAATCGGGTGACCCGGGTGACGAGCGGGACTGACCCCGGCCGGTATGGAATCCGGCTCACTCCACCGGGAATCTTCAGTGGCCCCCCGGTAGTCTTGCCCTTACCGGGTCCCGCCTTGGGTGCAGCAGGGTGGCTCTTCACACGCGCCAGGACATAGCCGTCGTCCTCAACATCCATGGCCCTCGGCTCGGGATGAACCGTAAGCCGACCGGACTCCTCGTCCACCGAGGTCCGTGAAACGGCCTCGCCTTTCTCCTTCAGCCTCGCGAGAAGCTCTTCACCGTCCATGGATAGGGTGGTGTCGGGTTTGATGACCGCCCGAGAAGATGCACCTGCAGGACGAGCAAAGGTTAGTATTTAATAACAGCTAGCAAAAGTGTCACCGCTAGGACTTGCTACGCACCGGGATCTCGCCCGAGACAGCAATACTCCAACACTTCCCGCCGGATGAAGTTGTAAGAGCTCCGTTCGAGATCGTCCCAACACCCGAGTATGGTCGTAATCCTCTCCTGCTCCAACTCGGATAGCTCGAACAATTGATCCCCAAGGGGCTGGAAGGCACCAGGAACCCGGTACATCTTCCTCCTCTTCTGCCACTTCCCGCCCGCCATCACCACCTTCTTCCTCCAGTTGTTATCCACCCAAGAAGGCATATGGGTGATGATAGGTTGAAAGCACCGGGCATTGAAGGACAGACAACCCCGGGACCCCCGCTTCTTCGAGTATGATAACCTGTATAGTGCCCGGAATTCGTTTACCGTTGGCATACTCATCCCGGACAACTCGTACAGGCAGCCGAGGCTCAGCAGTCGCCTCCACTGGAGCCTTGGAAGCTGCGCGGGAGATACTCGCAGTGCACTGAGCATGTACTGCACAAAGTCTGGAAGCGGGAGTGAAAACCCGTGGCGAAACTGGTCTAGATGCACGGCAACCCAACCCGCCTCCGGGTTACAGGCTGACTCTCCGGGATTCAGTGGCCGTAGCGCCACCTCGTCCGGGATACTCCACGTCTCCCGGAACGCAGCAATCTCTCCGGAGTTCATGCTACCCTCCGGCTCATCACACACAACGGCACCTTTCCCTCTCCCGATGGTGTAGCTCACGGGCGGAGCACCAGCAAGGCGCACGCCGTGCGGTATTCCCCCAGATCCTGAGGACCCGGAAGACGAAGCCCCGCTCCGGGAGCGGTCAGCGGCTTCAGACACAGGGGATTCCGAACCGAGCCAGTCCTCCAGTCTCTCCTCATCGTCCACGACGGGACGCCTGACAGCCGATTCGGAAGCCCCATCAGAACTTGCAGAAGACATTTTTTAACCTAAGGGGAAGAAAAAACAAAACCCTTGCGCTGGTCAGCAACAGGCTAGAACAGCGCTCTCTGCGGCTCCTCTCCAAGTTTACAACAGACGCTCCGCTTAAAACAACTCAGTCGGCGACAGAGATCCCCCCCGCCGCAAAAACACCGAAAAGAAAAACAAGAACAACACCAGGCAAAGAAAGCAAGAACTTACCAATTAGTATGCTCAACCGAGGAAAGTCCGCCCTGCGAAAACAGCGAGCAATGGTAGGAGAAGAGTAAAAGAGCACTTGAGGCAACGGATGTCGCGGGGCACCTCCACAGAGCTTTCGCCGGATTTCTCTCTTTCTCTTAGTCTCTCTGAGCAAGGAGCAAAACAGAATGAAGAAGGCAGAGGAGGCCTTTTTTATAGAGAGGTCTGGTGCCCTAGGCGCTTGTAATCCCCCCAAAACACGCAATCAGAGCAACTCAAACGCTCGCGAATCCAGACCTTCCATCTCAGACCGCTCCCTATCAGCACGTGTCCCAGCATCAGTAAACTGCCCACGCCATCATAACTGATGGGACTGATGGACTTCCTCCTTAAATGCATGTCAGCCACTTGTCCCGCCTGCTAGCGACAGGTAAGGGAGTTAGGAGCCAGAACCTAGGCGTCAGGCCCCCCTCACTTCCCCAGGCTCCACGGCTGCATGGCATCTCACCGGTTAGGTAACATTCAACCGCTTCGAGAGCATTGTTCCGGGTATGAGCCATCCATCCGGTACCATGGCAGTTCACGGTTGGGTATCATTCAACCGGCTGCATGGCATCTCACCGGTTAGGTAACATTCAACCGCTTCGAGAACATTGTTCCGGGTATGAGCCATCCATCCGGTACCATGACAGTTCACGGTTATGTATCATTCAACCGGCTGCATGGCATCTCACCGGTTATGATCTTTCAACCGGCTTGAAGACCTCTCACCGGTTATGAGTTTTTCAACCGCTTCGAGAGCATTGTTCCTGGTATGAGCCATCCATCCGGTACCATGGCAGTTCACGGTTAGGTATCAATCAACCGGCTGCATGGCATCTCACCGGTTAGGTAACATTCAACCGCTTCGAGAGCATTGTTCCGGGTATGAGCCATCCATCCGGTACCATGGCAGTTCACGGTTAGGTATCATTCAACCGGCTGCATGGCATCTCACCGGTTAGGTAACATTCAACCGCTTCGAGAGCATTGTTCCGGGTATGAGTCATTCAACCGGCTGCATGGCATCTCACCGGTTAGGTAACATTCAACCGACTCAAGACCATCTCACCGGTTATGATCATCCAACCGGCTCGTGAGCTTTTTTCCAGGAACGAGATCCACCCGGCCCCATGGCATATCACTGGGGGACTCGTGTCGATATGCAGGATGCCCGGTCGAGGTCCACCCGGCTCCATGGCACGACCCCGGTCATGAGAACATTCGACCGGCATGGGCTTTATACACCCGGGTGAGTTTACATCTAACACATGTACTCTTGTCCAGCAGGATAAAAACCCTGCATCGCACTGAACTGCGATCAATCTGGGGCTCTACGGCGAGACTTGTCACCTCAACGCCACCCCATTGCCTCAACGCTTATTCCAACACAAGCTGAGAAGAACTAGCAAGTGTTGACCGGTGCCTCAACAAACCGCAACACCGGGGCCACCTCCCCGCAGCCTAGCAATATGGACTCGTCGCGATATGGCAGAACGCCCGGTCGAGGTCCCATACTCCGACTCGTACCGATTTGGCAGAACGCCCGGTCGAGGTCGCAATCTAGCAATATGGACTCGTCGCGATATGGCAGAACGCCCGGTCGAGGTCCCATACTCCGACTCGTACCGATTTGGCAGAATGCCCGGTCGAGATCGCAATCTAGCAATATGGACTCGTCGCGATATGGCAGAACGCCCGGTCGAGGTCCCATACTCCGACTCGTACCGATTTGGCAGAACACCCGGTCGAGGTCGCAATCTAGCAATATGGACTCGTCTCGATATGGCAGAATGCCCGGTCGAGATCCCATGCTCTCCGGCTCGCTCTGATATGGCAGAACGCAGGGTCCAGGTTCCATGCACACATCTACTACATGGCGGATTTCAACGCCTCATAATCATTCCATGCACACATCTACTGCATGACGGATTTCAACGCCCAATAATCATTCCATGCACACATCTATTGCATGGCGGATTTCAACGCCCCACAATCATCTCCATGCTCATAGCACTACTACACTTGAGCACAGTACTACTTATATTGCAAACATACTCAGAAGCTGTCGCACATCATCGGTAACAGGTACTCACCCCAGTCACGCCCAATCTTCAACGCGGACTTGGGGGACTGGGCACCGTCGGGTCTGCGGGTCTGCGGGACAAGGGCAAGACAGTTTAAGTCCCCATTCAAGATTGCACTTGACCGGGAACTTGGGGGACTTGTTGACAGTAGCCACAGATGGGCTACAGCAGGCCCACAGACCCGCAGCTAGTGCACCAGGGGCCGGCCCGAGGCCCAGGACCGGATCACCAGCACCCGGCCTTGGGGTCCAGCAGTCTATCCTACTACCAGGGGCCAGGGGACCGGGGGCGCCTGCCTGCCAAAGAGGTCACCAGAGCTGCCCTTTGGTGTGCAAACAGAAGGGAACCAGTCCCACATCGAAGGGTAAGGCCAGACCTCACTCCTGGCCACCTATATAAGGGCCCCAACTACCCTCATTAATAGGTAACTGATCCTTCTTACCGTTTATATACGTGCTTAAGTTATATCTATTCCAACTATACTAACTTAGGCATCGGAGAGGAGAAGACCGGCCCGCCCGGTATTCCCCTTAGTAAGCAGGGTTACAGGAGATCACGTGAAGATTCATCTGTCTCTACAAGGCCTACGGGTTTGTGCAGAAACACCGAATAATCAGGGATTCCATATCTACTAAAGATACTACATATCTAGTCTAATTAGATCAAGACACACCACAGAAGTTACGGAATTATCATTCCTTGAACAAATTTGAATTTATAACAAATGACCTATATACCTTTATATAGTTACCAAAATTAAGGTACGATTCAAAATCTTATGCTAATCAATCAAAGTTTAAAATCGAGAAATCTTTTTGCTTAAAAACAACAGACTAAACCAAATTGTGATACCAAACGTGACCTTGACGGCTTGACGCACAAACATCAGTTTGATTTTCTGAGAAAAATATGGTTAATGCAACTCCGGAATGTAGTACGTAGCAAGAAATTAGGTTGATGTCCAAGTATCCAACACGCTCGAATCCACTGGTACCATCTATCTTTGTGAAGCACCAAAATTAGTCAAGAAAGCTGTTTCCTTCTACTTTGATTTTCCTGCATGTCGACCAAGATGTTTGAACGAAGAACAGAAAGAAGAATGGAGTGTACTACGTACGTACGCAATGGAATGTGAGACTTGGTGTGGAGATGCACATCAGCAACTCAAGAAGCTAAAAAATATATCAAAAACAACCGGAAGAAAATGAAAGCCTTCATCGTCTTCTGACTTTCAAGGAGAGGGATTTGATTAAATCAAAGGCAGACCAGACCGTTAGAAGTTGGAAGTTTTAATCAACTTTCTAACTACATGTCCTGTCTAGGTTATTATCCATACATATGTAATCAGGCATGTCAGCTCCGGCGAAATATTTTATGAGAGGTGATCTATCTACACGGAGCTACGTGTCCCTTCCATCACAAGAATGACCGACACAACACTTGGCATCAGAGTTGATAGGATAGTGCTTCTAGAAACCAAAGATAGCAGTTCATGATGAGATGAAGAAATTCAAAGATTCGTAAGATACACTCGTATGTCGTATCATCATTTGTTAGGATACGACCAATTAGGAATCAAAATTTCCGGTGATGACTACCTTATAATAGAAATACTCAACAGAAAGTAAATAATTTCAACATTGAATAGGGTTAGTGACAAGAAATTGGAAGAGAAATCAGTAAGAACATATGACATTATGTAACAAAAACATTTCTACAAATCAAATTATGCCAATAGCTAGAAATACTATGTTTCTTACATCCCATTGCATAGTGGATAGCTCATATATATATATAGACACAAATTAGCATCCACTCAGTTAAGGAAGACACCAAGTCTTATATTTAAAAGACCAGCTCCCCTATTTTTGCCTGTTGGAGATGAGTTTTATAGATTATGAGACCGGCCGGTCTTGGTTTATGAGCTCATTGTTAGACTTATCCTTGTTTTTAATGAACACATTGTGAATAAGCTACTTCCATCTCATAGATATTATCCAACAAAGAAGCCAACAATAATTCATAAGTTAAAGATTTCTATGGAAGAACTCCTGTAAAATTGTGGAAGGAAAAATATGAACATGTATCTATTTCAAACAAAATAACAAATTGGTAACCACCATCTGTAATGCAGCACGTAACTGGCTAAAATGACAGGCCGAAATCCTGACAAAACATTCATTTCACAAATATTAACAGATAGGAGATAAGAGTATTATAGCTCAGTCGGGACAGCAGCAATAAGATCAGAACTTGTTTGATATCGAATTCAAAACGCGACCGTCAACAAGTCAGTAGATATCATAAGGTGTCCAATTAGTTCAAAGAATGACGCATAACTGCATAAGAAACGAAGAATACAGGGGCAAAAGAAAGGAAAATGTATACATGCATTATGTACAAAACTAATCAATCCTATAGAAATAATAGAATGCTGTCATCTTCATCCCTGTCACTAATACTGCAAAGGGACGAATCCATCATATCAATTGAATCCGATCACCACACACATGCAAAATCCACAAACAGATTAAAATCCGACTTCTCTGCTTGGAATCCTTATGACCATTAAATTGAGTAATAGGTCATACTTGTTAAACTTGTCACTGTTTGAATAGCAAGAAAGCATGTGGTAAAAGGAAATCACATTGATACCATTTTGAAGGCAATATGTTTCTGTGAGGGGGAACAATTTTGATTCAATAGATGCAAATATTTTATCCCAGATAATACTGTAAATTAAATACATGCAAAATGTTGTGATCTCATATATACCGGTCTACATTGTTCATGAAATTCTTTTGAAGAGACCCGTTAAGCAAGTCTCTTCAAAAGAACTCTGTGAACATTTTAGACCCGTATATATACATGCAAACGTTGAACATTGTAGATCAAACGTATTTTTCAATTCTCTGAAAACGAGGAGACGCGAAAGGCTTGGTGTCGAGAAACGTTTGGTTTTTTTGCTTAATCTCTCCATTAGCTGCTTTAAAAATTGACTTATGAAAAGTGCCACGTGTCGCAATCCGACCTAACAAGGCCTGGTTCTTTCCTGCTATATACACTTTAAATTAGGGCTGGCATGGTACGGTTACCAACATTTTTTTACCATTACCAATTACCAACCAATTATAATCGGTGGACAAAATCCTATTACCATTACCAACCACTAAAGTCGGTTACCAATAGTTTGGTACGGTATGGTACATGTTGGTATGGTACGGTTGGGCCTTTTACCAACATTAAATTGGGCCAATTTTTTTCATGAAAAATAAGACCTTCCCTGCCTAATGCTCTCCCGGTCATCCTAATCCTTTGGCGACCCAACTTAATCGGCACATCAAATCGGCGATTGAATAGATGGAGACATGGAGTGAAGTTTAGTTACCTGGCGAGTGGCGAGGGAGGCAAGGATGGCCAGGGAGACGCGAGTCAAGCGACCGCGAGGGGTGGGAATCGGCACCGGAGTCTGAGGCGGCACAGGGGACGTGGCAGGTGTGGCCGTGCTTGGGCTGGCCGCAACGGCCGCTCGTCTTTGGCGAGCCGGCGGATTAGAGATGAGGTCGAGAGAGTGGAGAGACAGAGACTGAGAGTCTGAGAGTAGAGAGACTGAGAGAGATTTTAGGAGAAATAGGGAATGAGTCGAATGAGAGAATGAATGAGTGAATGAGGCTGAGGCTCACTCTCCCTTACAGATTAGGTCATAAGATAGACGGTTTAGATTAAAACAATCTTCAATCAATGGCTAGGATTAGATAATTTTATATATACATAAATATATAAGTCGGTATGGTAATTACCATGGTATGAGAAATGTATTACCGTGCCGTACCGTGTATAGAGGAGTTGGTACGGTTACCGTACCGTACAAGTCTATTACCGACTATGTCGGTTACCAATTCAATTGGCTCGGTTGGTTTTACGGTAATTGCGGTAAATTACCATACCATGCCAGCCCTACTTTAAATAGGAACTGCAGAGAACAAGCTACAAAAAGTTGGATAATGTGAAATTCCAAGTGCATAAGCAATAAACCATTATTGCCTACTCTTGGCACACATGATTTTATTCCAGTTTATATTCGCTCAGGCATCTGGCTATGAAAAGGAGCTCAGCATTACAAAGACTGGTGACTACAAGGCTAGTTACCCTGATGTAACAACCATTTACCAGGTAATAATTCTCTAAATATGACTTCAAAACGATTTTCATGACCTCATAAAGAGGAACACCTTACTAATAGATTCCTAATGCTATATCTTCTACCAACATGTAAAATGATCTCCAATCAGAACAGATAGAAACACATCATACGAATAGTATGCCAGATATATTGAAAAGTGCACCAACTGCCGTTTAAAAGAGATATTCAGGTGATAAAGATATAATGCTACTAGCATTCTCTAAAGATGGAAAATAGATACAGATTCTTCCAAATAACTATACAGCAGAGGACCTCAGTTTATTTTGAGAGACAAGTATCTAAAATCTGAGAGAAAGCGCAGAATCTAAAGAGAGAAGGATCAGATACAAGACACAACTTAGCTCCTGAAAAGACATTCATTACTTAACATTTCTACAAGAACTTTTCTATGCTAGTGGTTAATGTGGATTTGGGAACAGCCCCAATAACTGCATCTTTTTTCTCACCACCCTTGAATATGATGACAGTAGGGATGCTTCGGATCCCATATCGGGTTGCAACTGAAGCACTCTCATCAGTATTCACTTTGTAACACTTAAGTTTACCAGCATATTGCTTTGCCAGCTCATCAATTATAGGGTGGATCATACGGCATGGTCCACACCATGGAGCCCAGAATTCAACCAAAACAGGTAATTCAGCGTCGAGGACAAGTGACTGCCATGTTGCATCAGTAACAGCAGGCACTGCAATTTTCAAGAGTAAAATACTATCAAAAAGATATTATATCTAAGAGCAGTTGATAATACATATGTACATCATTACTACTGCTCGGAAAGAAAACAGTTGCCAATAAGTACAATATATGAAATTCATACCATATTTTTCCTATTAACTTCACTATGTATTAATCAAAAGACTTTACAATATATATGCTTCACATTTTTCATAACAATAACAGATGTCTTTTAGCAGTTTTGAATAGACCTGAATCCTGATGAAGTCTAGCATGAAGGAACTTCCCAAGACTGAAAACACCAAGCGCCATAAGCATAGGTTTGGAATTATTCTTAATTAAACACAAGCTCAAAACATTCACCTACTACCTCTTCCATCAAAGCTATAAACATCCTTTTATTATTTTCTTTACCAACCAATTACCACAAACACAACCATCCGACTACACCTATGGATTTATTATTTGCTTCAATCTTCAATAATCAGTCATCGATTCAACATAACGAACCTCTTCCTTTTAAACAGTGCAATATTGAGTCCTCCAACATCAATAAGCCCTTGTCAGTGTCAGCTGCCGACTTGCCTTTGGCCTATCATGAATTAGGTCCATTTGAACTCTTCATGGATTTAGTCACAGAACTTCATGAATCCAGAACCAGAATCCAATTCACCGCAATAAAGCTTAACCAAGACACTAAATTCCATTCCAGGCTTATCTGTCGGGTAAATCCTCAGGTCTTACTGCTATCTTCTCTTTATTCATAAACTCAAACTGCTCTGAATCTAACCAAGAATAAGAAAGTTCCAAAACTCATCGGTTTCTTAAATTCACTAACATTTCTCAACTTCATATCATATCTTCAATCTCAAACCAATCGTTTTCTTATCGAATCCTTTCCTTTTCTATACCCAGATTTCCTAAACAACAGCAACCACATCAAACCTACACATCTTCACTTTAAACGCTAAACTAATTCACTGTATCACCTCATAAACACCAAAACTCAATTCGATAATAAACATAAAGCTGTTAAATAACAATCAAATCACATAAAACGAGTCGATTATGTAAAATGAATCCAGACTTTCAGAACCAGAAGCTGAAAAGACGAGACTGACCTTCGACGGCGGTGTCCTGAGCCTCGCAGGCGACGAGTGCACGGCGGCGGCGAGCGGGACCGGAACTGAGAGATCCAGCAGAGCGAGAGGTCCGAAGAGCGGAGGTGACCTTGAGGCCGGAGTAGTGAGGCAATCCGAGGCGGCCGGTGAGGGAAGAAACCGAGGAGGCGGCGGCGATCGGAGAGAGAGCGGCGAAGGAGCGAGGGACGACGATGGTTTCGAGGACGGTGGCCATTGCCGTAGGAGATTGGAGCTCCGGAGAGAGAGAGAGAGAGAGAGAGAGAGAAGGGAGAGAGAGATTGGCTGGTAGTGATTTGAGGGGAAGCTGACGGATGGGAGAGAAGAGTGTGGGAGAGTGGGGACTAGGGAACCAAATTTTTAATATGTGGAAAGACGAATTTGACCCTCTTCCCTAATTAGTGCTGAAGGCACCAATGGATTCCACCACCATAGTGACATGTTAAGTACATGAGATTGGCTGGGATAGGAGTCTCCTATTTTCTTGTATATGACTTGTCCCATGTTTGGTGGGAGCTGAGACTAAATTTAATGGACTACAGAAGCCCAAAAGGAGGCTGGAGTCCGTCTTACATAGAGACACCAAAACAGTTGGGTTTCCATAAACACGTCTTATTGAAGAGAAAGACGCACTCTGCAACCTTCTCCTCCGTTTTGCTCCAAATTGTTGAATCCAGGTGCAATCTTTAGTCTTTCTCATACTCTCTCTTGAGTTTAATCTTCACCACTCTCGTCTACAACCCTCTTCTTTGCCTCTATTTTTCCTGTCGATTTGAAAATTTACCAAAGATTGATTATCTATTGATGAATGTTTATGGGTTGTAGCTTTTTTGCGGAGTGATTAAAGATTTGGTGTATGGGTATGCTAGGAATTGATCAATTTTATAGTTGGGTTTTTGTTCTTGTCCTTGTTTCGTTGTGCTTAATTTTTTTTTTGCTGATATTTTATCGATTTGATTGTTTATGGGTTCTTGGTTGGGTTCTTGTTCTTGTTCTTGTTCTTGGCTGGGTTATCTATGTTGTAAAAACAAATTGAATCAATACCACTTTGCAGTGTCCAGTCTTGATAGCTTATTAGTTATTTGATATGTAATCCTATTGAACTTAGACGTACCTATGAGAATTTTTGAATATGTAGAAGACATTTTGTGTTCTTCCTAATGTTGGCCACTAACAACAAGTCTATCTCTCTATTCACTGCACTTACATGCAGCTGAAGAGGTTATATAAAAATCTGAAGGATGAAACACATGATCTTGTAAATCCTACCATTTCTTCTGTTTCAGTTGGGGGCACCATGCGTCCAACAGTTGGTTGTTGTGAAGGATACTGATATTGATAATGAGCATGGCCAACATTTTGTTCCCAGCTTCTCATCAATCTCATGTGTCCAGAAACAACCTCAGAATGAGAATTTGGATTTGTTCTGGTCTGAAAATGATATTGATATTGTCCAAGCGTACTACCCGGCTACTGTGTATCCAATACTAGGTAGCTGAGAAAACTGAGAATCATCCCTTCCTGTTTCGATTGTGTAATGGTATCATTCGTATGTGACAATGTTACTGTTAGAAGGACTAGTTTTTGTCAATGTGTAAAAACTATTCACTCTTATTTTGAATGTGGTGGCTTAATTAATGTATGATTATGAAAATTACATCGTTACACTTGTTGACTTTTGTAATAGACATTTGCATAGATAGATTGACGGTTTGACATTGCAATGTTTTTGAATTCCTATTAGTTAGGAACCAATAATCTTTTTTGTTAAAAGGTTGAAGTCTCTTCTATTAGTGGGTAATAGTTTGCTAAAAAGAAAAAGAAAATTGCAGCCCAAAAACATTGTGGTATAAAAAATTATACTGGTTAGTCCCAAATAGTACTAAACTTCACCAAACATGGGATTATACTGTTGTCACTATTCTGTTGTTTAGTCCCAAGTAGTACCAAACATGGGTCAGGTTTAATTTGGAATAAGCCAGGTTTGTGGATGCCAGCCTTGTTTTAGAAATTAAGCTGGGGCATCACAGTCCCAGGTACCAAACGCCCCCTTAGTGATTAATTTTCCATTTGTTTTGTCAAAATGAAGATATATACAATTTGGTATCGTAAATTCTACTCACGACAGACTCGTTAAAATATTCGACTCGTTACAGTATTCGAGTTATTTGTTTGATCACGATAAAAAATAACCTAGATGAAGCTGATAAATCATAAAAATGAGATAAAGCTAGTAAACTAAGGCTAAATATTTTAATTTTATCTATCGTTTTTTTTTTTATAAAAAATAAGAGACATTGTTATCATTTTTACTTGAGGCGTTCGGTTTTAGTGAGAACAAAGATTCGAAGAGCTTAACTGGTGTATTAGATCGACCCAAATAATACAAAAAATGAATATAATGAATTTGAGATGAAATAATAATCCTTTGACCTTATTACTATCTACTAAAACCCACAACATCATACCACTAATTTAAAATGGAAATAGGTTAGCCCGCCAAATAACCCAGTTTAAGATGAGAATGAAATAAATCTAAGAATGCCAAAGAGTTGGAAGGGCATTTATGACTTTTTAGCATATCAAATGTCATTCTCAATTTCCCATCTTTTTAAGGGAATGTTTGATACATGGGATTGTATAACCCAAGCTTCTAGTAAAAGCCCAGCCTCTGAAGCTCACCTTATTCTTAAGTAGAGATGACCCACGTTTGGAGCACCTTTTTTCTCTTCTAGGCTTCTGGCGCTCTTCCTCATTGATAAAAAGAACAACCACACCCATAATCAAAACCAATACTTTCTTCCATTCCCAAATTCTCATTCACCATCATCATCAACCTCTTTTTATTCTCTCCCACATATCTCTCCAAACCCTTGCCCCAGTCCATCCCCTCCACTCATCATTGCCAAATTCGATTCTGCAACCTTTCCTCCGTCGTTGTCTCAAATTTAGTTTTAGACATAAATCAACCCCGATCTGCAACTCGACGTCGATATACAATTTATGTAAACTTTCAGAACGTCTCAAACTTGAAATCAATCAATCAGACCTATATGAATCGTCGGATTTACAAACTACACTTCGAATTCAAAAGTAGGAATCGCGCAAACGCACAAGAGAAAAAGTATGAGAAGGTAGAGAAATTGATGATCGAAGGATCGACAGAGCTTCCTAGTTCTTGCCTAGGTTTTGATTTTGGGCGATTCTCAGATTTGAATTGAAGATAGTGATTCAGCGAAGCAAATGAGAGGTGAAATAGCAAAGAACGAATTCGTCTTCCATAGTCCGCACCATTTTGGTGCCATTATGTAAGACCATGTGAGAGGGAATTTTAGGCTTACATAATCCATTAAAAATAGTCCTTGTATCAGCCAAACATGGGACTAATCTTATTTCATTATGCAAGACAGTCCTATCCCATGCAGTCCCATGCAGTCCCATGTACCAAACATCACCTTAGCTTTTAGAAGACTTTTTTCCATAATGCCACATAAAAAGGCTTTGTCTCCTTTTCCATAACTCACCAGGATCAGGATCAGGATCATATTATCATATGCAAGCTCTCCTTTACATCAAATGCAATGATCTTATAAAATATTAGCTTCGTACCCGTGCGATGTATGTATTATTCACATGTTATTAGTGGAAGTTTGTTTGTTGCTACAAAATAAATTTTTTTTTTTTGTGTAAAGACATTTTTTTTTGTTTAGTGTTTTTTTATAAGATAATCTTTTTATGTAATTTTGTTTTAATACGAAGGGTAATATAGACAAAACATAGTTTTGTGAAACTTTTAGTGCGTTGCTTTCTAATAGTAGAGACCACCCTTCCTGCATACGAGCGTGCGGAAGGGCCGCGCTCACGCGTGTGCATTATAATTTTTAAGTTATCAAAGAATTGTAATAAAACACTAATGAGATATTATGATCTTGATATAGAAAGCATATAGAAAACTCTTGGCCATTGCATACATTGGACCATTAATAATAAAAAAAAAATTAGAAGGATATTGTCGCTCTTCCAGACTATGAATCACATTCTTCTAGACCATGAGTATATGCCTCATTTACAAAGTCGTAAACAAACATGAGAAAATACAATTGACATTGAGTTTGGAAAGAGAAGTCACCTGGACTAAGAAATCAATCATCTTTTCATGACACACTACCAGAAAAAAAAGCTTTTCCCGACGAAATTAAAAAAAAACGCCCGATGAATTAAAATTTTCGTCGGTACTTCCAACGAATAGCCGACGATTTTATTTTTCGTCGGTGGAAAAACAAAATCGTCGGCCATAGTTTAACCATAGCCGACGATACTGTTTTTTCGTTGGTATAAACAAAAAACGTCGGCTATATTCATATTTCAGTCGACGATTTTGGATTTTCGTCGGCCTTTCTCTGAAACATTAGCCGACGAAAACTTTTGAAATTTTGGCCGACGAAATTGACATTTTCGTCGGCTATAAGTCTATATATTTTCAGATCTAGACAACAGCTGCTCATTTAAAAAAAAAACGAAAAAAAACGGGAGAAAGAGTGAAAAATCTGTGGGTATTGTTGAAATTCGTCATCTCTTACATTGTTGAGCTATATATAGGTACGTATATGTGTATATATGTTGATTTTGAGTTTTAGTTGAGTTGATTTTGAGTTTTAGTGCTTTTGATTTAGTAAGTGATTTTTTGTTTTGTTGTTGTTTTAGTGTTAGAATGTATGTATATATGTTGATTTTGAGTTGTAGTTGAGTTGATTTTAAGTTAGAGTTTAATTATGTGTTTTAATTTGATGTTATTTTAATTAGTGTTAAAATATATATATATATATATATATATATATATATATATATATATATATCTGTGTGTGTGTGTGTGTGTGGAGTTTAATTATATATATATATATATATATATATGTTAATTAATGGTTGTTGATAGTGTAATTAACTTAAATAATGGTTGATATATAGTGTAACTTAAATAATGGTTGTTAATGGTATATATATATATATATATATATATATGAGTTGATGTTGATAATAATATATATTGTAATGTAATTAATTATTAAGGATTTATATATATATATGTGTGTTAATTAAATTCTTATTAATTAAAGTTATATATATATATATATATATATATATATATATTATTTTCAGGCTATATATGGATCCGGATAAGAGTTGGATTTCGCTTCCAAGGCATGACCGACGATACACTCACTACAAGAAAAAAAGGCTTTGCCGACGAAAAAAAAAAAAACGGCCGACGAAACACTTTTTTCGTCGGCTATTCCTAAGAATGGCCGACGAAAATTTTTGTCGTCGGCAAAAAAAAAATTTCGTCGGTAAAAATGAAAAATCGTCGGCTATACTCCTATAATGGCCGACGATTTAAAGTTTTCGTCGGCTATAAACTTTTGGAAGAATGGCCGACGAAACTTTTTTATTTCGTCGGCCATAAGTTTTTTTAAAAATAATTATTTTACGAATAATGGCCGACGAAAATTAATTATTTCGTCGGCCATAAATTATTTAAAAATAATTATTTTACGAACAATGGCCGACGAAAATTAATTATTTCGTCGGCCATACTTTTTTTAAAAATAATTATTTACGAACAATGGCCGACGAAAATTAAGTATTTCGTCGGCCATAAGTTTTAAAAAAAATAATTATACGATTATTTTTGACAGAAAACGACAAAAGAATAGCATAGCCGACGAATACTAGGTTTGATTTCGTCGGCTATGATTAAAAAAAAAAACAAAAAAAGAGCAGTTTCCATTTTCTATCACTATCGACAAACCATTGCTTCATCCTTCAAATGCAAAAGTGTCGTGAAATAAGATACGACCGAAATATTGAAATACGGCTACGGTTGAAAAATGGGAAGATTCCGACAAAATCTGTGTGCCGAATGTTGCGGTTAACTGTTTTTTACTCCCGTTTTCCTATGGGTAGTCTGACGGTCGGTAAATATTTTGAGGAAAATTTTTATACGATTAGTCGCGTCTCATCAATCTGAAACTATTCTCTATTGAAGATCAGGCCAAAAAACGTCATTTAGACGGGCCAATTTCCGTTTTAAAGCGTTTAGAGGTTTGACTCACCCGGTTGACCGTCCCGATCGAGCCTTTAACGTTGTCAGATGTAGTTGGATTTTTTTTCATACATGTATTTAATCTTAACGGTGATATCTGACGGTTGGAATAGATTTTCCAAACTTTTAGATTCAAAATCGGAACATATGCACTAATGTTCCTTAACTTGTTTACTAAGTGTTTAAGTGAATGTATAGTTTCAAATAGTTACTATACGTACACTCTTCAAATGCAAATATGTCGTCAAATAAGATATGACCGAAATAATGAAATACGTCTACGGTTGAAAAATGACAAGATTCCGATAAAATCCGTGTGCCGAAATAATGAAATCAGTCAAAACCCGGTTTACTGCAGATTTGGCATCCGGCGTCCGAATGACGATTGTGATACCATTCCGGAAAGGGAACGACGCCAGGAACAAAACTCGTTGCTTTGCCACGACGTGTGGGCTTTTTCGGGCTTTCGAGTTCGTTTAGGGCCTCAAAACGGCATTTTAGTATGTTTTCATAGAATAGCCGACGAAACATTCAAATTTCGTCGGCTATTCTCTAAGTATAGCCGACGAATTCAAATATTTCGTCGGCTAAACTCTTGATCCACGCCTTTTTATTGTCCGCCGTTGGATGGCTCAGATCCGACGGCTGTTGATTTTCCAAAGTATAGCCGACGAAATATTTTTATTTCGTCGGCTATACTCCTTCTAAATCTTTTAAATCCTCCCGCCTTTTTTCTCTCCTCCTTCCCCCCCTCCTCCGGCCTCCTCTTCCTCCTTCCCCTCCTCCGGCCTCCTCCTCTTCCTCCTTCCCCTCCTCCTCCTCCTCCTCCCCCTCCTCATTCCCCTCCTCCTCCTTCCCCACCTCCTTCCCCCCCTCCTCCGGCCTCCTCCTCCTCCTCCTCCTTCCCCTCCTCCTCCTCCGGCCTCCTCCTCCTCCTCCTTCCTCCGGCCTCCTCCTCCTCCTCCTTCCCCTCCTCCTCCTCCTCCTCCTTCCCCTCCTTCCCCTCCTCCGGCCTCCTCCTCCTCCCCCTCCTCATTCCCCTCCTCCTCCTCCGGCCTCCTCCTCCTCCTCCTTCCTCCGGCCTCCTCCTCCTCCTCCTTCCCCTCCTCCTCCTCCTCCTCCTTCCCCTCCTTCCCCTCCTCCGGCCTCCTCCTCCTTCCCCTCCTCCTCCTCCTCCTCCTCCTCCTTCCCCTCCTCCTCCTCCGGCCTCCTCCTCCTCCTCCTTCCCCTCCTCCTCCTCCTTCTCCTCCTCCTCCTCCTCCTCCTTCTCCTTCTCCTCCTCCTCCGGCCTCCTCCTTCCCCTCCTCCTTCTCCTCCTCCTCCGGCCTCCTCCTCCTCCTTCCCCTCCTCATTCCCCTCCTCCATCCAAAGCATAATTTAATTTTTTTTTTGCCTAAAATTTAAGAATAGCCGACGAATTTTACCAATTTTCGTCGGCTATAAGTTGTATAGCCGACGAAAATTCTAGTATTTCGTCGGCTATAACTAATTATGCCTATTAAAATATTAATATATTTCGAGGAAATAGCCGACGAAATTTTATTAAATCGTCGGCTATAGTTAAAACACAATTCGTCGGCCATACTTAATGGATTTCGTCGGCCATACTCAAAAATACCCGACGAAATTCGTCGGCTATTTCTCCCACGTTTGCCCGACGAATTTTTGGATTCGTCGGCCATATTTAACTATAGCCGACGAAATTTTTTTTTTCGTCGGCCATTGGTATTACCGACGGCGTATTACCGACGACTTATGGCCGACGAAATTTTCGTCGGCAGAGGGTATAGCCGACGAAAAAATGGAATGGCCGACGAAAAAATTTTCGTCGGCTATTCCCCCGTATCTGGTAGTGACTATAGGAGTTGTGAATTTTTTGTAGTTCGTTGAGGAAAATGCAAACGGGAATGAATACCATTATTGCCCGTGCAATAAATGTAGGTGTCGCAGTGATATGTGTCGATTTTCGATTAGGACAGTATGTGAGCACCTAAAGAGTAATGAGTTTTGGCCGAAGTACACACGTTAGATATATCACGGTGAGCCATCATTAAATGGATCGCATGATCATGGGCAATTTTTTGAGGCGGGCAGTACTAGTACATCCAACAATCCAACAATGGCATTCGTCAACGACGTGTTTCCTTTTGAAAGCGGTGTACGTGGGGAACAATATATGCATGACCCGGTGCAGCCCTTCCCACAAGTTGTCAACACTGCTGCCTTTGACAAGTACAACAAACTGATTGCATTGCAACAGACCCCTGTGTCTTCAAGTTCTGAGAAGACAGTTCTTGAAAGTGTGATGAAGGTAATGAGGATTAAAGTCGAGACAAAATCGACTATCAGGCAAGTGGATGAATATCTACAGTACACTTCTTCGTTGTTGGAGGAGGGTCATCGTAATCCTACCAATCACCGTAAGGTCCGAAGTATCCTCAAAGATCTAGGGCTTTCCTACATTAAGATCCATGCATGCGCATTTGACTGCGTTCTCTTCTGGGGTAAAGAAGCAGAAGGGAATGACCTTGTTAGCCTTGACGCATGTCCGATATGTCATTCTGACCGATATAAGTTGACGGGAGCAGGCAATAGGAAACCTGTGAAAGTGCTTCGGTATTTTCCGTTGAGAGATAGGCTTGAGCGGTTGTACATGTCAGAAACCACTGCAAAAGCTATGAGATGGCACGGTGAGCGGGACTTGGGAGACACAGATATCATGACACACATCTCTGACGGAGCGGCTTGGAAGCATATAAACAATGAGTTTCCTCATTTTGCGTCAGATGTCAGAAACGTCAGGCTCGAGCTCTCAACCGACGGGTTCAACCCTTTCGGCCCCATGAGTCTTTCATACAGTATATGGCCGGTGATTTTGGTACCTTACAACCTTCCTCCGTGGATGTGCATGAAGAAGGAATATAATATGTTGACGTTGTTGATTCCGGGGCCTGGTTACCCATGGAAATGTCTCGATGTGTATATGAGACCATTGATTGAAGAGCTTAAGGTATTGTGGGACGTTGGTCATCCCACTTTTGATAAGTACAAGGAGGAGACGTTCGAGATGCATGCCATGGTTATTGGTACCATCAGTGACTTTCCTGCTTATGAGATGTTGTCGGGCAGCGTTGTTAGGGGATACAAGGCTTGTCTAGAGTGCCTCAGCGATTATGGGAGCACCCCTCATTGCAACAAGATATGCAGAATGGATCATCGTGTGTTCCTTCCGGCGGATCATCACTGGCATTACGAGTCCGCCGCATTTGGTGGAACCGAAGAACACGGTGGTCCTCCCAGAAGATGGACGGGAAGAGAAATTTTAGCAGTGCTTAATGAGTACGATTTTGGGCCCCTCAGCAATCATCCCGATATTGTAGCGGAAATACATGAAAGACCTGAGGAGTACAAATTCTGGACACATAAGAGCATATTGTGGGAACTCCTGTACTGGTGTGAGTTGTTGATCCGTCACTTCCTAGACGTTATGCACATAGAAAAAAATGTTTCTGAAAGTGTGGTGGGCACAACGCTGAACTTGGAGGGGAAGACGAAAGACGATCCTAAGGCTCGCACTGATATGCAAAACATGAATATCAGAAAACAACTATGGTTGAAACAAGAAAAGAGAAAAATGCCTCAAGCTCCTTACACCGTCAAGCCTGAGCATAAATCAGAAATTTTCCATTGGATAAGTCGGGCCAAGTATGCCTGAGGTTCATCGGGAGCCGATGACGAGTCCTGCGCCGTCTGCTGCTGACTCTACTGAGGGGCCTACTCTCCCTAATCAGCTATACCTGCCATACAACATTCCTGCCATACCCGAGGTCGACGAGCGTGGTGTGCCCATATGGCCTGCTAGGCATCAGTACGTGAGTGTTGCAGAGGCATACCATTATGAGCCATTTGAGAGACCTGAGCTCTTGATTTCGGTGAGATTAAAAGGAAAGTCGACAGAAGGGTCATCGAGTTCAGGTAACATTTGATTTTATTAATTAAATGTTTTATTAAAATTAACGCACTAATATTTAATTTTATTAATCAATCGTCGTTTATGTGATAGGGACCGCCGCTAGCAGTTCAAGCAGGAATACGAGAGGTGTCATATGTTTTGATACGCTCAGGAAAAGTGTTGAGACCAGCGGGAGGATCCAGATCAACGAACCCCCTAATCAGGATGTTAAGGGAAAAAAACGCCGCGATTACGCGGGTTGTGTGGGAGCACTAATTAGGGATAGAGTCCCTATGTTGTGGACACGGTGGGCTGATGTGCCGGAAGAGATCAAGAGGGAGGTCAACAACGCGGCGTCGGTGAGTAATTTAAAAAACTTAATTTCTTTATCGTAATATTTAATAATTTTCGGTATTGTTATAATTTTAAAAATAATAAAATATTATCTTTCAGGCATACTTCGAGATTGCCGAACACAAGCAGGCTTGGGCGTACGCGATGCAGAACTCGAGGTACGTTGGGAATTCCTCATCTTATAATTTGAAATATTTTATGATATTAATAATATTTCTAATGCACTTTTGTTTTTTCCGTAGGTTAAAAGAGTGGAAGAACGAGCTCCGTACCCACTTTACTGAATATGACAAATATGGTCGTATGGATACTCCAAGAGAGTTCATGTTCAGGGAGTACGAGTGGCGTTGGTTGAAGACAGTAGACTTCAACAACCCAGTTATGCAGGTAAATACTAAACTTAACTATAAATGTTTATTTTGTTGATATTTTAATTATTAGTTTAATTATTTTATAATTATTACACTAATATTTTTTGATGCATTTTTCTAATATTTTATTATTTGTTTGAAGGAACGGTCTCGGATAAACTCTGCAAACCGCCGCCGTAACACAACCCCCCATCATGGTGGTTCTATGCCATTTTCACAATATCAGGAGGAGGCGCTTAGAGATCATCCTTTAAGCAACCCGTACGTAGAGACGTTTAAGAAGGCTTATCCATTAGCGACATAAGAGCTTGTATGTCGTTGATTACGATTTAAAAATTTTAATTATTAATTTTACTTAATTATATATTTCTTAGAATATTAATTATTATTTTTTCCCGTTCAATTAGGAGAGGGTGAACTGGGCCGAAGAAAAAGTGATGCAGGCAGTAGTTCGGGAGACACAACCGAACATTTCAGAGGAAGATCTGCAAGAAGCCCTGAAACAGGTCGACCGATCGAATGTCCAAACTGCAGCGAGGATATTCGACGCAGCCTTCCCAAAATGGTCAAACGACTACTACTGCCGGAGTTTGGGAAGTTCTGGAATAGGGGTCCTGAAGACCACTAAGGGAGCTCAAAAGAGGGGAGGCGGGGACACCCAACAGATGAAGGGGGAAATGCAGAGATTGGCAGAAGAAAATGGAAGATTGGCGGCCCAGTTCCAGAGATCACAGGAGCAACAATGCAAAACACAGCAGTATCAGATGAAAATGGAGCGTTGGCATGCTGAATGCGAGAGAATTCAGCGACAGAACTACGCCGGCCAACAAAACTGGTGGTATGCTATGTTCGCGGCACAACAACAAGGCCTTGAACCCCCACCCCCGTTTGAGCCGTTAGATGAACCTCGAATGCCGAGAGCTCCCGAGTTCATTCAGCAGGATGACGAGCATGATGGACAGCAGGATGGTGGCCATGATGGAACAAATTAAATAATTAATGAAAAACGTGTTTTTTGTTAGATTGTCATTGTGAATTGCAGGTTGCTTGGAATGGTAATTTAGAAATTAATTTAATTTTTTTCCCAAAATGTAAGAACAGCCGACGATATTAACATTATTTCGTTGGTTATCACTGCTATAGCCGACGATTTTTACCAAATTTCGTCGGCTATAACTGTTATAACCGACGAAAATGATATTATTTCGTCGGTTGTCTATGTTAAATAGTGACGGTTTCGTCGGCTATAACTAATTAATGTCTCTTAAAATATTAATATATTCCGACGAAATCTGCATGTCATCGGTTATATTTCAGAATAAATAACCGACGAAACAGAAGAGATCGTCGGCTATATTTTACGATATCGTCGGCCATATGTGAAAATATCCGACGAATTTCGTTGGGCATTATGCCAAGGTTTGGTCGACGAAATGTATTTTCGTCGGTGATAACTTTGGAATGGCCGACGATTTCGTTATTCTCGTCGGGTATATTTTTACCGACGCCGTTTTATCGACGAATAATAGGCGACGAAATTTTCGTCGATAGAAGGAATACCCGACGAAAATTTTGAATAGTAGACGAAATTTTTTTCGTCGGCTATTCTGTCCGATCTGGTAGTGACACCTGCAATGTTCCAAAAACAAAAACCAAATAGAAAATAAAAATGAGGTAATTACCCAAAACTACAATTTTGTAGTGATATTTACCAGTAGCAAAATTGCTTTTTAAAATTACCACTAGCAAATTTCCATCCAAAACTAACAGAATCCGTTAACTCATAAATTACAAAAATACCCTCAGAAATCAATACCACTGAGCCTCAGAAACTAAAATATTATAATGCTACTGACGCTCAGAAAATTTACCTCTACCGTCCTCCGCCGCGATTCCAATGCTACTGACTCTCAGAAACGTTACCTACGCCGCGATTCCAATGCTACTGACCTTTACCTCCGTCTTCCTCCGCCACGATTCCAATGCTACTGACTCTCAGAAAATTTACCTCCGTCGTCCTCCGCCGCGATTCCAATGCTACTGACTCTCAGAAACTTTACCTCCGCCGTAAATTTACCCTCAGAAAATCCAGATCTGATCAGATCTCCACCATGAAGGCATGTCTCCCGCCAGGCTTCGGTGTTCGGACTCGCTCTCTTCTCCTTTTTCATTAACCCCTTCCAAACCCTAACCCCTATCCCCAATGGCCTCCTCCCCCAACCACCACCACCACCACCACCACCTCAACCACCTCAAACAGGGATTCCACTTCCCCTTCCTCCAAAAAGCCCAAGCTCTCCTTCATCACCCACGGGCTTGATCACAACCTCCTCCTCCTCTTCACCCTCCTTAATAGCAACCACCGCAGTCGGAGCAGCCCTAGCTCCAGCAGCATTGTCATCATCCTTATCCTCAGGATAGCGCACAACCACCACAGGACAAACACAGTGATGCACACAGTAATCACTCACACTCCCAAGCTTGCCATCGCTGCTGCACTTGACGACGTTGAGGCCTAACCGCTCGACCTCAAAGGCAGAGGCGCTCCTTCATATTGTGGTCCTTGACGATGTGGATCTTGTATCTGAGCCTCCTTGAGAGGGCGGGCGAGATCGCCGGCCTTGACGGCGGTGAAGGCGTCGAAGTAGTAGTCTTCGACGGCTGTGGTGTTTGTCGGAGAGAGAGAGAGAGAAGAGGGAGTCAGCTATGGCGGTGGAGAGAGAGATATCTTGAGGTCGTCTTCCACCCGTCACCGGCGCCCTCCCGAATCCTTTATACCTCCGGCATCGTCTTGGTCTGTGCCATGCGTGTCCGGTGCTGTTGGTATGAGAGAGAGAAAGAGAGAGAGCAGAGAGAGAGGAGAGAGAGAGAGATGAGAGAGAGAGAGATCGGGCTTGGCAGAGAGAGAGGAGAGAGAGAAAGAGGAGGATGACATGAGTTGTAATTTATGGATTTTCAAGGTCAATTATGTCATTAACTAGTAGATGGGTCAACAACTCATTACTGTTAATTCCCTGCTGATGGTATAAAAAAATCAGTGTTCTAAAAATCGCCGCCTAGGACCGACTAGTCGGCGATTAGTCGCTAGTCGGTACCTTACCGCCGCACGCGATTTTAGGGAAATCAGTGCTCTTAGTCGGTCAGGAAAAAATCAGCCGACTAGTCCGTCCTAGGCGGCGACTAGTCAGTCCTAGGCGGCGACTAGTCAGTCCTAGGCGGCAACTAGTCAATCCTAGGCGGTTCGGACAAAAAAAAAAGAACTTAATATAAAAACGCAGATGAGCTGGATTAGGTCGTAGTAAGCCTTACTCTCTCAAATCTCCCAACCACTCTCTCCTCTCAGCTCCAACTCTCTCTCTACTATGGCACAAGGTTGGATTGTTGATGGTGGTGATGATGATGTTGTTTCGAATCTTACTAGTAAAATGGTTGAAGAGGGAATGAGAGTGGATAGTGGCTTAGAGCCTAGGAGAAGTATTAGAATTCAAGAAGTTAGAGAACTTGAGGAGGATTTTGTATCCGATGATGAAGAGGAAGAAGATGAGATAGACTTTGAGTTTGAGTCCGATACAGAAGGGGTACTAGAGGGATATGGAGAAGAAGAACTTGAGGCATAGCCGCATAAGATCAAATTTGAAATTGTAATGGTTATTTTGAGTTTGTTCACTACTCTTAGACATTATTATCTCATTGTTGTTGAACATTGTAATGGTTATTTTGAGTATTTTGATTATTTTTAGTCATAATATTGAGTTTTAGAATTGTTTTATTTTAATTTAATTCTTATAAAATTAAAAATAAATATAAAAATTAAAAGCCGACTAGTCACCGACTAGTCACCCGACTAGTCGGCTAGTCGCTAGTCACCGGCCTTCCGCCCGACTAGCTACTAGCGACTTTTAGAACCTTGAAAAAAATTAGGTCTTACTATTGGTAAATATCACCACAAAAGTGTAGTTTTGGGTAATTATTTAAATAAAAATTTATGATCAGATAGTTAAAGCCTTAATTGATTTCTCTTTCAATACATTGCAAGAAAAGTAATCGAATGACATCTTACAGAGAAGCCAATTAGGTTGAAAACTAAAACAAATATAAATCCTCGGGAGATCTCTGGACTCCAACACTCTCTTTATCCTTTACCAATCTTGTTTCTCTTCTTTTTCAGTCAATGTATACCACAATAAACTTGGTCCTCTCTAAAAAAAGTAATATAAATATTAGCAAGTGATAGGAGCACAATGTGCAACGATATTAATATGCTTATGCCCTCATTTATGTTTTGTTTAACCCTTATTTGTCTAAGATAGAGTCATAATATAGTTAGTGTTAATTTGGTAGAGTTTTGGTAAAATGTGCTTAATTGTCCGAAAAATGACTAAGTGTGAGAAATCTGGAAAATAATGCAAAATATGTCTTTTTCGTGATTTTGAGATGAATGAAACTGTGATCTATCCTTGTTTGAATTCTATGAAATTTGGCGTGCTTAATATTCATATACTGAGGAATGTTGTGTTAAAATTTCAGATCAATCGGAGTTCGGGAAGTCACCCAAAAGTGGGCTGCAAAACGGCAGTCCGAGCATTTCAATCCAGGGGCTTCCAGGATTTTCCTGGGACTTTGACCCAACTTCGAAAAATCATTTCCGACGACTCACAAGGAGTTTTATCGAACTGTTTTATGGGGAGATGGCCATATGTGTCTAGTTTATCTGAGACTTGGAATCGCATCAATCGGAGCTCCCCGGATGGAGATATGCCGGAATTACTGCAACAAGGTCAAATCTGCCGATTCCAGGAACCTACTGCCCCCTTTTTGTGTTTTCTGTTTTTAATGGACCAAATGGTGCACAAATGCATTTATGAAGATGGTTCAAGCTTTATGAAGGGAAGAAGAAGACACTAGGCCATGGCATTGAAGAAAAATATGAAGAAAGAAGTTCTCCTAGTCACACTAGGAGAAGCTGCCGAATAGAGGCAGATTGTGTGCTTGATGTTGCTGCCGGCAATTGGGGCATTTTCAATGGACCAAGACATATCAAATGAAGTCCAAGATCATACAAGAAATCCATGAAGATATGAAGCCCAAGCCTTGAAGAAAAATTCAGAAAAAGAAAACCTAATTGAACTATGAAAGGAAGGTTCCAAATCCTATTCCAACTTGGTTTGCTTTTTCCTTGTGATTAAAGGGCTGCCGGTAACACCCCTTCTCCTCTATATATACCCTCACTTTTCCTACAGAAATCTCATCTCATCTCTTGCAAAACACTAGCCAAAACTCTACCAAATTTCCTACCAAAGTTCTAACCCGAAACCCTAAAATACATAGTCACCGATTCCACCACCACCATTCAACACCGAACCCATTCCTTGCCTCAGCCACTGCCGAGCCTCTTTCCCCACACCAAGACGAAGCTCTCCAAGGTTTCTAAAGTGTGATCCATCCCTATGACTTGTATTTTTATTTTCGGTTTAGTCACATTAGTTGTTATAAAAATACTTTGTTTTCGTTTGGTATTGTATGATGAACATGAATTGCGATTTTTGTTGGAATTTATGTTATGACTTGTGCAATTTTTAATTCATGGATTTTGTATGTTTAGATAATTAGGGCAGTGGTATTAGAAGCATGTTTAAGATTTTAATTGGTTAGTAATCTAAGGTGAGGGCATGAAAATCGATACTTGGTGTTGTCTTTGAATATGATCTAGGTATTAGGTTTAATCTGCTAGAGTAATTACAAGCTAGATGGACCTAACAGACTCTATGATTTGTGTTATTCACTTAGGGCTATTAATCTTAGAACTTGCATGCTAAATAAGATGATTGACAACCTTACTTGTTTACATGTTTTCGATTTAAGACTCTTGTGTGATATATGTTAAGTCTTAACCGGATTAGCATAAAAATCTTTAGGGCTAGAGCGAAAGTTTGTCCTAAAAGAACTTAAGGAAGTCTAGTAACTAGGTACAGAGCGAAAGCTCTAGTTGCGGTCGAAACGAATTTGAATTTTGAACATGCTAAATACTTGTCTCTTACTTTCTTGCATATGAATCTATGTTTTAAAGAGTCTTTTGTGTGAACTGTTTTGTGTGAGAGATGATGATCACTTGTAAATATTAGACTTAGGATTTATTTTCAGCAATTTAAGTTTCGTGTGTAGTCTAGGGCAGCTTGCTGCCGAACCATATCATACCCCATGTGTGATGTTATGTGTTTATATTTGTATATATTTGTCTAACAATCTCATATTTCAGGTACCCTTAATCCCCGGCTAGAACGATCCCTACTTATTCTATACTACTAACGACTGTAGGGTTATTATTGTGTGCGAGCTTTGGCTCACGTCAGCAAGAGTTAAAGATGAATGATATAAAGCCCATGCATAGATCAGACAACATCTCACTGATTCACTATGTCATCTATATATTGGTTTTGATATAGAGTTAGAGTTCATCAAGTAGAGATTCAAAAAGGAAAAGAGCACAGGAACAAAGAAAAACTCCACAGCCAAAAACTCACCAAATGAAATACGCACTTAAACACAAAACTCATCAAATGGAATATGCATTTAAACACAAAAAAAAAACACAGAAAAGTGAACGAAACCATTACAGTAATTAGAGAAACAGTGACAACATGCTATTAAATGGGCTAAATATGCCTTCGTTTTGCATGTGTTATTTGTTTTTCATTTATGTATTTTTATATCAGTGGCTACCATCACTTTGGAGGTTCTGTATGTAATGCATCTATTAACAGTTGAAGTCTGCGCTAAAGATGGTTCCGTATAGAACAAAAACTATATATTAAAGAGCTAAACTAAGCCAACTACAATGAGCAAATTATTCCTACAGTAAACAATAGTGAGTTTCAAGGAAATCAGTCTACCTATAGTCCTGGGAATGTAAACGTGAGTAAAATATATAAGTAAAACTCATTAAAGGTTACGCCTACCAATAAACATTAAGCATGAATCATACCTTATTGGTTCACACTAACTTGAAGGCAGCAAAATCTCTTTGTACATCACATTTTTTGTGAACACCCCTTTCTTGCCAACTAATGAGCCTTTCTTGACCAACATTTTAAAGTAAAATTACTCAAATATGAGCTTCTAAATTCTTTTGTGTAACGGGTGATGTTACTAACACACCTTTTCTAAATTCTTTTGTTACACATGCAAGTATGTTATAATGAGTTTTTTCTTTATTTCTCATGAACTTTTGTACTATCGTCTATGACTATACCTTGAGATACTTGTACATATATTCCTCATCTATAATCTATCTATAATATATTACTGAAATGTTGGTGCATTAACATAAAAAAATAAATTAAATAGAAATAGTTATGTTTGCTGATTAATTTTTTGGATACATTTTTGTTATTCAATTATGTCTAGTATGATACACAATACATAGATCAAGAAGGCTAATAAGTAAGTTACCCCTCCTTGCTACCAATTGATTTTCAGCATTACTTGCACTTTCCATGTTCCAACGCATTTGATAACTAACACGTCTTTGGTTTGAACTCTCTGCTCGTTCTGCGGAATTTAACGACTGTCGCCTTTCTCTTTGTCTAGCATTTCTACGTTGCCTTTCTGCCTCTTGTCAATCACAAAAGCATTAGAAAAATAATGAATTTTCTTTAAAATATTAAAGTTATGACTTGAGGATTTACCTGATTTTCGTCGGCTGGTGGATGAGAACTTGATGACGAAGCCATTTAACCAATACTTCACTTAATTCCTACCATAATATTTAAACTGCAACATAATGCCAATATTTCAAAAGAAGAAAAATATTCAGAACAAAACAGTAAAATAAAAACTTAGAAGTTCTGCAACACACCAGAAGCTAATAATGACAACTGATATACAATTTTCAAAAGTTGCTTGAAAAAAAATTATACAGAATTCGGACTCCAAAACCAAATGAAAGAATGAACAATGAAAGACCATGTTTAGATCTCAATTTATCTATTTTACAGTCAAATTTATTAATGCCTATCTAAACCACTGTGGAGAGAAAATAATTCATATATCCTCATGCATTATCTACACACTAAAGACACACTTTTAGTGAAATCTCAACTATTAGGAGCAGAGCAAAAAGGTTTCATTTCTCACACTATTTTTCCACTGCATCACTAATTAGACTTCATGCACAGAAGATTCATGAGTATCTCATTAGCTTATCAATTGTGATACCTTAAAACAAAGAACCAAAGAACCAAGGCCAGCCCTTAATTTTGCATATACTGGATCCTCCCAATCTTGCTTTTCAACTCCGTGTTTCGCTTTTCATTGATTAAAAACTACATTAACATTAGCTATAGGCTTGGCTCTTCCTCCTAAAAAAAAAAAAGAGTTCATCGCGTTAGAACAAATCTACGTGAAATCAATTAACCAAGGATTAGAGTCAACTTCTTGCTATATTTTGAAAATTCACACCAAGAAAAAGAAAACCAAAGTGGATTAGATAACTCTCAAACTCGCCTAAAAAAAAAGGCAGGAAAAAAGGTCATATGCATCTTAGATTTCATAAACTACCAAAACGTATATCCTTCATCACCAATTTATAGCTTATGGATATCCTTCATTGTATTTAGAACTGACCCAAAACTCTCCTCCAATTAATCCACTGTAAACTATACATGAATTTTGAAATGGCTTTCGAAGAGTTTACTTGACAAAGTAAAGAGTTTTAGTTCACAAAAAAGCAGTCATCATATTCATCAGTACTATTGAAGCAATGCAACGCACAATGTTTAGTGTCCATATACTTACATATGGAACAACAGAGAAAGAGAAAGCAAGCAAACCCACACATTACAGTACCTAATGAAAAGTGAGTCTGGAATGCACAAATTTCATTGAGGGCCACCAATGACTAATGACATAGATATACCAATGACTATCAGTTCTGAAATCAGATTTCCGCTTAAACTGATGATGGTGTAAATTTAGATCCAATCTCGTAATACAGAGACGCCTATGATAATCTGAAATAGAAAAGCCACGAAGATAGCTTAGTTCTTCAATTGGATTGAAAGTCAAATTCCTTAAAATAAAGCGAACCGAATTTCAGACTAAAACAGAAAACAAACGAAATACAAACTCCCTTTATATTCAGAATTACAGATTAGTACCTGACAGATACCAAACAAAAATCAACTACACCATTATCTAAACACCAATAGCAAAACAAAAATCTTTTGATGAAGAGAGCAGGTCATTAATCTTTTGATAAATAGTAGACAATGAAAGAAGAAAATTTTATTCGTAAAACTGAAATTGCAATTGAAGTAACAAAGATAACTAAAAGTACATAAACAAAAATAACAATCTGGCTTCATACCTTGTATGTGTTGATACTGAAAAGGAAATTAATTCCCTGTATGAGCAAACGAAAAGAAAACCGAAAAAAATATCAGGTCGATGCAAACTTAAAGCCACGATACCATGAGCAATCTGAAAGATATATTGAAAGAAAATCAAAAGAAATACTTACGGGTTACGGCAAAACAAAAATCTTTCAAGTCTCCGTTAATTAATTAGGTGAATGGGTTTTCTTTGATTTCAACTTCCAAACAACACAACAAGTCCAAAACTACAGAAATAGAAGTGAAAGAGGTAGGATTCTAGAACCAAGATCAAAGGCGCTGTAGCGCTGCTCCAACGTCAATTCAGGTCCTCTAAGGCCCACGTTTGAAACGCACAATCTGAAAATTAAATCAAGCGAAATCTAAAAGAATCAAGAGTCTGTGTGATTTGAATTCTGTATAGGTTGTTGTTGAATTGATAAAAGAATCAACAATGGAATAGAGGATGGTACCTTCTTGAAGTTGGGTGGAGGGTTCAAGCTAAACAATAATCATAGCACGAACTGATTATCAGAAGGGTTAGTGGGAGTTTTGAGTGGAGTTAGTGGGAGCACGAATTTCTCCCGTATATACACAAATTTTTATTATTATTATTATTATTATTTTACCGTAATAACTCTGGTTGTTTGGATGACGGTGTGGGTGATAGAATGACAGATTCGGTAGTTCACAATTTAGTGAAACGTACATTCTCTGCGCCTGGCTTTCTAATAGTAGAGATAAGCCTGTATTTTAGCACTCAATTGAAACAAAATTGAGAACTATAGGTATTACTAATAGCGGAGATCGAATTTGGTTTTATCGAATCTCAACCCGTATAAGCACTGAAGCACGTACATACCAATTGAACCAACCTACCGAATTAAAATTACAACCTATTAAAAAAAAATCACAACTTATTAAGAAATATAACCGCATTAGTGTTCATTCTAACAAGGAGCCATTGAATATTATACAAACAGTTGAAGTATGCGCGCATATGCAATATCAGCTAGCATTCTTGGACTGCAAGTTGAATCAATGCCCTATTTTATCTTTAGGAGTAGAAGGTACTGGTACGCCTATCCTCTTCACTGTAATAATCTCCCTTTGCGCATGCAGCCTAGCCTTCTCTTCTGCAATCGTAACAATCAAACTATTTAATGATCGATCTATAAGAAGTCAAGAAGGAGGAGAATGCATGCAATCTTTTGCCTAGCTTCTATATATGTCTAATTTCATATCCTCAAAGCTGAAATAAGAGCAACCGATTAACTACATCTGAGCAGAGTGCAGTCATTCACTGTTTTCTTCTTTATGATCATATATTTCTGCTTGAGTAAGGTAAAGAAG
This sequence comes from Potentilla sterilis, assembly GCA_963682095.1. Classification (NCBI taxonomy): domain Eukaryota; kingdom Viridiplantae; phylum Streptophyta; class Magnoliopsida; order Rosales; family Rosaceae; genus Potentilla; species Potentilla sterilis. The sequence goes on from OY821755.1 coordinate 17,678,604, forward strand.
TCATTAACAAAACAATCTCTATAGATGTGTATCTATCTATATTCTATATATACATTCTGCGTTCATAGCAACCAATGAGAGAGAGAGAGAGAGAGAGAGAGAGAGAGAGAGAGAGTTACTGGTTGTTGGCATTTCAGGAACTTCACGAGCATGGACTATGTTGGACGAGAACAACAGCAATAAGATCATGAAGGGAATCATGAAAACATGGCAGACCTTCTGAACCATTTTAGTATATGTCTAGACTCAATAGTATTGTTAGCCCTCAATGTTTGAGGGTTTTACTTTATACTAATCAGTGTTTTGGACAAAGTCAGTTTTTGATCGCCCAAAATATTAATTTTTCTGGTCGAAAAAGAATAGAAGAAGTCAGTCAGATGATTAATCGCCCAAAGTCCATGGTTTCTTTGGTCAATATACATACATATCAACATATGATATAGCTCCGGTCGCTCCCCACAATTTAGCTAGCAAAAATGATGAAAACTGTAGTCGTAAACTTGACATTTTCCACACGTATGTATTCATCACATATATTAACTAAATTTGAACTAAGTAATGCTACACCAAAATTAGTAATATGAATTCCAAATGATGTGGCAAAAGCCACCTCACCCCTTTTGTCAAACAATACCAATGACATGGATGTTAACTACTAATTAGGAAAATAATATCTTGAATAATTTTTTTATAAAATAAAAAAATAAAAACAAAAAAAGAAAAAAAAAATGAAAAGAGAGGAACCCTAATCACCATTCAACACCTTCGTGTTTCCATAACCCCCAAACAACCCGCTTCTTTCTTATCCAAATCTACCCTCCATGGTGTTTGGGCCTAAATTAACATTTACCCGAGATTATGGGCCGAAGCCCAGAGAGTCACCCATTAAGGGTAATCCGATATGTTTTAAATTAGTTTCCTTCTAGGAGAGGATTTGGAGTCTTGATAGGAATCCGAGTTGGAGATGGTTTAAGGTAATACAATCCTATTCGATATCAGAATTCATTATGCTTGATGCACACGTATTTGGTGTTTTGAGATCACTATATAAAGAACTCTAGGACAACGTAGAAAGGGTTCACAACCATACAACTACAAGCTTTTGCCTCGCAAATCTTGCAAGCCTCTCTGGAGCAATCTCTCGCGAACTGCCTTCCACCAACTGCAAATGACCACTCTTCCAACCTAGCCGCAAACCTACGCCCACCACAGGTCGCCGTACACCTGCCGCTGTTGTCGAAAGTGACTTGCGTTCGTGTCGAAGCATCGCTGAGACATATCGAGTCCAGTCGTCACGCCTTGTGACAAATCGAGTCGTTACCCCGGTAACAGTCTTTCCCAATCTGCCAGAGGTTGGACGAACACAATCCGCGGTTTTGATTTAAAGCTCTGCTTTGCATCCCAGGATCGAAGTAAGATTATCTCAATCTACAAGAGGTTGAGTAGAAAATCCTAGTAACCGTTTACTTAAGTCTTGTTCGAGCCTCTACGCTGGCCTGTCAACGCCCGCGTACAGTCGCTTGATCGAGAAGTCAGGTAGCAGGGAGCAGACGAACACGTTCGCCAGGGTCATCCGTTTCGCCAAGGGTGATTCATTCGCCAGACGTCGTCCGCCACCAAGGTTGTACCTAACCCAAAGGTACTGGCATGCTCGCACCAGGACTGAAATCTACGTCCGCCACCCCCACGTGTTGATAGTTCGACAGGTGTCAAAACCGACGCGAACATTTTTGGCACGCCCAGTGGGACCAGTGTCAAGATTGCCCAAGCCAATATCTACAAACGACCGATGTCGTTCTGCAAGAAACCAGAACATCAGCTGTTGAAACAGCACAACTCAGCTGCATGTAGGGGTCTGTCCGAATCTCAGTTGCAAGCCAAGTTTGGAGACGGCAGACCTGAGATTGAGGATCTGAATGAGGTCCTTGAGGGAGGTAACCATACTCCCGAAAAGTCGGAGGGTATAGCTGATCGCCAGGAGGAAGGTGATATCCCAAATACCGCGATGCCTCCATTAGTTTCTGAAACCAATGATGGAGATGGAGTTCTCCAGACTCGGACGCCATCTCCTGCGGAGATAGTAGAATCTTTTGGCCTTATAATATCTAAGTCTTGGGCCACTGATGTTATTCTAGAGAAGATAGAAGCTACTTTGAAGGAGTTGAAGACCGAACAGATTGGTCATATGACCAACATTAGTGCTTTGGCAAGACAATCACAGACGAATGCTGGACATATTACTTCTCTCACTAAAGGTCTCGATGGCTTAGTGAGGGGGTATCAACAACAGCAGGCGGAGTTCAGAACACAGATGCTGCAGCAGCAAGATCAGTTGGAAAAGACCAACACCGCTGTCGAACGATTGACGCAGATGGTGCAATTAGGGTTTGATGCTGAGATATCTGAACCAAGAGAGCTAACCCCTCCAGTAAAGCCTGGGAGGACAATGGAGAAAGGTCCAGCTAAAACAGCTAAGCCTCGTAATAGGGGGTTTGAAACTGCTGCTCCGCCAAGACAACAAAGGAGAGGTGGACGGATGATAAACCCGCCATCTGACGACGAAGGCGTAGATCAAGAGGAAGACGTTGAGGGCGTTATGACTCGCAACGACATACAGAGGCTGTTTCTGGAACAATTAAGGATCATGCAAGGTTTGCCGGATCCTGGTATAACCTATACCAATCAATTAACACAAGCTGCGAACCTGACGCCATGGCCCGCGAATTTCAAGCATATAAGGTTTACCCCTTTCTCGGGCGAATCTTCTGAAGATGTGGAGACCCACATAACTCGTTTTCACAACAAATGTGGCCCCTATGCCCGCCCAGGACCCTGTTCTCAAGTTGAAATTGTTTGAAACTTCCCTAACGGGATCGGCCTTAGCTTGGTACAGAGACCTAACACGAGGCTCTATTCCAGATTGGCAATCCATGGAGGGTCTCTTTAGAACCATGTTTGGGGTTGTCGAGGCTAAGATAACCATTAAGGTTCTGGCGGATACAAACCAGGAACCTGATGAATCCGCCATCGATTATTTGAAGCGCTTTAAACTCCTACGAGCTAAATGCAGAGATAGGCTAGCAAAAGATACCACTGTCGAACTGGCAATTGCAGGGCTCGAGCCGGAGATACAAGCACACTTCCAGCAAGTGTACGTGACGAATATGGCAGACTTAACCAATAGGTAAGCCAAGCATCAACACTTTCTCGACCAAACAAGGGTTCAGACCAGCAAGAGGAAGGGCGTCCCGCTATCGTACTATCCGGGTACTCTGAAACCTAAGACGAGTGTCCCTCCTATTTCTAAGACGGTGGCGACTATAGAGGCTGATCCTGCGCCAACGGTCACTTGGGTTGAAGATACTAAGTACGAAGACAACGTAGCGGTTGTAGAGGTGTTGGGTCGTCAGCCGCTACAACCGAAGATTGTAAGGTTCGCCAAGGAACCTGTTAAGATTATGACTTCTTTGCCTCCGAAGTCCGCCTTCGAGAAATATACATATAATGCTCATCAAGCTCCGGAGATCCTCGCCGAATTATTCAAGCAAGGGCGGCTCCAACACGAAGGCGGTTTCGTTCCTAAGCCGGACTATATGGCGGGCAAGAAGTATTGCAGTTTTCACAACATGAATAACCATTATACTAAGGACTGCGTCAAGCTCAAGGACCAGATCCAAACATGGATTAATGAGCGGCTCATGGTGATGGATACTGCTAAGGAACCTATTTGGACGGAGACTCGACCCTTTCCGGAGGTAAACGAGATTACTCTGGTTCCCAACGAATGCCAGGAACTGGAACCTCGTCAACAGGGTTCTAGATTCCAAAACCTATACCTACAACGCGCAAAAGGCGCAGGAGATTTGGCGACTCCTGATCCAGAAAGGAATAGCTGCTCCTGAATACATGCCAGAGCAGCACAAAAATATTGGGTTAGACGGATCCTATTGTTCTTTCCACCATTCAAATGATCATTGCACATATGCATGCATAGAATTGAAGGATCAAATCCAAGAATGGTTGAATGAGGGAATCCTGCGATTTGATAATGACACGGTGGCATCCATTCAACACTTTTGGGTGAATGCCATCGGCCAAGACGGACCCAATGACGCCTCGCGAGCGGACAAGCCAGTGAATCCGCCAGTTGGGGAAGAAATGTTGACGGTACCTAGGGCTCAATTATGCCTTAACTGTAAGATAGATTGTCGTATACCTCTTACACACGAAGAGCTAATGAAGGCGCTTCAGAAGGCGACAGAGAAGGCTCTTGAGACGGCCAAACAGACCCATCCATGGTCGGAACGCTTTAGCTCTGGTGACCCCTAGCGGGCGAAATATCATCACCAGGAGAAAGCAGCTTATGCTACTCCAGCAAGGTCCCGGCAAGACCCCGGACCTTCGGGAACCAACCCAGTAGTTGAGGCACCAACCCCTCCAACTAGGAATGTTCAAAAGCGATACGGCAAGGAGAGAAGGACTTTAGACGCTTTGAACCAGGGGAAGGTGACTCCTGATGAACTCTCCATGCCCGTGGAGCACATACGTGACGCTTATAAGCGTTACAAATCCAAAACTTATATAGACTCTCATCGGGTATGGAAGGAGGAAAAATCACCACCTCGAAGAAGGAATGTTCATGAAAGGATTGCACATCCTACAGCAGCAGATGGTGCACCTCAAAGAACTCTGCAGAGGAAATTAGCATATTCTCCAGAGAAAACACCCCTCCGCTCATCTGTTGAGATCCCACCAAAGCCCAAGTCTATCCATACAACCTCTGACAAAACGGATAGGGTAGACTCTGTCATTTTGAAATGGCAGCCTAAGAAGATGACGGCAGTTTTCACATCAACAACTACTAAGGTCCCTGAGATACAGTCAGATACTCAGGAATCTGCTCCGGTCCTTAGCAAGTCATCGGCTCAGCCGGTTTCGGTTCTTACTGGTCAGAAGGCTGTAAGTCAACAATGTGATCAGCCCTTTCCTCAGTTCGTAGCGCAGCAGTTGAAGACTGATTTTTCTGTGAAGCAAGCAGAAGCTGCTCTTTTACCTTCACAGCCTAAGGTGCCTACAAACTTATCACGGGTTGATAGGGACATGCCGGATGCGGACGACGAGATGCTGGAGGATGAAGAAGGTTATACAGACGGTGATGAGCCAATTCTAGATTGTAATATGGTTTTCATATTATCCTCTAGTTATGCTTTGTCTGCGCCGATCTCAACTGCTTATTTCATACAAGAGGAGGCGGCGGACAAGTCGGTTTGTCTTATTCAAACGTCAAACAATGAAGATCTTCCCGCCAACGAGGATTTGATTTCCTCACCAGGACACAATGACCATGATGGGGTCACTGATCTTCATAGCTCACACATGGTTTTTCCTAAGCCTACGTTTACAATGACTCAACATCTCAAGCCTCTCTACGTTACAGCAGAGGTAGAGGGTGTCCAAGTGAACAGGATACTCATCGATACAGGCGCAGCGGTGAGTGTTATAATGCTTAGTACTATGGAGCGACTTCAAATTTCAAGAGAGAAGATCCAGAACTCTACTATCAAGGTTAGAGGGTTTGCTGGTGCTGTGGCTCAAACGGCTGGCTTCATAGTGCTCAAGGTTAAACTTGGACCCTCTAACGCTTGTCACGGTCTTTTCGTCACGGAGACTACGATCCCATACACAATGATTTTTGGACGTGATTGGATCCACAAAACATACTCAGTACCATCTTTGCTATATCAGGAGATGCTCATGTGGGATCTAGCTTCTGATAAACCAGTTTTGATCAAGGCGGACGAGCGCCCTTTTTCTATAGCGACTAACACATTGGAAGCAGATTATTATTACAGCTCTATGCGTCCTCTTGTGATCGACGGAGTTGATAATAAGGGTCGCCCGCTAGGGGTGACCTCTACTGATCTCACACGGTGGGGATTAACTCAAGCTCAGGGAGATTGTTCTCGGCCTGTCTCCATCGATTTTCAACCAATCGTCAGCATGATTGACGATTTCAAGGCTGAGGAGGCAGAAGCTGTGGCCTCTCTGCTACAGCGACTGGCAGTATTTAGAGCTGACCAGTTAGCCTCGGATACGGTCGCTCTAGTTGAGTGTATCGACGAAGACAACGTCATTACCACATAAGAAGTAGAGACCATTCCGCCTGCACCAGCAGCTTTGGACCACACTCCGCCTAAGGTCCGTGACCCGGTGGAGAAAATCAACCTTGGTACATCCGACGAACCTATGGAAGTCGGGATTAGTCAGCAGCTGGGACCAGAACTGAGACAACAGTTAATCAATTTGCTGCAAGAATTCAAGGATTGCTTTGCGGAAAAGTATCAGGATATGCCTGGATTGTCCAAAGATTTGGTATGCCATCGCTTACCTATCAAGGAGGGCGCCAGGCCTGTTCGGCAAGAGCAGAGGCGAATGAACGCCGAAACCACTATAGCAGTCAAGAAGGAAGTTCACAGCATGGTTGATGCAGGAATCATCCGGCCAGCCCAATATACACAGTGGCTGGCGAATGTGGTCCTTGTCAAGAAAAAGAACGGTAAAATTAGGGTCTGTGTCGATTACAGAGACCTCAATGCTGCTTCGCCAAAGGATATATACCCTAGACCTATTGCGGATCTTTTGGTGGATGCAGTCGCAGGACACGAGATGTTATCATTCATGGACGGTACGGCAGGATAACATCAGATACCAATTTACGAGCCGGACATTCACAAGGCTGCCTTCCGTTGCCCAGGCTTTGCCGGAGCCTTTGAATATCTCAGCATGCCGTTTGGCCTGACCAATGCAGGGGCCACATATCAGCGTGCTATGAACCTGATCTTCCATGACATCCTCGGGGTCATTTTGGAAGTTTACATCGACGACATGGTGGTTAAGTCTCGATCCAGGTTAGACCATACTAGCCACCTACGTGATGTCTTTACGTGAATGAGGAAGCATCAGCTCAAAATGAATTCAGCCAAGTGCATTTTTGGGGTTCGTGCTGGTGATTTCCTTGGCTTTGTGGTACATGAAAGGGGCATTGAAGTGGCGGGAGATAAAGCACAGGCTGTTCTAGATGCCCCAGCACCTCGGAATAAGAAGGAGCTTCAAAGTTTGCTGGGAAAAATCAATTTTCTTCGACGCTTCATATCTAACTCAGCTGGGAAGATTGCTCCCTTCTCTCCTTTATTGAAACTCAAGAAGGATGAACGCTTTGTTTGGGGACCTGAGCATCAAGCGGGTTTTGATAAAATTAAGGAATACTTGGCCAATCCGCCAGTATTACGACTGCCAAAACCAGGAATCTCATTCAAGTTATACATTTCTGCTTCTAACAGTTCTGTGGCTGGGCTTTTGGCTCAGGATGAAACTACTATAGAGGGCAAGAAAGTCGAATATGCGGTTTCTTACCTCAGCAGGACCCTTTTGGATGCAGAAACAAGATACTCCCCTATCGAGCGGCTATGTTTGGCATTATATTTTGCCGCGACCAAGCTCCGTCACTATATGATTTCCTTTACCACCATTGTGGTAGCTCAAACAGACTTGGTCAAGTACATGCTTACTCGTTCTATCTTACGTGGTAGGATCGGCAAGTGGATCTTAGCTCTCTATGAGTTTTCTTTACAGTATGCACCGCTTAAGGCGATGACGGGACAAGCAGTAACTGATTTCCTACTTCATCACCCTTTGGACGAATCGGTTGAAGATCCTATCCCTTTTGTCAACATGATTGGAACGGTTCCTTAGATCCTTTACTTTGATGGTAGTAGTACAGACTCCTTGGCGGGCGCAGGCATTTGCATCCATAGTCCATCAGGGACAAGCCACTCTTATTCTTTCCAGCTAGAGTGGACTTGCACAAACAACCAGGCTGAATACGAGGCCCTTATCATTGGTCTGGAAGTACTATTGGATATGGATGCCAGAGAGATCGAAGTATATGGTGATTCTCTACTAATCATCAAGCAGCTATTAGACGAATACAAGTGCGTATCTTTTCACCTAATACATTACTGGGAGCGAGCATCAGAGTTGTTAGATCAATTTGCTGATGTGGTGCTCGATTACGTTCCTCGTGAAAAGAACTTTGCAGCCAACGAATTAGCACAGCTCGCCACGGGCATTAATGGCGTCAAGGAACGCATCCTGAAAGTAGAACGCAGGACGTTACCATCCTTTGCTGCAAGAAGGGAACAACGAGGCGATTGGTTGGTTGCTATCCTAGACACTATCGATACTGATTGGCGGCAACCAATGATTAAATACTTACAAGACCCTTCTGCCCCATCTGAAAGGCGAATTAGGTACTTAGCTACTAATTATTTGCTCAAAGGCGACGAGCTGCTTCACCGGGGCGAGGAAGGCGTGGACCTTAGGTGTGTCTTTGGCATTGAGGCCAAGAGGCTAATGCGTGAAGTCCACCTGGGTGTATGTGGTTCGCATCAGAGTGGGTCAAAGATGAGGTGGCTGATCCGCCGATATGGTTATTTTTGGCCATCTATCCTCAAAGACTGCATCAGCTTTGCCCAAGGTTGTATTGAATGCCAGATTCATGGACCAGTTCAGCGGATTCCTAATATTCCCATGCAGCCTATCATTAAACCTTGGCCCGCCAGGGGTTGGGCACTTGACTTTGTTGGGGAAATCCATCCCAATTCTTCTCTCCAACATAAATACCTGCTGATTGGCACAGACTTCTTCACCAAGTGGGTTGAAGCCATCCATGTTCGAAATTGTGATGCAACAACGGTCATCCGTTTCATATTTCAGAATATCATCTGCCGCTATGGCATTCCTGAGTGTATTGTGGCAGACAGGGGGGCAGCGTTTATGGCGGAGAGTACACAGACGTTCATTCAAGATTATGGCATCCAGTTTTTACACTCTTCGCCGTATTACGCTCAATCAAATGGCCAGGCTGAAGCTAGCAATAAGTTTATTATTTCTATCATCAAAAAGATGCTGGCGGATAATCCCAGAACTTGGGATACTGAGCTAGACAATACTTTGTGGGCGTATCGTACTTCTAAGCGAACTCCTACAGGAACTACTCCCTATGCCTTAATGTTTGGCCATGATGCTGTTCTTCCTTTGGAGATCAATGTTCGGTCTTTACGGGTTCGCGAGCAACATCAGTTGATTTGAGATGATTACGTTCAGGCTATGTTTCAGGAACATGAAGATCTCGATGAGCAGCGACTAGACGCTTTACAGAACATAGTCTTGGAGAAGAAAAAGGTCGCCAGAGCTTACGACAAAAGAACCAAGGGTAAGTCTTATGGTAAAGGTGATTTGGTTTGGAAGGCTGTGCTTCCCTTTGGCAAACGAGATACTGGACGTGGTAAATGGTCTCCCAAGTGGGAGGGCCCCTTTGTCATTGATCGGATTGTTGGCAAAGGTGCTTATCAACTTAGAGATTTGGAGGGCGACGTCCATCGCAACCCTATCAATGGGCGCCATCTCAAGAAGTACTTCCCTAGCGTTTGGGAATATGAAGAGCCGCCCGCTATGGTTGAGACTGGCGGGCAAGCTTCGGCCTAAGGCCTCCTACCAACACAATAACACTATGCCTTAGTCCCCTTGGCTTTGGCAGCGTACCTTGCCTCAACCTAAGGATACTAGGGGGCAATACAAGGGATACTCCTCATAGAAGACCTGGCGGTTGAGGATAGAAGACTTGCTGGTTCAGTTCGCCAGCGGTTCGGTTCGCCAGTGATAAATAGAATGTAGAAGATGAATCTGCTCGAGGTTCATTAATCTTTTTCGTTTTCTTTTGTTATGAATCTGTTTAAGGTTCGTTTACTTAGTTTGATTGAGAATTAATATTTATGGTTCTCAACAATTTATGGTTATAATAAATACATTCAACATGGAAAACAACAATATTTTTGTTTTTCGATAAGGTCAATAAATTTTTTTTATTTCATGGATGACTTTGTGGGCAAGAGCTTTACAAGTACATAATTTCCTATATGCTTCTACTTCTAAATTGAGATTCAGCGCATGATCTGCTTTTAACGGAATCTTTTGACCATGGAGCTGTCTCAAAAGATTCCGACCATCCGTCTAGGTTGTCCTCCATCTCACCGACCCTTGGTTGCTTCAGCGGGTGGAAGCAATCAGGCTCATTGAGGAGGAGGCGGGAGCATGAACGGTTGGCACAAGACCAAAAGAGAAGAAGCCTACAACCGCCGCTCATAAACAGCTTGTAGATGTTGTTTTCCACTCCTAAATTCAACCAGGACGGTGCCTAAGCCACTATCCGCTATTATACCCAGGGACAACTTGGAAGAAGTTCATGCTTTGGGTATTTTATCCAGGGTCCACGTTATCCGAACTGGGCATAATACCAGATTATGCGACTTAGACGATATCCAATACCAGATTATACGACTTAAGGTGTTTGGACAAACATCTCTGTATAATCTGGGGGGAAAGACTGAGGAAGCCATAGCGGCTTGGTGGAGAAGCTAGAGAATGGAATAGACATGTTGAAATCAAAAGGCAATGAAAAATATGTTTTCGTTGCATATTAGGGGTTTCATTATATAGAGAATGGCGAGTGAAATTCAACGGCTGGGATGAATTAGGGTTTCACACCATCGGTCTTGTCAGAGTTATGAAGGTTTTTATGGTCCTCAACCGTTCGGTGGTTTAGGAGATCACGAGGTTTAAATTTCAAACTGACCGTTGACCATATCTTGCAAATTGACAGTTGCGGATAGGGATCATTAAATGCTAGGCTTTTGCTTGAAGTTGGGCCAGATAAGTCTGGGCTTCGTATTTGGGTTGGACTTTTTTGGTACTTATCCAATATTATATGAAAAATTAGATATTACGTAAGGGCCCAATCTATTCAGGGGGCATGACCTGGAGTTCAAACAGTTCAAGACCTAGTCTTGCTATCCTAGCCTTTAGATATTGGAGTTCTGCCTTCAGTTTTTGTTCAGCTGCTTGGCTTTCTTCTGTTTCGGCCCGAAGCTTCGTTATGTGAGCCCTTTGCTGATATGCTGCGTCAAGACGAGCTTTTTGCCTCTCCCGCACCATTGCTATTTTTCGATCAAGATGCTCTTTTTCTTGCTCCAGGCGTTTGATTTCCGCCTCATCTTCTTGTTCCACAGAAAGTACAAGGGAGGAGTAGGAGTCCATGGCCTTGGACAAGGCCGAAGTCTTCTTACTGGTTGTGGCTTCCTTTTTTGGAGCCTCACCTGCCTTATTCTAAAAGGTTGCAAGGAGCTTGGGGAGAGTGATTAGAATCTCTTTTACCCTGGCTTGAGTTGTGCCGGGCAGGAGGTGAACTTGCTTCGCCAGGGTTTGCAGTGCGCTTTGGATCCTTTGACGAACCTTCACATCCGTGAGATCTTCCTGGTATATTTGGCTTATGAGGCTCCAGGCTTCCTGTATTTCAGCTTCGTCCTTCTTTGGGGTTGGCAGCTGCATTAGCGGATCGTCACTAAGCCGAGGGATGGACTTGGAGCCAGTGGTGGCGGTCTGTGGGGAGTCTAACGCGGATGGACCCTTGCTTTGGGTTTTAGGCTGAGGAAGAAATGGGACCAAGCTCCATTCGCCAACGTTCTCAGCACTCCTAGGCTGGATAGGAGTCTCTATCACCTGAAAGAACATGGGTGTGATGAGAATTAATATTCAAACAATCTAAGACTAAAATGAATAGAGGTTGTTAGAAGGGTACCTCTGGTTCAGAAGGGGTATCCGCCGGGAGAGTTACTGGCTTCACAGGTCCACTCAAGGAGGAAGCTGGGGGCACTTCTTGGTAGGAGCCGGCCTCTATGACAATGTCCGGGTTTGGCTCCAGGAACTCTTCAATGGTCACCCCGGGTACTTCTGGTTCTGGGTCTGACTCCAGAAGTATCACCCTTGGCGGTTCTGTCACGATCTCCAGTGTTGTTGGAGCTCGGGCGGATGAGGTCTCTCCCACGGTTTTCTCTGCGGAGGGGGCCGGATTGATCAGAGGATTAGCCAGAACTGGAGTTGAAGGATTGGTCAAGAGAGTGCAGGTGGTACCTGTATCAGGAGAAACCCAGTTTAGAGGAGTTGCATCTATTGGAGGTTTTCTCCGGCTTTGATCAAGAAAACTTTCAATCTTTCGCCAGGCGGATTGGATTTCGTCCCAAGTCTCTGGAATTCTAAGTCCAGGTTCAGGACCACTTGATGGTGAACTAACAGAGCTGGAAGACTCACCTGAGGAAATTTCAATTGGCTTGGGTATAGGGGGAGTAACACCAGGAGCGGGTTGTCTACTTCCCCTAAACATAAGTCCCTGAGGAAGAAAGTTCGCCAACTACATCAGACTTATAAGTTGGTCTAAAGAAAAAGCAGTTAATGATTGGCGGATTATGGCGGATTAATGTAAAACTTACTGGCATATTGTCTTCCTCATCTTCTTCCTCTTCAATCATTGGGGGAGGAGGCTTTACTTTCTTTTGGCTTTGAGCCGCCGCAGGGGGAGTTTGAGGAACCTTCCTTTTCTTTATGGCGGGAAGGACTTTCTTGGAGACCTGTGGCATGAAAAATCAGTTAGTGGTTTTTCCAAATACATCCATAATTAGGGTGAGTTACAACTTAGCGAATGATTACCTGAGCTTCTTCAGTTGTTAGTTCAGGGTGCAAGGGACCCCCGTCGAGTACCAGGGCATCTTGGTCAGTGAGGCATTCGCGATGTTTCTCAAACACCTTTACAAAATAGAAAAGGGATTCCTTCTGAAAGGCTTTCCCGTGAATTTCCTTCCACCAGGCTTCATAATCATCAGTGGCACGCCTGGAGATAACAAGCTCTGAGCACTCCTCTAGAGCTGGGAGGGTCGCAGGACGTAAGGAGGAGGAGCATGGAACATTGGGGGTCACAGGGGTGCTCTTGCTTGGTCGCCAAGCCGAGAACAGATTACAGCTTTGGACTGGCGGATAGGGGGCATGTTGCGTCTACCCAAGCTGGCGAGCAAAGAATTGAGGGGCACACATCTCTGAGCGTTGACCGCCTTTGTCCGAGGAGAACAAAGGAAGATCCGCCATGGATACACACTGCAGGAACAGTTTCTTCCCTGCATCGCTTTGGTCAACAGAGGGGAGGAAACCAGTTTTCAAAGCCGGAGGGTGCTTTTGAGTCAGGAGCATCTGAGCCTCCGAGTAGAAGCCTTGGGAGTTGGTTTGGTAGATAATATCAAAGCAGGCTGCGTAACCTTGCCCATACTTAGGCGGTTGGCCAACATACGCTGCGCCCATTACTCGATTCTCTCCTATGTCTCTGGGTTCTAAGGCGAGTCCCGGAAAATACATGTTTGCCCATATGTCCAGAATCCAGAGCGATCCGGGAACTTTGAGGCAGAAAGGGTTCATGGACAGGGTATGGAGTCCCCGATACAGGTGTGCGAGGACTATTTGGGCTAAGCCTATCTCCTCATAGGCATAAAGGATTTCAGCCATCCTTTTATAGGTTATGGACATCTTGGAAGCAGATGAACAGAATATGAACTTGTTCAGCCAAAAGTCAAGGAAGGCGATTCCTCCTATGTCGTAAGGCTTCTTGCTGAATTCATCTATCCAGGGTTGATAGCTCATGTTGCTGGAAATAGAAATAACGGTAGATGGAATTCGGTCCAGGGGATAATCATCTAACTCAAAGGGTTTTCTACCCAAAGGAAACCCTAACCCAGCGTACAAGTCTAGGAGGTTGACACTAGCTTGGCCAAAGCTGAAATCGAAGGCGTTGGAAGAGGGATTCCAAAAACTTACTAGGTACAGGAATGCACATCGATTTCCACCTTTTGGGTTCAGATTGAAAAAGAGGTCGAGGACTTCTGTTATTCCAGCGTGGCGCCATCTTTGGGCGTCTACCTTTTGTCTGGCTTGGTACCATTTAATCATTGATGGGGTTGGTAAAGGCCAACAGCCAGGGGTGATGGGGACCTCAAAGTGATTCGTACACTTCGTGAGTTTGATACTTTGATCGCGAAATGCCACTTGAGACGGACGGCAAGGATCCGCGAATGAAGATAGGGCCAGTGGGGTGATTGTCCGTTGTTTCGGACCTAGCCCGGCACGGCCGTAATCATCCAACGGGGTGAGTGAGGTTTGGAAGGGACTTCCGACCTCAATAACGGAATTCAGAATCTTTTCCTTTCCGCGAAGAGCTTCTGAATGCTTGATTTCCAGAGCCATGTTGGAAGAATAATGGTTGAATTGAGATTCGGATTGTGAAATGGTGAGGCTTAATCAGAGTTTTTTATAGAATCTGGAAGAGGTTCTATGAATTTCTGAGGCGGTGTGTCTGGAAACGGTTTAGGGTTTCATGAACAGTCTTCTGAGCTCGAATTGGTAAAGTTGCATCGGTTAGAGGGAACGACGCATTCTTCAGGTTTTTAAATAAGTCCGGATGGGCTTTCTCAACCTTCTTCAATTTCAATGGGCTTTTAATTTCGAAGGCTGGGGGGCAATGTTTGGGCCTAAATTAACATTTACCTAAGATTACGGGCCGAAGCCCAGAGAGTCACCCATTAAGGGTAATCCGATATGTTTTAAATTAGTTTCCTTCTAGGAGAGGATTTGGAGTCTTGATAGGAATCCGAGTTGGAGATGGTTTAAGGTAATACAATCCTATTCGATATCAGAATTCATTATGCTTGATGCACACGTATTTGGTGTTTTGAGATCACTATATAAAGAACTCTAGGACAACGTAGAAATGGTTCACAACCATACAACTACAAGCTTTTGCCTCGCAAATCTTGCAAGCCTCTCCGGAGCAATCTCTCGCGAACTGCCTTCCACCAACTGCAAATGACCACTCTTCCAACCTAGCCGCAAACTTACGCCCACCACCGGACGCCGTACAGTTGTCGATGTTGTCGAAAGTGACTTGCGTTCGTGTCGAAGCATCGCTGAGACATATCGAGTCCAGTCGTCACGCCTTGTGACAAATCGAGTCGTTACCCCAGTAACAGTCTTTCCCAATCTGCCAGAGGTTGGACGAACACAATCCGCGGTCTTGATTTAAAGCTCTGCTTTGCATCCCAGGATCGAAGTAAGATTATCTCAATCTACAAGAGGTTGAGTAGAAAATCCTAGTAACCGTTTACTTAGGTCTTGTTCGAGCTTCTACGCCGGCCTGTCAACGCCCGCGTACAGTCGCTTGATCGAGAAGTCAGGTAGCAGGGAGCAGACGAACACGTTCGCCAGGGTCATCCGTTCGCCAAGGGTGATTCATTCGCCAGACGTCGTCTGCCACCAAGCTTGTACCTAACCCAAAGGTACTGGCACGCTCGCACCAGGACTGAAATCTACATCCGCCACCCCCACGTGTTGATAGTTCGACAGGTGTCAAAACCGACGCGAACACATGGGTTGCCTTCTGCATATATATTACCATCGATCAGTTCTTATATGATTATATTGATTTGAGATCTACATATTGATGGTGATTCGAGATAATCTACATATTAGGTGAGGTTATTCCCTTGATGCTTATATCAGCCCCCATGTATTCTACATTCTCTCAAATACCGTACGTACTCAATATTATTGGAAGGAAATGTCTAACCAAAATGTGAAACCAGTTTGAGACTAGGAGAAAAAAGATGCAGATAGAGAGGGAGAGAAGGACTGAGAGAGAAAGCTAGAGAGGTTGGTGAAGGTTTGAACATTGACTGAGCTAAATTTAAGACTAGGAGGAATGAGAACTTTAGAGCCATGAGGTCTATATTTTTGACAAAATATATGGGAAAATATATATATATGTATATATTGTGGGATGTCCACGCGCTTTGTAGGGATGGGTTTGCTGCAAGCTCGATCTTCCAATACTGTGCAGAGAAATAGAGAGCGATAAAGAGAATTGAGGATGAAGAGTAATGAATTACAAGCTTGGTGATCGGCGCGTGGTCAATTGGCAAAGGCAGGAGCCCCATGCTGCAATAGATATCTAAGTCCGTGCACTGTGCACAAATCATTGTCACTGACATGAGTATTGCATGAAACTTGTACGTTTTGACCTGACTGGCTATATTTAAGTTCATCTACAAATATCACAAGACAAAAAAAAAAAACAAAAAAAAATTTAAAGCTAGAAATCTATAAATTAGTATTGGCCAGAGATGACCAAAGCTCAGAGGGTCACCCATTAAGGGTAATCCGATATGTTTTAAATCAATTTCCTTCTAGGAGAGGATTTGGAGTCCTGATAGGAATCCGAGTTGGAGATGGTTTAAGGTAATACAATCCTATTCGATATCAGAATCCATTATGCTTGATACACACGTATTTGAGGTTTTGAGATCACTATATAAAGAACTCTAGGACAACGTAGAAAGGGTTCACAACCATACAACTACAAGCTTTTGCCCTGTAAATCTTGCAAGCCTCTCCGGAGCAATCTCTCGCGAACTGCATTCCACCAACTGCAAACGACCACTATTCCAACCAAGCCGCAAACCTACGCCCACCACCGGTCGCCGTACACCTGCCGCTGTTGTCGAAAGTGATTTGTGTTCGTGTCGAAGCATCGCTGAGACATATCGAGTCCAGTCATCACACCTTGTGACAAATTGAGTCGTTACTCCGGTAACAGTTTTTCCCAATCTGCCAGAGGTTGGACGAACACAATCCGCGGTCTTGATTTAAAGCTCTGCTTTGCATTCCAGGATCGAAGTAAGATTATCTCAATCTACAAGAGGTTGAGTAGAAAATCCTAGTAACCGTTTACTTAAGTCTTGTTCGAGCCTCTACGCCGGCCTGTCAACGCCCGCGTACAGTCGCTTGATCGAGAAGTCAGGTAGCAGGGAGCAGACGAACACGTTCGCCAGGGTCATCCGTTCGCCAAGGGTGATTCGTTCGCCAAGGGTGATTCATTCGCCAAACGTCGTCCGCCACCAAGGTTGTACCTAACCCAAAGGTACTGGCACGCTCGCACCAGGACTGAAATCTACGTCCACCACCCCCACGTGTTGATAGTTCGACAGGTGTCAAAACCGACACGAACACATGGGTTGCCTTCTGCATATATATTACCATCGATCAGTTCTTATATGATTATATTGATTTGAGATCTACATATTGATGGTGATTCGAGATAATCTACATATTAGGTGAGGTTATTCCCTTGATGCTTATATCAGCCCCCATGTATTCTACATTCTCTCAAATACCGTACGTACTCAATATTATTGGATTAGCCACTATGTAATTCAGTGAAGCTTCACGTACATGGGATTTGTAAATCAAACAAAATCTTACGTTCATGAACAAGGCCCCAGGAATGAAGAATTGAAGAATCGGACTTGGAACAAAGAGAAGTAATTCCAAGCAATTGATATGTACTTACGAGACAAATTCTTTTAAAATAATTATATAAATCCGCGTAGGACTTGATTACTTACGTTCTCATTTTGAATGCTTTACCGGCTTACCTGCTTATATTTACATCATCTTCATTTTACATTTGACCAGCAAACTCCAAGACTGACGAAGCACAATCAGCAACACAATGTTGATCAGCTTAATCAAACCATGACAAGCACGCCACACCCAAGACCTTTTAACATGTATGAGTTATTCAAGGTGAATCGAACAATTCATGCAAATGAGTTCACAATTTTCCTTTATTAAGTGGCATTCTGCTTGTTTAATATGCTTATAATGTGTTTTGGGTATTCTATCAGTCCACAAGAACACTCGCACTCCCGCCGGTGTTAATCACAAACTTGAACAACCTTTGGCGAAAAGTTTCAACTAAAAGCATTGCGAAGAACAGATTGGAGAAACAAGAAAAATTAACTGGAATACATAGGTGCCAGTACATAGAGATCGAAGAGCAAAGTTTCTAGATAACCGGTAACGGAAAAAAGGTTCTGGAAAAACATAGACATATTCATCAAGGACTGAAACAAACCCTATCTGCAAGCAAGTGCAATTGTTTATTCATGAATCACTGGTTCTGGAAGATTAGCTTTGCATGCACTAAGGCACGCCTGGACCGGAGAAACTTCTTCTCTAGTTTTGAAGACTCAACGCCAGGAACAGGCTGAACAGTGATCCTCTGAAGCACAGGAGAATTCAAAAGCAGATATCTGATGAAATCTAGTTCAGCTTTGACATTTCTGATGTCATTTATGAACAGAGATCGCAGTTGGCTGAATGACCATCTCCTGCTGTCATCTAACCAAGAATTCCCTTTTCCAACAACCCGTTCCCCTGGGAAGACCTGAACTTCTAGTTCTTGCAGAACCGGGCAACTTCTGAAAAGGCAAAGAGCCGTTAAACTTTCCTCCAAATTAGTTAAGCTTAGAGTTATACCAAGACAGTTCAGATACAGAAATGGTTTAGGCAGTTCTACTGGAACGGCACCAATAGCCACATACACTCAAGAGCAACAGAAGAAATCGAGCTTCTGAACCTGAGGCAAGCAACTTATAATCTTGTCCAACTTGCTAGATTTCCCAGACACCCCTCTTTGGGAAACATAGAATTCATAATAGTCCAAACCAATGGACACATCAACCAGATTTGGGGTATTCACAAGAAGAACATCCTTAAAAGAACCTCTAACATAAAGAAATTTGAGATTAGGTGCGTACGAGATGACTGAAACTCTCACAGTACATCAAAGTAAAGCTCTCAAGCAGGGGACAGCTTTTAATCAGGTGCTCAAACACATCTTGGGTAATGATAACATCCTCAAAGCGAAGGCTCTTCAGACTCCTAAATCCTTTGAAACTGGATGGTGGTTCTTCGATCAAACAGGTGGATAGATCTAAACTTACTATATCTTGACAAGAAAACAAACATGAAGGAAGTTTATATCGCTTCCCCAAATGACGAAGTATGAACTCTTTGATAGAGTTTCTTGATAGATGAAGAATCCATCGATCAAGGTCTTTGCCAGCAAAATAATCTTGAAAAAGCTCGACCTTGTGTATGGGGCCAATATGAGCTAAGAGTACATGATCAACAATGTCCGCAAAGGTAGTATCATTGTAAGCTGAGCTACACCCAAAATCAAACACAAGATGTTGAAGCATTGCTGCTTGGTACCTCCACTGGCTTGATAGAACAGTTGTCCTCACTGCCTCCTTCAATGGTAAGCATGACAATATCATTTCCATGATACTACTTGGTAAGTTGCTGATTCTATCCAGCTCCATCTCTATTTCCAACTGGAATTGGGTGGAGCTTTTAGCTCTATATCACGTCCCTATTCTCAACACTGACAATGCATCAACATAGTACAACAACCATTAACCACACTGTTGATAGTAGCCACATAGGGGCTACAGCAGGCCCATAGACCCGCAGCTAGTGTACCAGGGGCCGGCCCGAGGCCCGGGACCGGATCACCAGCACCCGGCCTCGGGGTCCAGCAGTCTATCCTGCTACCAGGGGCCCGGGGACCAGGGGCGCCTGCCTGCCAAAGAGGTCACCAGAACTGCCCTTTGGTGTGCAAACAGAAGGGAACCAGTCCCACATCGAAGGGTAAGGCCAGACTTCACTCCCAGCCACCTATATAAAGGCCTCAACTACCCTCATTAATAGGTAACTGATCCTTCCTACCGCTTATATACGTGCTTAAGTTATATCTATTCCAACTATACTAACTTAGGCATCGGAGAGGTGAAGACCGGCCTGGCCGGTATTCCCCTTAGTAAGCAGGTTTACGAAAGATCACGCTTGAATTCATCTGTCTCTACCAGGCCTACGGGTTTGTGCAGAAACAATTGGCGCCGTCTGTGGGAACGGTTTGATCCGCGAGAAAAGTAAGCGTTACTCTACCGGAGAATAGAACCCGATCGATCCTTTGGAAAGCAGTTAAATCCGCAGTCCGGAGGCCATGGAAGGAAGGAAGATAAAAGCTGGCGCGGGAAGGTCGAAAGAGCGAATTCAGATCCCCGACCGGGCCCAAAACATAAAGGCTGAGGTCGGTGCGAGGTTCGCCCTTTCTCCTGACCAAGACAGAACCCACGATCGCCAAGACTCAGAGAACCCCGACCGGTATGATGCGGGGGAGGAAATAAAAAAGATGAAGGCAGAAGTCGCGCGGTTGCGAGAAGAGGGCGATCGGGACCGACTAAGGGCGGATGCCCGGTGCCAAGACTTGGAAGCAGTGAACATCGTTTTAGTGGCGGCCCTGGAGGAAGGGGGCCAGCAGGGCACTTCTCGGGCGGCATCGCGGCCCGCAAGCAGTGCTAACGAATTCCCGCACCTAGAGGTGGGATTGCCTATGGGAAGGAGAATGACCGCGCATGTGCCCACACCTCTCTTTCCGGAAGCTCTAAAAAACTCCGGCCCGGTTGAGCCCCCGTACCGCACAAGCCTGGCATCGAGCGAGCAGGACAGCCCCACCGCAAGGACGCTCGAGGCGCTCTCCGCCTCAGTGTCGGACATGAAGGACCGCCTAGAGGTCAGCGAGAGAAAAGCGGGGCGACCGCGGGACAGCGCACGATTCAGCGAACGCACTGGACCTTTTCCGCGCCGGATTAGGGAGTCAGGAAGATCTGGTAGCCAAAGGCCCCTGAAACTGACGTACTCAGGAACGAGCTGCCCGTACCAGCACTTGGACAGTTTTAAGTCGCAGACGGGCACAAGGGGCTGTTCAGATGCCACGTGCTGCAACGTATTCCAAGAGATGCTTTCGGGGGAGGTGTTGAGTTGGTTTTACGAGCTGCCAGTGAACTCGGTGGAAACTTTCGAACAGCTGGCTGATAAGTTTGTCGGCCGGTTCGCCCTTAGAGCCAAGACGGCCCAAACATCAACGATCCTTTTCGATTACATGCAGACTGATCACGAACCGCTACGCGCTTTCGTTAACCGGTGGCATATCGCCACGGCCGGGGTTAGAAACTTGGATAAAAGGATAGCGGGGATGGCATTCAAGCAGGGGTTAAAACTTGGGGAACTCTCGTACAACTTGCGAGTAAAGGAGCCGCTGTGGTACGATGAGTTGATGGCCGTGGCCGTCAGGCACGCCTAGGCGGAGAACGAGACGTATGAGGATAAGATGCCCAAGCGGAGTCTGGATGACCCGCTACCGCCGTCTCCCCGTGAAAGCAAGACTGGGCGGCAAGATCGCAACCATACACCTGCGACTAGCAAGAAAGCCGAAGTACGGGAGGATTGGCGACCCCGACGGAGCAGTGACAACAGTTCACGGTCAGGTAGAAGACCACCACTTGTGCGACCGGCACGGCCCCTGACTGCTGCGCCAGCGGGGCGACCACCGCGGGCTCTAGCCATTATGCCGGCAGAAAAACCCGAAGATCCAGCCCTTCGGAGTAGCAACCAAAGACCCCAGAGGACGGTGGTGGACGGCCAAGTCCGTCCGGATGACCCGCAAAAGGACCGGCAGGCAACTCGGCAAGTAGGGACCATAAGCACCCGAGCCCCCGGGGGGATAGAGGTGCATGGGAGCATAAACATGATACATGGTGGGGACCATATAGATCGACTCACCCGGAGTTCAAAGAAGCGGTGCTTAAGAGCGATCCGGGAAAATGAGGTATATGTCTTTGAAGGAGGAAGCGGCCAGGCCGCTAAAACCGGATGGAACTCGGTTACTTTCTACGAGGAAGAAGAGCCGGAGGATCTGATTCAACCGCACAACGACCCCTTTCTCATTACGGTCCAAATAGACCACTGGATAACTAGCCGTATGCTTATCGATACCGGAGCTTCTGTCAACGTGATGTTCCGAGACGCATACAAAGGGCTGCAGAGAGGAAAGAATAAGTTATCCCAGGATAACGAGCCGCTGATAAGCTTTTCCGGTGAGGTGGTCTAGCCTTTGGGATCGGATTACCTACCGTTAATCTTCGGCGAGGGAGACAGGACGAAGAAGGAGTACCTAGAGTTCATCGTCGTGGACTGCCGGTCATCGTACAATGGCATAATCGGTCGGCCAGGGTTATGGAAGCTGAAAACATTTATAGCCGGCCATATGCTGATGCTGAAGATGTCTTCACCGGTCGGTGTCATTACCATACGCGGGGACCAGAGGATCGCTCGCAGGTATTATGCGGAGGCCCTGACCCACGGGAGAAAGCGGACCGAGGTCTTCACAGCCACTCAACAAGCGCCGGTGCCGGGTCTGAGTATTGACCCCACTTATGCTTCGCGAACGGCTATCAAGGGACAGGCAGCTGCGGATTTCATATGTGAACTCACCCCAACGGTGGCAGAAGCGCACCCCGGCCGGTACGAGGGCAAGGAGGCAGTTCAGGCCGTAAAGATCGAACCAGGCCTCTCCAACGGTTGGAAGCTTTACGTAGACGGCTCCGTAACGAGTAAGCGGAGCGGAGCCGGCGTCATGCTAACCTCGCCCGATGGCCAATCGTACGAGTATGCCCTACGGTTCCTCTTCAACACTTCCAATAACGCCGCTGAATATGAGGCCCTCATAGCCGGTTTACAACTAGCCAAGGAGATGGGAATCCCATCCCTGGACATATATAACGACTCGAGCCTAGTGGTGAACCAGATGAACGGGCTCTTCGAAGTCAAGGAACCCCAGCTAGGCTCGTACCAAGCTTTGGCCAAGGCCCTGATCGAGCCATTCCAGGGTGCCACGATCCAGCATATACCCCGAGAGGCAAATAGGTATGCAGACGCCCTCGCAAGGTTGGCAACCGGAAACTACCCTCCGGAGTACCGAAGAGCTAAAATTGAAACCCTCTAGAAACCGAGTATAAGCAAGACCATCTCCGAGATATTTGCGGTAGAAGAGGCACCACCGAGCTGGATGGATCCGATAGTTAGATACTTGGCTGACAAAACCAGCCCCCAGGATGCGGTGGAGGCTAGGAGGCTACACCTCCGGTGCGCCAGGTATAGCCTTCTCAACGGCAAGTTGTACCGAAGAGGGCACAGCTTCCCCCAGCTGAAGTGTGTCACTAAGGAGGCAGGAGAGGCCATCATGCGAGAAATCCACGAGGGAGTATGCGGTAATCACTCTGGCGCCCGGTCCTTGTCTCACAAGTCGCTCCGGGCGGGGTATTTTTGGCCAGACATGGCAGCATTATCAAGAAGAATATCAGGTGGCTGCCACAAGTGCCACATGTACGTCCCTACACCCCATGCCCCGGCAATCACGTTATCAATTCTGTTAGCGCCATGGCCGTTCGCACAATGGGGACTAGACATCATTGGCCATTTCCCAATAGCTGTGGGACAATACAAATACGCCATTGTGGCCGTGGACTATCAGACTAAGTGGGTCGAGGCGGAACCCCTGGTAAAGATCACCGAGGAGCGGGTAAGAAAATTTCTGTGGAAGAACATCTACTGCAGGTTCGGGGTGCCGCAGACTATAGTCACGGATAATGGGACACAGTTCAACAATGCTGATCTTATCCAATACACGACCTCTATGGGGACCCGGATGTTGTTTGCCTCAGTGGCACACCCGCAGACCAACGGCCAGGTGGAAGCGGTGAACAAGATTATCAAAACCCTCCTCAAGAAAAAGTTGGATGCCAAGAAGGGATGTTGGGCTGAGGAACTCCCTGCGGTTCTATGGGCCATCCGGACGACAACAGGGGAGACCCTGTTCTGCATGGCATTTGAGAGCGAAGCGGTACTCCCTGTAGAGACCAAAATGCCCAGCGGCAGGGTCGAGAATTACGACGCCGAAACAAACACCGAGGGCATACGGCTCAACCTGGATCTCATAGAAGAGCGGCGCGACCAGGCGCATATGCGAAACCAAACCTATAAGCAACGGGTCGCTCGGTACTATGATAGAAGGGTCCGGGAAAGGAAATTACAAGTGGGGGACTGGGTCATGAAGAAAGTTCAGAAAAAACCGCTGGCCTTGGAGCCAACGTGGGAAGGGCCCTACCAAATCACCGCAGCTGCGGACCCGGCAACATTCCACATCATAGACGCCGAAGACATCTATTCCACCCGCCCGTGGAATATCCAGCACCTGCGGTTCTACCCTAAATGAAATCGGTCATAAAGGGACAATAATGTATTTGGCACCAACATTGCAATACACAGTTATTGCATTTAGAATAAACTACAGCTGGTTGCAAGGTATACACATCTGCCAGATATATGGGTAAAGCAAAGCGCCGCCGGAGCCCCCAATCCCTGACCCGCCAGCTTTGAGAGAGAGCTCTTGCTCCGCCATCTCAGCCAGGGCTACATCAGCCTCCATCCGCTCAGCATCAAGCCACCCTTTCTCCCTCCACTCCAGACAGGCATCATTTATGCCCTTCCCACGGGCGTCCTCCAGCATCTCTTCAAGCTCCACCGACTCCCGAAAGTCGTCGACAGCTTTATCAGCCACTTCAGCAAACCGGGATTCCGCAAGCTTCTCCCCTCCTTTGACTACTGCTGTCATTTGGGTCTGCAGCTCCAAAACGATCGCCTCCAACTCCGCATTCCTCGCTTCACGAGCGGTTGTCTGCCGACCGGTTTCCTCTTTCTCTTGCGCGAGCTCAGTTTTCAGCCGACCGGTTTCCTCTTTCTCTTGCGCGAGCTCAGTTTTCAGCCGACCAACCTCCTCTCTCTCCTGCGCAAGCTTAGCTTCCGCCAAGAATAGCTGCACAGTAAGCTCCTCCACTTGCTTCTCCAAAACCGCAACCTCCCCTCTAGGCTCGGCGGCGTAAAGGCTATGAACCAGGTGGCACAGGTACGCAAAAGGAACATTAGCTCGTACCACAAAGGGGAACGGAAGCGCAGAAAACACACTTACCCGAAGAGCTAATTCCACGGGCTTCGCCCTGGTCTCGCCCGGTTGCCCAGTTCCAGGGCCCTCCCGATCAAGTCCCAAGGTTTCAATAGTAGATGCCACGAACCTACCAAAACCACCACCACCACCACCACCGGAACTACGATCGGCTTCCGGCCCCCGACTCCTGCGGCCGTCGGTCTCCACGACCGGAACTAATGCCGACCCCCCACCAGCCGAGCTTGACGCCCCGGCATCAAACGTCCTCGCCCTCTTCGCCGGGGCTTCACCGTGATCGCTTCTTCGGTACCCAGGCATCTCCGCAGCCTCTCTCTCCCGCGGGGCCCGTACCCCCATCGGCCCTGCTAGAGGTTCCGGACTCGGTAGGCCCACCGACCTTACTTCCCGGATAACGAGTGGGGCATTATCCTCACCGCCCGGCCGCCTGCCGTAGTAGGAGTCTGGAAACACGAGCGGCACAAGCCTGTTATGCACCGTGAACTCTAGGGTGACCGGATCTACAACGGTTTTCGAAGCCATCTCCCCCATCTCCATCAACCTCTGGGCCACAAGCTCTTCATCCGGTTCGACGGTCTACTCGCTCCGAACAGCGAGCCGAGGGGCATTAGCTGCAAATCGATAAACCGAGCGGTCAGAATAAAAGCGATCCTGCAAAACAACAGTGCAAGGTACCTTACCAGGCTTTCTCCCCATCTCGCATATCTCCAGCACATTCCACCGGATGAAATTGTAGGAGCTCTGGCGCAGAATGTCCCAGCAAACAAAAAGCCGGGCTAACCGTTGCCTCTCCAAGTCCACCAACCGGTACGACTGATCTCTGATCGATTGATAAGCCCCGGGCACCTGAAAGTTCCTTGAACTACGCTGCCACCTGCCCCCGGCCATCACAACCGACCTCCTCCATACATTCGAAACCGACGACTGCAGGTGAGTGATGGCAGGATCGAAGTCCCGCGCGGCAAAGTTAACACAACCGCAGGCCTGGGCCTTTTTGCAGTAGAGAACCTTGTACAGCGTCCGGAACTCATTTACCGTGGGCCAGTCCATATTGCTCAGGCTGAATAGGCACCCGAGGCCAAGCAACTGCCTGCACTGGTTGCTAGGCAGCTGAGCTGGGGAAAGATTTATACAGCTCAGCATATACTGGACAAACTTCGGCAGCGGCAGAGATAGTCCGTGCCGAAATTGATCATCAGAAACGGCAACCCAACCCTGCTCCGGGTTGCAGGCCAGTTCCCCGGGATACAGGCCTCAAAGCTTAACGGAGGAATCAATGTCCCACTTCGCCCGAAAGTCTCTTATCTCTCTCTCAAACATGCTTCTGGTTGGCTCGTCACAGAAAATCACCCTGTCGCCATCCAGTAGCTCATACCTCAAGGGCCCTCCCATCAACCCACGGCCGGAACCGACATGATTCGCCGATCTCCCAGATGCCATAAAGCCTAAATAACGGAAGTTAGCGCTTTAGCAAAATAGCAACACAGAAAAACGGCAGGCAAAGGGCAAGGAGCAGCAAGGTATGGCAGGAGGAGAGCAGAGGGGATGATAAATAGGGCAAGCATAAAAGAGAGGCAACCCCAGCCGCAGATCCCCTTCATCTCAGACCGTTCCTTACCGACACGTGTCCCAGCTTCGGTAAAGGTTCCCATGCCATCATAACTGATGAGACTGATGGGCTCTCCCCTTCATTGCATGTCAGCCACTTGTCCCACCTACAAGCGGCAGTTAGGGGAGATAGGAGCGCAGAACGAGGCGTCCACTCCCCTCACTTCCCTAAGAAATCAACCTCGAGCCAAGGAACGCCATCTCACCGGTTATGAAGTATCCAACCGGCTCCGCAGCATCTCACCGGTTATGCAGTATCCAACCGGCTCCGCAGCATCTCACCGGTTATGAAGTATCCAACCGGCTCCGCAGCATCTCACCGGTTATGTAGCATCCAACCGGCCAATCCAACTAGTCCCATGACATTCCACCGGGCATGTGACATTCCACCGACTCCAAAGCATTCTACCGATTTAGTCACTTTCCTTTGCCTACGGGCAGGAACGAGCCAGCAACAACTCAAGGCTTCCAAACGCATGGGCTTTATAAACCCGGGCGAGTTTACATCTAACACATGTACTCTTGTCCAGCAGGATAAAAACCCTGCATCACACTGAGCTGTGATACGTTTGGGGATACATGGCGAGACACGTTATCTCAACGCCACCCCACCGGGCAGATTGTTTCTCTAACACAGAACAAGTCTCCCCGCAGGCTAACAAACCTGCACATTTACCTCACGCTTATTCCAACAAAAGCTGAGAATTAGCAAGTGTTAACCGGTGCTTCAGTATGACCGCAACACCGGGGGCACCTGTTGGCTCATTCCACGCACCAACAGGCCTTCCCGCAGGCTAGCACTCTCTGACTCGTACCGATATGGCAGAACGCCCGGTCGAGGTCTCATGCACTCTCCGACTCGTACCGATATGGCAGAACGCCCGGTCGAGGTCCCATGCACTCTCCGACTCGTACCGATATGGCAGAACGCCCGGTCGAGGTCTCATGCACTCTTCGGCTCATCCCGATATAGCACAACGCCCGGTCACGCCCAATCTTCAATACGGACTTGGGGAACTGGGCACCGTTGGGTTGGTAACCCTGCGAGTCTGCGGGACAAGAGCAAGACAGATTAAGTCCCCATTCAAGATTGCACTTGACCGGGAACTTGGGGGACTTGTTGACAGTAGCCACAGAGGGGCTACAGCAGGCCCACAGACCCGCAGCTAGTGTACCAGGGGCCGGCCCGAGGCCCGGGACCGGATCACCAGCACCCGGCCTCGGGGTCCAGCAGTCTATCCTGCTACCAAGGGCCCGGGAACTAGGGGCGCCTGCCTGTCAAAGAGGTTTGGTGTGCAAACAGAAGGGAACCAGTCCCACATCGAAGGGTAAGGCCAGACTTCACTCCCAGCCACCTATATAAAGGCCTCAACTACCCTCATTAATAGGTAACTGATCCTTCCTACCGCTTATATACGTACTTAAGTTATATCTATTCCAACTATACTAACTTAGGCATCGGAGAGGAGAAGACCGGCCCGCCCAGTATTCCCCTTAGTAAGCAGGTTTACGGGAGATCACGCTTGGATTCATCTGTCTCTAACAGGCCTACGGGTTTGTGCAGAAACACACACCAAAATTAGTAATATCACTATATTATCCATTTAAAGCAATAACAGGAGGCAATGAGCTTTGGTAAGCAAGAGAGTGAAAATCCCAATATCTCATGGACTCAAACCTTTTCATTTCATATTAAAATTCATGAAGCGCATACATGGTGCTTCTACGTTTACTTTCAATTTATTTTTGAATTATCAAAATAAATTGACAAGAAGATTATATAAACAATATTAGTGCACCTACATAGGTTTTACTTCCGTTCTATCTTTGAATTATCATGATAAATTTACAAGAAGATCACGAAAACAATATCAGTGCTAGAAACTAAGAAAACCCAGAGAAAGCTGAAATCATCCTCAGTCTCTCCCATGTTCATATTTATGTCTCCACTTCTCTAGTTCGCTCCCCTTCACTAAGACTATTAAACTATTGACTATTCTATATATGTTTTCGTTTTTTTTATGAAACAAAGGCCAAAAAACAATACCAGCACCACCATAATGCGTGATTTCATATTTTGAATATGCCCTTTCGAACCCTATTTCGTGAACGAAAAATAATCCATCGATGCAACCAATTTTGAATATCTAGACAGTGGATTTTGAAGTTTTATGGAAACCCATCGTCATCATCAAGTGAACCAATTCTCAAGGTAATACTAACAGACGATCACAAAGAGAATACAACCAAAAACAGCAGCAAGGAATACAGTTAAGCCAAAAAAAAATGCACAGTACTATCATAATTAAGTGAAAGATTATGAACGCGTATAAGATTTCAAGCAAGAACATACCTCAGAGAGAGAGAGAGAGAAGGGTTTGTGGCTCGGTCGTGAAGAAGAGAGGGGTTGGAATTGACCGAACTGAATGATCGACGCAATTGACGAAGAGGGTTTTAACTTGTAACTCAAACAGGTCTTGGGCCTACTTTTTGGTTGAGTCGTCTTTGGGCAGTTCTAAAGCTTGAGAGCCTAAAATAATAATAATTTTCTTCTCGCTTCGAAAAACCTCTAGAACAAGTGAACAACATATACTATAAAACTTGAAAAATCCAAGAGGAAGAAGAAAAACCTCTATAGCAATATTGCATACTATAAAACTTAAAAAGCCGAAAGAGAAAGACAATGATTTCAACATTATAAAGTAGTAGAGTAGTCTCAATTCACCACTAATTCACTATCTTGACACGCGCCTCACGCGCCTGAAAATTTCTCAACCGTTGCTCAGCTTGCTTCTGGATTGGCCATCTCTGCTCATCGTTCTCCTCTGTTTTGCTCTACTCCTTCTCTATGAATGGTGGCGACTCCAATCTTTACATTCTCCGCCCTTCCTCAAGGAAGTGGCGGAGGTCGCAAATCTCCCATACTCCAAAGAAAACGAACCAAAAATGGGGGTGACGTCACCTCTGATATTGAAGCTCTTCGACTTGAGGAGCTAGATTCTTCACTCCAGGCACATCCACAACCTACTCAGGATCTAGCCTTGAGAACTGAAGATATTAATCTGACTGCCAAAGTTAAAGACTTTTGGACTGACAGAATGTTGAATATTGACTTGCTGTCTAGAATGCTCCCTGCTGATGTGGTCAACTCAATCATCGCCACCCCCATTGCCAAGCATGATATGCAGGATGTTCTTATATGGGGTGCTACTTCTTCTGGGAATTTTTCAGTTAAGTCTGCCTATAAGCTTCTGTGTGATGAGCAGCATTTTCAGAACTACAGCTGGTCTAAAATCTGGTCTATGCATATCCCCCCTAAGCTGAAGTTATTTTTGTGGACCTTTGTTTCTAGTAAAATGCTCACTAATGTGCAGAGAGTGAGACGAAAAATTTCGGCTGATCCTTCTTGTCATCAATGCAGTGGAGTGCCTGAAACCATGCTGCATCTTTTTAGGGACTGCCCTCAAGCTAAAATGGTCTGGAATTCCTGCAATATTCCTATAAACATGGTTGATACTTTTGTTCTGGATTGGGATGGGTGGCTGAAAATATTAGATGGAACAATAATAAAGTACGCAGCGGAATAAATAGATAAATTTCGTAACTTTTATTGAATGTAAATCACAACCAATATTACAAATGATTATAATTTAATTCGATACAAAGTTACTCTCAAACGGTCGCCACAAAGGTCGATCAATATTTCTTGTGAGATGCCACACAGGTCGTCTCCGTCAAGCCACTAAGGTCTTGATTCTTGAAGCCACACAGGTCTTCACACTAGGAGCCACTAAGGTCTCCTCACTATGAGAAATCTTTCTCTCCTTTTCTCTCTATGTGACCGACGGCAACATATGCCAACATCCCCTTTATATATATTAGGGTTACACAATTAATCAATTAACCAAACTACCTTTTACATCCCATGCATAAAAGGAACATTCTATAATTTAAATTCAATTTGAATAACAAATTACCTTCATGATTTAAACCCACCAACTTAGGTTAAATTATCACTAAGTCAACCGGCCATACCAAACCGTGCATGAATATTCTCCAATCAATACTTTCCTAGTTGAACTAGGA
The DNA here is from genome assembly GCA_963682095.1 of Potentilla sterilis. Classification (NCBI taxonomy): domain Eukaryota; kingdom Viridiplantae; phylum Streptophyta; class Magnoliopsida; order Rosales; family Rosaceae; genus Potentilla; species Potentilla sterilis. The sequence continues at coordinate 17,708,992 of OY821755.1, forward strand.
AAGTCCTTCAATTTGACTTCATTATAAATCAATACCAATTAGGTAATCTTTATGACTTCAATTCCTTCCTAGTCGGCTAGGAAACTCTTCAAGATAGCAAACCCTAGGATGAAGTTGCCGCACCAACATTATAACATTAGGGTTAGATAGAGACGCACACATCCGAGCCATTGATTTGATCAGGACACCCAAACCTTCCTTCCAAAGCTCCATGCACATAAACTTTGATCTCCATCAACTCATGGAGGCCAATATACCTTCAATCTCCCCCTTTGGCCTTCCATGCAACTTCCCATTCATCAAGCATCTATATGAAAGAGTTAGTAGCATGTAATCACAAATATCATGTAGCACATATCAAGATACGAAAAATTTGTTTTAAAAATAATTTTTGACAAACCAACAAAAGTCACTTGATATCAAGAATCAATATTCATCACTTTCAAGATATCAAGGGACACGAACAAAAATACAATAAGCAATAAAATTGTTCAAACAAAAACACATAACCATAACACATAGTCTAGTGCTTATGCACTTATTACACAACCAAATAACAAAGTTCTTAAACCAAACACACAATTTAAAGGTAGTTCGATAAACCAACATAAAAAGCATAATAAAAAATAAAACTTAGCATCTTCAACTCCCCCTTTGTATAAGGCTTGATGATTCTCCCCCTAAGTTGATGGAGGGCAAAGGAGAAGTTCATAGAAACCAAGAACCAAGCCTAGCCACTTCGGTGCCCACCATTTGGCATGTGACCATTGGGAAGAGGAGAGGATGGACGTCGAGCACGGACATGAGCCGAGGTCCATGCGTCATGTGAAGCATGTCGAGCCACCTCTTCGCGTCGCTCATGCTCTTGGACAAGAAGCTCCCACAATGTAGGTCCGGGATGAACAACCGGTGGATGAAGGTGAGGTGGCCTTTGGTTCGCAAGAATTGCATGGACATCTGATTCGATCCGAGCAAGCAGTTGAAAAATTTCCTGAGAGTCTAGCGAGTGGGAGGCTTGCATCCGATCCACTTGATGTTGTATGTGAACGGCAAGTCGAGAAAACTCGAGAGATAAATCGTTCCTATCAACCAATCTCCTTTCCTCTTGCTCACGAGCAAGTAATGCAGCTTGGCGAACGTTTTGCTCATGACGACGGGAACGGCTGCCAGACATGATGAAGAGCTACACACTAAAGCAAACCGTGAGAAACACAAAGAAGTATAGAACAAGGATAAGATTTAGAGTGAATCCTTGTGACAATATATAGAGCACGGTTGAACAAGGTTGCATGCAAAAATAAGGAATTGAATAATGAGAGAATAAAGAGTGATGTAAGCAAATATTCAAAAAGGAAATTCCAAATCTTACCAAGGAAAGAGAGAGGCCGATGTCTTCCCAAGAAATCAGAAAAATTTTTCCTTGCCGAGTAGAATGGCATGCAATATAGGCAAGTGTAGAAAAGAATTTATTTGTGTATCCAAGACTTACCAAAGTAGACAAGACAAATCTAATATGAACTATTGAACCGATTTCCTAACAGGTCTTTGAATTAATCAAAGATTGCATGCAAGATATGAAAAGAGATAGATATGGTCTTGCCAAAGATAATTGCATGCAAAACCAACCACAAGACACACCCGGCAACCTAGCATGTCAAATACAAAAGGTATAGCTCTAGGAAACCGAAAAAGCAAGCAACAAATCATGTATAGCTAGGAATATTACTCTTACCTAGAGAGACTTGGACAAGACAATATAAGACTAGAGAATCAAAAGAAAATCATGCAAGAAATCAAAAGTAAATCATGCAAGAAACAAATGAAGACAATAGAACCAACCGAGCCAAAGAGAAGGATATAGGATTGGAAGAAATCAACTCCACCCCATGCAAAGGCTACGATCACAAGGAACCTCAATACCGAGCAAGCAAAAATTGTTCGAAATACCGAAGATAACTCAAGAGACCACACCACAAAAATGAACATAGTTCAAGTAAAACATTTAGCCAAGCAAGTGTCATGTGTAAATCAAATGAATCAAAATATGCTACGACATAGGTGGAACTTGAATTAGTCCATTTTGACAAATAGAGCAATATGCAAAAATATTAGCCAAAGTGGTAACGTGAGGTGCAAAATTAATACTTCAATATGGGAAGAAATTTTGAGGAGTGATTAAATTCGTGAGCAATTATTTTTCGACTCTCCCCCTTATAACAACAATCGATATGAGCACATTGGCTTTTTTTTCTTGGCTTACCATCGAGCCAATAATTAAACGTGAACGATAAAGGGACAACAACTCCCAAGTCAGACGACTTTAGGGTGCTAGACATACCAAGGATGTTCCAAGGTCCACTTTAACGACACAGAATTTTAGAGAATTTCACCGGGGTGACCAAACCAGTCCATTCCACCAGACATCGAGTAGTTAGTCAACATCTGGAGAGGAGAACTAGCCTGGCCAAGGACTGCATACAACAACATGATTCTTTTTAAGGGGTATGCAGCCCACACAATATAAATACATTATTCAACTACACCTGCTCCTGATTAGGTGACTCAACTCAAAAAGTATTTCCCCACAAAGAACTATGTGTAAAGTGAAATTTAAACACAAAGGCTAATATAAGTGAATTGCATCAAAAGAACAAAATAAATTAACCCAAGTGACACCAATAGCAAACGACATATAATGATTCAAATAAAAATACACATACACACAAAACAAGGCAATTTTCGATCAAGAACTATGAAACCGTACCTTGTGTGAGTTCCCAAAAATCACATCTTCAATATTGAGAACAAATGCCAATGGCATTTCGCAAGGTCATGAAGCGTTCCGTGTCCAACGGTTTAGTAAACAAGTCGGCCCATTGTAATTCAGTAGACACATATTCAAGTGCAAGAATATTTTTATCAACTAGCTCACGTATAAAATGATATCTTATGTCAATGTGTTTAGTTCTAGTATGTTGAACAGGATTTTTAGATATATTTATTGCACTTGTATTATCACAAAATATGACAAGTTTTCCTTGTGGAATATCATAATCACTTAGCATGTTTTTCATCCAAAGCATTTGAGTACAACAACTACCTGCAGCCGCATATTCAGCCTCTGCTGTAGACAAAGAAGTACAGTTTTGTTTCTTACTATGCCATGCAACTAAATTCTTACCAATAAAGAAACAACCACCACTAGTACTTTTTCGATCCTGTAAATTTCCACCCCAATCAGCATCTGAATATCCTACAATTTCAGCATTAGTAGCATATGTATAATAAACTCCACAATTAATGCTTCCAGATATATAACGAAAAATTCTTTTAACAGCTTCTAAGTGTGACTCTTTCGGATTTGCTTGAAATCTTGCACACACACCAACACTGTAAGCAATATCTGGACGACTAGCAGTTAAATAAAGTAGACTACCAATCATGCTACGATACATAGTCTGATCAACAGATTTACCAGTTAAGTCATGACATAATTTAGTAGTAGTACTCATAGGAGTCTTGACAGATTTTAAACTAGTCATATCAAATTTCTTAAGCATATTTTCAGCATATTTTGTTTGATAAAGAAATATACCTTTTTCTTCCTGTTTTACCTGCAATCCTAGAAAATATGACAATTCACCACACATGCTCATCTCAAATTTACTAGACATAACATTGGTAAATTCTTTAAGTAGAAAATCAGATGTAGACCCAAAAACAATATCATCAACATAAACTTGGGCTACAATAAAGTGATTACCGGCATGCTTCACAAAAAGAGTTTTATCAACAATACCTTGTGTATATCCTTGAGAAATAAGATAAGTAGAGAGTTTTTCATACCAAGCACGTGGAGCTTGTTTAAGACCATAAACAGCTTTCTTTAGTTTCCATACATATTCTGGATGATGTATGTCTTTAAATCCAGGAGGTTGTTCAACATAAACCTCCTCATGCACGTCACCATTTAGAAAAGCTGTCTTTACATCCATTTGATATAACTTGAAGCGACGAAAGCAAGCAATAGCAAGTAATATTCTGATAGATTCTAAACGTGCAACAGGAGCAAAAGATTCCTCAAAATCAAGACCTTGAATTTGAGAATAACCTTGAACCACTAACCTTGCTTTGTTTCTGGTAATCATACCATGCTCATCAATCTTGTTGCGAAAAATCCACCTTGTTCCAATAACATTTTTATTTTCTGGTCTAGGAACAAGTAACCATACGTCATTTTTCTCAAACTGATTTAGCTCTTCTTGCATGGCAATAATCCATTCGTTATCTGCAAGTGCCTCCTTGACATTTTTCGGCTCAATTAAAGAAACAAATCCAAAACAAGTTAATTCATTAGTTTCTTTAATTTTTGTTTTAACAAAACAATGCAAAGCTTTATTTAATTCAAAAAATTCAGAATCCAAATTTTTTTCTTCCTCAATGCCGTTACTGCAGCTCTGAGATTGAGCAATTCGACCTCTGGTCTTCATTCCTTCCCTAATATCACCGATCACATCATCAGCTGAATGATCCTTATGCACCTGTTTAAAACCAGTTCTGTGCTTTGGAACATGTCTCAGATTAATGTCAAGTTCAGTAATCTGATTGTTTTCACTAGTTTCAATCTGCACAGAATTTTCATTAGTTTTGGATTTTGAAACGTCAGAAGAAACAGAGATAGAAGCATCATAATTATCATCAACTGAAACATTTATGGATTCCATGATAGATCTAGTCTCTTTATTATATATCCTATAAGCTCGACTATCTAGAGAGTAACCAATAAAAATTCCCTCATCAGCTCTAGCCTCAAATTTTGCAAGTCTTTCACGATCTTTTAAAACATAGCAAGGATTACCAAAGACATGAAAATAACTAACATTAGGCTTCTTACCTTTCCATAGCTCATATGGGGTAAGTTTTGTACCTGAACGAAGAAGAGTACGATTTCCAACATAACAAGCTGTGTTTACGGCTTCAGCCCAGAAGTTTTCACTGAGCCCAGAAGAATGAATCATGGTTCTAGCCATATCGAGAAGAAATCTGTTCTTACGTTCAGCAATTCCATTCTGTTGTGGAGTAATAGGAGCTGAAAACTCATGAAGAATACCATGATCTTGACAATAATTATCAAATTTTGAATTTTTAAATTCAGTTCCATTGTCAGATCTGATCTTAGTAATTTTTAATTTTTCACTATATTTTTCATTTAAAAGACGTTTACTCAAAATGAAAAATGAATTAAAAGTTTCACCTTTGTCAGTTAAAAAATCAACCCAAGTAAAGCGAGAGTAATCATCAACCACAACAAAAATATACTTCTTACCGGACAAACTAGTTGTGGCAGATGGTCCCATCAAATCCATATGTAGAAGCTCAAGAGGTTTATTTGAAGGAGAAGAGTTAATCACTTTGTGACTTGTTTTAGTTAGTTTACCTGTCTTACACCCTCCACAAATGATATCAGTACGTCCGTTTAAAGTAGGTAAACCTCTTACCAATTTTTGTGTAGATAATTTTAACAAATCCTGAAAATTCATGTGCCCAAGTCTCTTATGCCATAGCTCCATAGTTTCTTCTGCAGAACTCATTCTCAAACACGGAACCGATCCATTAGTAGAAATATCAACAGAAATATGATAACAATTATCATTAGATCTAAATCCACTCAAGACTAGATCACCATTTGAATCAAAAACTACACATTTTTGTTTAGTAAACCAGATATCTTCAAATTCATCAGCTAATTGACTTACACTAATAAGATTAGTAGAAAGTCCCTCAACATAAAGAACATTATTCAAACAAGTGAGATTTTGACAATTAATAGTTCCTTTTCCTCTAATTCTGGCTTTACGTCCATCACCAAAAGTGACAGTACCAGAAGTACCTGTTTCATGGAAATCAGAAAAGAAGGATTTATTTCCACACATATGTCGTGAACAACCACTGTCAATATACCAGATATCTTTTTTCTTAGCAGATAAAGCAGTAAGAGCAACATTACAGGTAGTTTCAATATATTCTGTCTCATAATCAATCTCCACAATAGACATGTTACAATAGAAGTTGGAGGATTTTGAATCGTCCTTTCTTCTCCACACCATCTTACCTTTTCCACGTTTCTTTGTTTCTGAATTAGATTTGGTTAGACCAACATAACGAGATATATCATGCAATAAGGAGTTATGTTGATCAAGTTTGGAGTTGATATCATTAAAGTATTTTTCAATATTTGGACTAAGAGTATCAATTCTAGAATGTGAAGAAGACACAAAACCAGACACTTGTCCTTTATTCTTTTTCGTCACATCATAATTACCACCAAGATTATGATTTGATAATTTATCATAGCCAAGACCAGATTTGTCATTATGAGATCTACTCGAATTAATTATTTCAGACAAAGCATTAGAACTCATTGAAAATTGACCAAATTTATCTTCTGTTTTTTCCAAGGTATCCTGCAACATATCAATTTTGGTGTTTAACTTGTTGATATTATCATCTTTTTCGTTCAATTCATTTTTGAGAAAATTTATTTTTGTAATCAGATGTCTCTTTTCTGAATTAAACTCATCATCTCTAGTAGACGAAGTACCTTCTCTATTTAACCAACTTTGTTTTTCATTTAGTAGTTGACATACCTGTGATTGAAGAGCTTTATTTTTCTCAGACAAGGATTCGGCAACTCTAAAAAGTCTCTTCTGAAAAGCCATGATTTCGTCATCTTCTTCATCCAGCTCTTCTTCAGCATCTGAACCAGATAAAAGAGACGAGACGAGAGCAAAGCCTTTGTTTTTCCTTACCTCGTTTTCATTATCTTCATCACTCCAAGAGGATCTATAAGCTTTCTTCTCAGTAATAGGAGATTTATTAGTACAGTTAGTAGATATATGACCATATTCATCACAGTTGTAACAACGAGGTTTATTACGGTTATTTTGGAAACCGAATCTCCTTTGAGAAGAAAAACCATTTTGATTTTGAAAATTCTTATTATTTTGACTTCGTTTTGTATTCTGAGAATTTTGAAAATTATTTGAATTTCTTTGATTAAAAACACGTTTAAATTGTTTTGCCAATAACAACATCTCATCATCATCTTTATTTCTGTCAGAACTACTACCATAATTATCAGAGATATTTAAAGCAAGGTTTTTAGAGCCCATACCTTTTGGTTTATTATTACCTTTAAGTTCATTTTCCCACGCTTTAATATTTCCAATGAGTAGATCCACAGGATAGTTATCCAAATTGTGATTTTCTTGAATCGTGGTCTTCTTCACCAAGTATCTTTCCGAAAGAGATCTCAAGATTTTCCTAACAATATCAGATTTAGACATAGGTCTACCAAGACTTTCAACCAAACTTGTTAGATCAGTAACACGAATATAAAATTCATCAATAGTTTCTTCATCATGTTGTACTAACATATCAATTTCAGCATAAGCTTGTTGAATTCTTTGTTGTTTAACTAAATCATTACCTTCATGCAATACACAAAGTTTATCCCATACCTGTTTCGCAGTCGTACAGTTCTGTACCTTTTTCTTTTCATCTCTGGTAAGGGCGGAATAAAGTGCCGTTAGAGCTTTATGATTTGCCTCACTGAGTTTGATATCATTTGCATCCCACTCCTCTACAGGTTTCAAAATTGAAGAACATTCTGGAGCATTTGAATCTTTTAATTTTTCATCTTTGGTCGGATGAGACCATCCACGTTCAATGCTCATCCATGCATAGAAATCTATTCCATAGAGAAAAGATTTCATTTGAATTTTCCATTGTGCAAAATCCATTCCTACAAGCTGTGGAGGTTGATTCATTGCATTTCGTTCCATCTTTCGTATGATCTACCGGATAAATCCAGAACCTGCTCTGATGCCAATTGAAAATATTAGATGGAACAATAATAAAGTACGCAGCGGAATAAATAGATAAATTTCGTAACTTTTATTGAATGTAAATCACAACCAATATTACAAATGATTATAATTTAATTCGATACAAAGTTACTCTCAAACGGTCGCCACAAAGGTCGATGTCGCCACAAAGGTCGATCAATATTTCTTGTGAGATGCCACACAGGTCGTCTCCGTCAAGCCACTAAGGTCTTGATTCTTGAAGCCACACAGGTCTTCACACTAGGAGCCACTAAGGTCTCCTCACTATGAGAAATCTTTCTCTCCTTTTCTCTCTATGTGACCGACGGCAACATATGCCAACATCCCCTTTATATATATTAGGGTTACACAATTAATCAATTAACCAAACTACCTTTTACATCCCATGCATAAAAGGAACATTCTATAATTTAAATTCAATTTGAATAACAAATTACCTTCATGATTTAAACCCACCAACTTAGGTTAAATTATCACTAAGTCAACCGGCCATACCAAACCGTGCATGAATATTCTCCAATCAATACTTTCCTAGTTGAACTAGGAAAGTCCTTCAATTTGACTTCATTATAAATCAATACCAATTAGGTAATCTTTATGACTTCAATTCCTTCCTAGTCGGCTAGGAAACTCTTCAAGATAGCAAACCCTAGGATGAAGTTGCCGCACCAACATTATAACATTAGGGTTAGATAGAGACGCACACATCCGAGCCATTGATTTGATCAGGACACCCAAACCTTCCTTCCAAAGCTCCATGCACATAAACTTTGATCTCCATCAACTCATGGAGGCCAATATACCTTCAGTGGCTCTATGCTAATATGTTGCAGACTAGGTGCTATATAAACAACTTGGATTAATTGGAATGTATTCTTCTCTTTTTGTTGCTGGTTCATTTGGAAGTGGAGATGCAGATGCATCTTTGATGAGAGCTTCCAATACCCCTGCAGTCCTGCTGATGTTATTTTTAGCTATGCTGCTGAATGGAACAAAACAATGGTAAAGGCTAATGTGCAGACTTTTAGGCATGCTGAAAATCTGTCTTGGATTAAACCTAGGCCAGGTATTTTAAAGCTTAATGTTGATGGCTCTAGAACCAGGACTGGTGAAATTGGTGTTGGTGGAGTTATAAGAGATAATGTTGGTACATGGTGTGGTGGCTTTATGATTAACATAGGGCTTGGGGAAGTTCTTCAAGCTGAAGCTTGGGGGCTTTTTTATGGCCTGCAGCTTGCTGCCAGCCTTCACATCCCCAAAATCATTGTTGAGTCTGACTCTTCCATTCTGATCAACCTTCTTGGTAGTGATAGCATGGATTTGCACCCTCTTGGCGCCATTCTGAGCAACTGCAAAGCTTTAATGCTGGAGTTTGAGGACTTGCAACTGCATCACATACATAGGGAAAGAAATTATGTTGCTGACCTCTTGGCCAAGAACAGTACCTCCAATTCCACAGGTCTCTGCACCTTCTTTGATCCTCCTGCATTTGTGTCTGAAGCCCTTTTTGATGACATTGTTGAAATTTCTAGAGTTAGGCTTGTAAATACCAGCTTGGCTGGTTAATTTGTTTGTGTGTTTTTGTTTGAGCGTTTTTGGCCCCTCTTAAATAAAAAAAAAAAAAAAAAAAAAGTAGTAGATAGTAGTGGCCAAGGCTTGCAACTACCGTTAAGAAATTAATTAATTTTTTTTTCCAACATACGTAAATTCAATTAATTGGAAATGTGATGCGAGGAATTGAATCTGATATCGCTGACTGACTATAGTCTATAGGTCTATAGTGTCCTCATCTGTCAAAGTGTTAAGCAGACATTATCAATGCAACCCATTAGAATTTTCGAATTCCCTTCTACTTTTAAATGTTTACGTCCATGAACCATTGCAAGTCTAATGGCCCTTAGTAAAAATAACATTTGGTCATCTCCGGCCAAGACTAAATTTTAGACAGATTCAAGCTCTCTAATTTTTTGTTTTTGTTTTATTGAATTAGTAGAGATCAACGAAAAACAAAATTTAAATAGCCAGTCAGATCAAAACGTACAAGTTTCATGCAATTCTCGTCAGTGACAATGTTGTGCACAGTGCACGGACTCAGATATCTCTAGCAGCATGGGGCTCCTGGCTTTGCCAATTGACCACGCACCGATCACCAAGCTTGCAATTCATTACTCTTCATTCTCAAATTATTCTCAATGTCACTCGGTCACTCTCTAATTTCTTCCTAATTTCAATGTTACTTCGTCTTTTATTCCGCTTGTTTGATATGCTTATAATGTGTTTTCGGTATTCCATCAGTTCACAAGAACACTCATCCTCCCGCCTGTATTAACCACAAACTTGACCAATCTTTGGCGAAAAGTGTAAACTAAAAATCATTGAGAAGATCACAAAATTGGAAAAGCAAGAAAATTAACTGCCGGTAATAATTTCCTAGATAACTGGTTTGGTACTGCCGGTAACGAAAATTAGGTTATGGAAAAACATTACATATTCATCAAGTACTTCAACAAACCCTACATGTTTCTGCAAGCAAATGCAGTACGTTGTTCATTCATGAATCACTGGTTCAGGAAGATTAGCTTTGCATGCACTGAGGCACGCCTGGACCGAAGAAACTTATTTTCTAGTTTTGAAGACTTAACGCCCAGAACAGGCTGAACAGTGATCCTCTTAAGCACAGGAGAATTCAAAAGCAGATATCTGATGAAATCTAGTTCAGCTTTGACATTTCTGATGTCGTTTATGAACTCAGATCGCAGTTGGCTGAATGAGCATCTCCTGCTGTCATCTAACCAAGAATTCCCTTTTTCAACAACCCGTTCCCCTGGGAAGACCTGAACTTCAACTTCTGAAAAGGCAAAGAGCCGTTAAACTTTCCTTCAAATTAGTTAAGCTTAGAGTTATCCCAAGGCAGTTCAGATACAGAAATGGTCTCGGCAGTTCTACTGGCACGGCACCAATAGCCATATACATTAAAGAGCAACAGAAGAAATCGAGCTTCTGAACCTGAGGCAGGCAACTTAGAATCTTGTCCAACTTGCTATATTTGCCAGACACCCCTCTTTGAGAAACATAGAATTCATTATCGTCCAAACCAATAGAGACATCAACCAGGTTTGGGGTTTTCACAAGAAGAATATCCTTAAAAGAACCTCGAACATAAAGGAATTTGAGATTAGGTTCGTCAATCACGAGTTGGCTAAAACTCTCACAATACATCAAAGTGAAGCTCTCAAGCAGAGGACAGCTTTTAATCAGGTGCTCAAACACATCTTGGGTAAAGATAACATCCTATAGGACTATAATCACATGGAGAGCACCTAAAACAAAGGAGAAGCAACCTAGCCATCAAGAAAGCCACAAATGGCCTAAAAATGCCTTTGATTTTCTCTTGCAATCAAGTCTACCTTTGCCAACGAGCCACTCTCAATGCTGCTCTGTCTTGTATGTTATCAAAGAATCGATGAAAGGCATACCTCCATGATTTCTTAACAGCCAAAGTGCCACAAACACTCCAAAAACCTATGATGAAGCCTAGTGCAGCGCTAACATACATACCAAGCTTCCCATTCTCATCGTTATCTTCATCATCATGATCATCATCGTCGGTGACTGCACCATCGCCCGGGCAGAGAGTTGAAAGAGGAAGCCCACACAAGGATGGATGGATCCTCCAGTGTTCGGAGTTGGTTGCCTGAAGGAATTCTTCCGGACAAGTTGTTGTGAGAAAAGTTCAAATGTGACAAAGAGGTTAATGAAGAGAAACTTTGAGGAATCTGCCCCGACAGGTGATTGTGAGAGAGATCATGAGTTTCCAGCCACCTCAAGTTTCTGATGTTTGATGGAATGTTTCCAGTCAGTTGATTTCTGGACAAGTTCAACGTTCCCAAGGCAATGAGGCTGCTTAATTCTTCAGGGATTACACCTTCACGATATATAGAGTTGTGCTATATATGAGTTCTTGTCCCTTCAAGGTCAAGCTGGCCTTCTCCTGATAATCCCCATATAACACGCGATTGTCATTACCATAAGCCAAAGCAGTCAAATTGTACAAACACTTGGGAATGGTCCCTGAAAAGTTGTTGTGGCCAAGGTCTATGATATGCAGAGATGAAACAGAGCATAATCAATTGGGAATATGTCCGCTTAAAGAGCTGGATTTCAATCGTACCATATATAACGGGGATAACACAAATCTTGTCTGTAGAGATATGCTTCCAGTAAATCTATTGCCTCCAAGATCAAGACTCCTCAACTCGGTGCAGTTTTGGAATAGAGAAGAAGGAATTTGACCCCAAAATTGTTTTTGCTCAGATTCAGTACATATAGTGAGCTGGGATCACCCATTGAACTGGAGATATTGCCATCCAAATTGTTTTCTGAAATATCTATAACCATGATCGTTGGCCACAGACTCCATGCTTGAGGGAATTCTCCAGACAAGTGATTGCTTCTTAACACAACCATATATAGACTTGAGATGTTACACAAAGAGGACATAAAGGAGACGTTTAGGTACTTTCTGATAGCTAGACCGAGACTTTTTGTGCCTACGAAGCAAGTCTAGAGGGACTTTTTACTTTTATGATTTAGAACAGACTAGTACTAGTGTGTCAATTGTCATAATTTTATGTTACGAAATTTCTACTTAAACTTGAAAGGTTTCCTACTTGATCGGCCTAAATCTCTACCAAGTAATTACTAAACCAACTCCCATCATAAACCAAAATACTAAATTCTTAGCTAAAACTACGTACTTCCATCGTAATAAGTTAGACATAACCAATTTGAAATGGAAGATAAAAAAAGTGTAATAACACAAAACAGAGTTGAATTTTGATTACTATTAGAAATTCTAAAAATTTATTACCTACGACAATTGCGCCTATTAAAGCGACTAAAAAGAATTATCGAAATGAATTCAAATGGAAGAATAAAAATTTGTTGATAATTGAATTCCAATTTGTTGACTATTACTTACAAATCTTGCTCTATAAACCCAGGAGATCATAATTATTAGGAAATAATTGTTTCTTTTTTGCTTACTCATGCGGATGATATGAATCACAACCTCTAATTAGAACTGAATATGAATCGGGAGTTGATAAACTGATTGTGGAAGATTTATGGAAGAGATTCCACGCGTCCACAAGAACACAGAAAGTGTAAACAGAAAGCAGTGAGAAGAACAAATTGGAAAAGCAAGAAAAATTAACTGGTTGCATAGGTGCCAGTACATAGAGAAGAGCAAAGTTTCTATAGTTTGGTACTGTCGGTACGAAAATTAGGATCTGGAAAAAAAGACATATTCATTAAGGACTTCAACAAACCCTACAAGTCTGCAAGAAAGTGCAGTTAGCAGCCGATATTCATTCACAAATCACTGGTTCTGGAAGATTAGCTTTGCATGCACTGAGGCACGCCTGGACCGTAGAAACTTCTTTTCTAGCTTTGAAGACTCAACGCCGGGAATTGAACAGGCTGAACAGAAATCCTCTCAAGAACAGGAGAATTCAAAAGCAGATATCTGATGAAATCTAGCTCTGCTTTGACATCTTTGATGTCGTTTATGAACACAGATCGCAGTTGGCTGAATGAACTTCTCCTGTTGTCATCTAACCAAGAATTCCCTTTTCCAACAACCTGTTCCCCTGGGAAGACCTGAACTTCTAATTCTTGCAGAGCTGGACTTCTAAAAAGGCAAAGAGCCGTCAAACTTTCCTTCAAATTAGTTAACCTTAGAGTTACATGAAGAAAGTTCAGATACAGACATGGTCTGGGAAGTTCTACTGGCAAGGCACCAATAGCCAGATACATTAAAGAGCAAGAGTAGAAATCGAGCCTCTCAACCTCAGGCAGGCAACTTAGAATCTTGATCAAATTGCTAGAACTGCCAGAAACCCCTTGTTGGGAAACATAGAATTCAAAAGCGTCCAAACCAATGGAGACATCAACCAGATTTGAGGTATGCACCAGAACAACATCCTTAAAAGAACCTCTAACCTCAATGAATGTGAGATTAGGTGTGTCAATCTTGAGATGGCTGAAATTATCACACAACGTCAAACTCAGATCCTCAAGCAAAGGACAGTTAACAATCAGGTGCTCGAACACATCTTGGGTGAAGATAACACGATAAAAGCTAAGGCTCTTCAAATTCCTGAACCCTTTGAAAGTGGATGGTGGTTCCAGCAAACAGCATGATAGGTCTAAAGTTATTATTGTAAATAATATTGGTATGATATTGCAAATATATAATTGAGATAAATATTAACTTGAATTTAGAAATAAAAATTCTAGAAAATAAACAAGAAGGTATGAAGCAATACACAACCAATACCGAACGAGTTTTTTCAAGGTGGAATTGCACAAGTCAAGTCGTGTGTGTCACACACTCTCCTTAAGACAACTACGCCGCCTCTACGAGTGCAAAAGGCTTGTTGGCGCTCGTCTCCCAGGATACAATGACTACTAAATTCTTGTAGCTGCACTACTGCAAGAAAGTCTGCGAACCGGAACAAGTACCTCTTTCTATCACCAGAAAGTGAAACAAGAACACAAGAGCAGAAGAGAGAGTTTGAGAGGAGAAGAGCTGATGCTTTTTGTTGGTGTGTCTAACTAAGGAATAGGAGTCCCTTTATATAGTGTGAGGAATGCTTTGGCTTTTAAAGTCAGCAATGAATAGAGGGAACTCAATGGCCAAGTAACAACACAAAAATTAATCACCATGAATGGCTGAATAATTAGGTGTTATAATGCTGGAATTTCAACAGGTTTCCAGCAGCTGAAGAGTCCAAAAAGAATCTGGGCTGGGTGCAAAAGGAGCCTGCGTTCTGGAGCCCAAATCGGTGTTGCATTCGTGTCCGCAGGTCGCGCGGGCACACCCAAGTTTTTGGTGCTCCAAGCCGATATTTGCACCCCTCCCCCCCCCCTGTGCGTGAGAGTGTATAGTTTGTGTTAACACAACTATACCTCATAGGAGGATGATTCTATATAAACCCTCTTTACTTTTCCCATTCTCCAATGTGGGACAAACTTAGTTTTCCCCATTTCAAATAGCCAACTTTGGATGACAATTTTTCATTCATCCCAAAACCAAATTAGGCATATGAACACATGATCTTGTAGTCCTCATTATGGAGAATACAAATCCAAGTTCATTTCTCATTAATCATAAGTGTAACACACTTTAATTAATCCATTTAAATTTGGTTTTATAAATGGGTTTTAACCCATTTTTCCAACAATTCCCCACATGAATAAAATTGGCCACCAAAGACTCGATAGAATTGGTGATAGATTTCTATGGTCGAAACCTGCATAGGATAGGTAGGTTTTACCCTTTGAACCTTCCCTTGTGAAAGTATGATTACGTTACTAACTAAACAGTAGACGCGATGTCCTTGAACTATTCGTTATTTTGTGTAACTGATAGCATACCTCACACAGGAGTCTTCCTGGTACATTCCAGTTCTCACTATTGTGCCCATTTTGGCCATGGACACACACCTGGTTCTGCAAGTAGTTTGATAAGAGTTATGCCCTAAATAACTCCCCTAGAAGCGGCCCCACTTCTCTCTTGCATAGGTGATCTCTTATATAAGAGTAACCCGCATTACTCCGCTCGATTTTACCCGACGCATAAGAATCATTAAAAGCTTTGCTTAACCTTACTCTTACGGGTATCACTGTTTTTCATCATAGGAATGGATTTGGGTTCTCCCCACAGTGATCCAATTTCATCTCCACAATTTAGTTTTCCCTTTTGAACCTAGCTCTTGGGATCTCCAGTCTACTAGGTTGGGTATCCACTGTAGAAATTTATTTTCCAATGGGCTTTAATCCCATTCCCCTCGATGATTTATCAACCAACTCTCTGTTTAAACCTTTGGTTAGCGGATCCGCAATATTATCCTTAGACCTCACATAGTCTATAGAGATAACTCCAGTAGAGAGTAGTTGTTTAATGGTATTATGTCTTCGACGAATGTGTCTAGACTTACCATTGTACATCTTGCTCTGTGCCCTGCCAATCGCAGATTGACTATCACAATGTATGTAAATTGCAGGCACAGGTCTTGTCCATCTAGGAATATCCTCTATGAATTGGCGTAGCCATTCTGCTTCCTCCCCACATTTGTCTAGTGCAACAAACTCAGATTCCATCGTGGATCTAGTTATGATCGTTTGCTTTGAGGACTTCCAGGACACCGCTGCACCTCCCAGGGTGAATACATATCCACTAGTAGACATTGAGTCTTTCATGTCAGATATCCAGTTTGCATCACTAAATCCTTCTATAACAGCTGGATATGTCGTGTAGTGCAGCCCATAGGTACGAGTATACCTTAAGTACTTTAGTACTCTTGCAATTGCTTGCCAATGCACAGCTCCAGGATTACTCGTATACCTGCTTAGCTTACTCACTGCATAAGTTATATCCGGTCTTGTACAACTCATTAAGTACATTAGACTTCCAATGACTCTCGAATATTCTAATTGAGAAACACTTTCTCCTTTATTCTTCGATAGGTGCAGAGTCATGTCTACCGGAGTTCTGGAAATTCCAGATCCTTCCTTGTCAAATTTCTCCAGGATATTGTCCACATAATGTATTTGATCCAGTACAAGTCCTTCTGATGTTCTTATGATTTTTATCCCTAAGATCACATCAGCAAGGCCCATATCCTTCATGTCAAATCTTGAATTTAACATGTTTTTAGTGGAGTTGATCATTTTATCATTACTCCCGACGATAAGCATATCATCCACATATAAGCACAAAATGACATATCCATTTTCCGTATATTTGACGTATACGCACTTATCACATTCATTAATTTTGAAACCATTGGTGATCATGGCGTTGTCAAATTTTTCATGCCATTGCTTTGGTGCTTGTTTTAAGCCATATAATGACTTTACCAATTTGCACACTTTCCTGTCTTGTCCAGGAGCTGAGAAACCCTCAGGTTGTTCCATGTAGATTTCTTCATCTACATCACCATTCAAAAATGCCGTTTTCACATCCATTTGATGTACTTCAAGATTGCGTAAAGCTGCAATTGCAAGTACCATCCGGATAGACGTTATTCTCGTCACAGGAGAATAGGTGTCAAAGTAATCCACACCTTCTTTTTCCCTATAGCCTCTAATAACAAGTCTTGCTTTGTACTTGTCTATTGATCCATCTGCTTTCAACTTCCTTTTGAAAATCCACTTGGACGTCAAAGGTTTACAACCTGGTGGCAGATCCACAAGTTCCCAAGTGTGATTTTGCAAAATGGAATCAATTTCACTTTTGATTGCATCTTTCCACAGAGGACTATCAGTAGAGCTTACTGCCTCTTTAAACGTACGCGGTTCACCTTCAACCACATAAGTCAAAAAGTCGGAACCAAAGGATTTTTCTATCCTTGCCCTTTTGCTTCGTCTAGGTTCAATCTCAACCTCAGACTCTGACTCAGACTCGGCTTGTTGATCCTGATCATTATCAGTAACAGCTTGACTGTCTTCACGTGTCCGTTTAGAAGAATTAGATTCCTCTATGGACTTTCTTGGAAATACATTTTCGAAAAATGATGCATTTCTCGATTCCATTATCGTGTCCTTGTGAATATCAAGAACTTTTGATTCATGTACAAGAAAACGATAAGCCGAACTGTTATGTGCATATCCAATAAAAATGCAATCAACTGTTTTAGGCCCATTCTTTACCCTTTTGGGTTTAGGAATTTCCACTTTAGCTAAACATCCCCATACTCGCAAGTATTTATAGGATGGTTTTTTCCCTTTCCATAATTCATATGGAGTTTTCTCCTCTTTCTTTTTGGGCACCTTATTTAAAAGGTAATTAGCCGTGAGAATTGCGTCTCCCCACATGTTGGGGGGCATCCCAGAACTGAGTAGCATGGCATTCATCATATCCTTTAAGGTACGATTTTCCCGTTCTGCCACACCATTGGATTGTGGTGAGTAAGGTGCAGTTCTTTGATGTATAATCCCATACTGAGCACAAATATCAGCAAATGGCGATTCATACTCACCTCCACGATCACTTCTCAATACTTTTATTTTCTTGTTGAGTTGATTCTCAACCTCATTCGTATAGAGCACAAATTTCTCTATAGCCTCATCTTTGCTCTTTAGCAAGTACACATAGCAGTACTTCGTACTATCATCAATAAATGTGATAAAGTACTTATTACCGCCTCTCGATTGTGTTGATTTCAAATCACACACATCTGAATGAATCAGATCAAGGGGTTCATTATTTCTTTCAACATTTTGGAATGATGATCTCGTTAATTTTGCCTCTACACAAGTTTCACACTTATGTTTTGTGTCAATTTGGAATTTTGGTAAGTGGTCCATGTTAATTAATTTCCGCAAAGTATCGTAATTAACATGTCCTAGTCTACCATGCCATAAATTGGAAGACTCAAGCATATAAGTGGAAGATGAAGCTTCATTCATTTTCTTGACTATAGTCATTACATTCATTTTGATCATTCCACCGGTTACATAACCCTTACCCACAAACATTCCATTTTTGGACAAAACGAGCTTGTCAGACTCTATCACTATGCGGAACCCATGAGTGTTCAGTAGTGCACCAGAAATCAGATTCTTCCGGATCTCTGGAACATACAGAACATTGTTCAGAGTCAGCTCCTTCCCAGAGGTCATCTTCAAAATCACATTCCCTTTCCCCTTGATGGCAGAGGTGGCAGAATTCCCCATGTACAGGATCTCCCCTTCCTCAGATGGTTCGAAGGTGGAGAACATCTTCTTGTCAGCACAAACATGTTTGGTGGCTCCAGTGTCCATCCACCATTCCTTGGGGTTTGAATCCACCATGTTCAGCTCAGATATCATAGCACAGAGGTTCATCTCAGCAACTTCTTGAGTGACATCATCAACCAAGTTGGCTTCCTTTTTCTTGTACCTCCTTGGTTTGTTGCAATCAACAGACTTGTGACCAGCCTTGTCACAGTTGAAGCACTTGCCTTCAAACCTTGGTTTCTTGGAGACACCACCTTTTGGTCCTAGTTTGAACCGTTGATTCTTGAACTTCCTGTTCTTGGAACTCTGGCCATGTTCCATGACATTTGCCTTGGCAGAATACCCACTGCCCATGTCTTCTTCTCAGATCCTCGGTTGTCCTCTTCAATGCGAAGCCTGACCTCCAGATCTTCCATGCTCATTTCCTTTCGCTTGTGCTTCAAGTAGTTCTTGAAGTCTTTCCAAGCGGGTGGCAGCTTCTCAATGGCACATGCCACTTGAAAGCTCTCACCAAGCACCATCCCTTCAACATGAATCTCATGCAGGATCAGCTGGATTTCTGAGAATTGACTCATCACAGTCTTGGAATCCACCATCTTATAATCAAAGAAGCGGCCCACGATGAATTTCTTGGCGCCGGCATCCTCTGTTTTATATTTCTTTTCAAGGGATTCCCATAGCTCCTTGGCCGTTCCCATGTTGATGTACACATTGTACAATGAGTCAGCCAGACCGTTCATGATGTAGTTCCTGCACAGATAGTCAGAACTATTCCATGCATTCACAGCAGCAATCTTTGCTTGATCAGCTTGGTCTCCTTCGTTGAATTCAGGAGCATTCTCAGTGAGAAACTTAGCCAGGCCAAGAGTGGTGAGATAGAACATCATCTTTTGTTGCCATCTCTTGAAGTGCAGCCCGTTGAACTTCTCAGGCTTTTCCCCATGGGAAACTGAGACAGGTACAGGCGCGGCAGGTGCATGCATGATTGGAATTTGAGCTGATCCCTTGCCAGCAATCACAGCATCAGAATTTTCTCCGTTAGTCATGTTTTCTCAAACTGAAACACACACACAAGTTGTAAGAATCTTGAAACTCGAACGTAACGAGTATTCACAAATTATATAAGCAATATCAATATAATAGTTGTCTTAAGATTGTAAATAATATTGGTATGATATTGCAAATATATAATTGAGATAAATATTAACTTGAATTTAGAAATAAAAATTCTAGAAAATAAACAAGAAGGTATGAAGCAATACACAACCAATACCGAACGAGTTTTTTCAAGGTGGAATTGCACAAGTCAAGTCGTGTGTGTCACACACTCTCCTTAAGACAACTACGCCGCCTCTACGGGTGCAAAAGGCTTGTTGGCGCTCGTCTCCCAGGATACAATGACTACTAAATTCTTGTAGCTGCACTACTGCAAGAAAGTCTGCGAACCGGAACAAGTACCTCTTTCTATCACCA
Source organism: Potentilla sterilis (assembly GCA_963682095.1). Lineage (NCBI taxonomy): Eukaryota > Viridiplantae > Streptophyta > Magnoliopsida > Rosales > Rosaceae > Potentilla > Potentilla sterilis. The sequence goes on from OY821755.1 coordinate 17,729,157, forward strand.
GAAAGTGAAACAAGAACACAAGAGCAGAAGAGAGAGTTTGAGAGGAGAAGAGCTGATGCTTTTTGTTGGTGTGTCTAACTAAGGAATAGGAGTCCCTTTATATAGTGTGAGGAATGCTTTGGCTTTTAAAGTCAGCAATGAATAGAGGGAACTCAATGGCCAAGTAACAACACAAAAATTAATCACCATGAATGGCTGAATAATTAGGTGTTATAATGCTGGAATTTCAACAGGTTTCCAGCAGCTGAAGAGTCCAAAAAGAATCTGGGCTGGGTGCAAAAGGAGCCTGCGTTCTGGAGCCCAAATCGGTGTTGCATTCGTGTCCGCAGGTCGCGCGGGCACACCCAAGTTTTTGGTGCTCCAAGCCGATATTTGCACCCCCCCCCCCCCTGCGCGTGAGAGTGTATAGTTTGTGTTAACACAACTATACCTCATAGGAGGATGATTCTATATAAACCCTCTTTACTTTTCCCATTCTCCAATGTGGGACAAACTTAGTTTTCCCCATTTCAAATAGCTAACTTTGGATGACAATTTTTCATTCATCCCAAAACCAAATTAGGCATATGAACACATGATCTTGTAGTCCTCATTATGGAGAATACAAATTCAAGGTCATTTCTCATTAATCATAAGTGTAACACACTTTAATTAATCCATTTAAATTTGGTTTTATAAATGGGTTTTAACCCATTTTTCCAACAATTATATCTCGACAGGAAAACAAACATGAAGGAATCTTGTATTGCTGCCCCGAATGGCGAAGTATGAATTCTTTGATATATAGAGTTTCTTGATAGATGAAGAATCCATCGATCAAGGTCTTTACTAGCAAAATAATCTTGAAAGCTCGAACTTGTGTATGGGGCCAATGTGAGCTGAGAGTACAGAATCAACAATGTCCGCAAAGGTAGTATCTTTGTGAGCTGAGTAAAACTTTAAACCAAACACAAGATGTTGAAGCATTGCTGCTTGGTACTATAAGTATAAAGATATTGGCAATCCTCTATGAAACAAAACACAACCTTTATGAATCATCAAGTTCAATCAAGTGAAGTTTGAAGTTGAAAATCAACGTGAAGAACCAACATTATCTCTTGGTAATCAGGTAAAACATGCATATGCATTTCATGGTTTTTCACAGAGGATATCAGCTACGTCTGCTGTCCTAATTCTTCTGGGTATCTTATGATAACGTTATGAGTCTTGTTGTTTGGTCTTTTTATCTATACTTTAGCTGCAGAGTGTTCACATGTGTTTGAAATTCGTATTTCAAATTCAAATTGTCAGCAAAACTAGTTATCTAGTCTTGAAGCCAAAGTTAGTCTTGGTTGTTGTGATTGATATCCAACCCATGACCTAATAGTTATGGTCCTCATAGACTCCAGCTAGGATTGTGATACGCAAACCAATATATCAGCTAATCCTTGTTTGATTTCAGAGAAACAGATGTTTTGTTGAACCATGGTGTTATTATGCTTTTGGAAAAAGCTTTCAAAATCTTTTATCTCTTACTTTTAAATCAAACATTGTTAAGAAAGTCTTTTGTCTTATTTGCTTGTCTTATGACATCTTTATATGCCTTCTCACATGCTGAGTTTGGCCAAGAACAAAAGTCCAAAAAACTTTCCTTTCTGCATTGGTTGGTGTGCTTGCTATCCTGCTGCAGCACACACTCAGCCTATATAAGGAGATCAATGCATCATTGACTCCTTGGTTGTTCAAAATGTAGAGTCTTGCATTTTGTTTTTGCTGGGTCTGAGTTCCCTTACATGTCCTTATTTGTTTTGAGTCTTCCTTGTGATTATAAACCTCAAAGCTGGGTACAAAAACTCTTTTGTTAAACCCATGTCATTAGCATTTGCATTTGCATACCAAGAGATGTGTAGGTAGTGTAAACAACCCCGGAAGTGTTCACAACTGAATCAGTTGAGAAGTAGCTGAATTCAACATTGAAGCTTCTGATATGTGCGTGGGAAAACACTTAGAGACAAGAGAGACACAAGAGCTGAGTATTTAGACTAGGCGAGTCTAGACATGATAGTAACGAGGTTAGCTATCTTTATGAACTAGCTTAGAGATAGCTGAGTTCAGAAAACTTTCACATGTGAGCACTTAGGGGACAAGATAGAGTGAACGTTCAAGAGACTAGGAGAGTCTGAACAGGATAGCAAACTAGGTTGTCGTTCTAGAGACTAGGAGAGTCTGGAACCGGATAACAACTAACTTAGCTAATCCCAAGTTTTAAATCTTGTATAAGTGTACAAATTGCATAGTATAAAGTTTTGTCCCTCAGGAGTAAGGAGCACGCAGTTTTTCTCCCTAGTTAGAGGGTTTCTGTGAGTAAAAAACATCTTGGTGTTATTTGTTTATTTCTGCACTTTCATTATTTTCAGTCATCATTTTCTGCTACACAGGATAGCATCAACTGTTTCTGTCCCTAAGAGCAAAATTGAACACTTAGGTACCTCCACTGGCTTGTCCTCACTGCGTCCTTCAATGGCAAGTATGACAATATTTTTTCCTTCACACCAAGTCCATCTCTATTTGCAACTGAACTTGAGCGGGGCCTTTCGCTCTATATCACCTCCCAGTTTTTAGCACTAACAACGCATCTAAATAGTACAACAACTATCAACCACACCAATATAAGTAACATAACTATATTATCCATTTACCGCAATAATAACAGCCATTAAGCTTTGGTAACAACATCATGATTCATGAAGCGCACAAGGTGCATATATAAGGGTTTTACTTTATATAAACATCATTCATCTTAAAAGGATCAAAACAAGTTGACACGAAGATTATATAAACAAAATCAACGCCACAATCTAAGGAATCAAGAGAAAGCCGAACGCATCTTCACTGCTCTAGTTTGTTCCCATATTGACTATTCTATGTGTTCGCGTCAGTTTTGACACCTGTCGAACTATCAACACGTGGGGGTGGCGGACGTAAGTTTCAGTCCTGGTGCGAGCGTGCCAGTACCTTTGGGTTAGGTACAACCTTGGTGGCGGACGACGTCTGGCGAATGAATCACCCTTGGCGAACGGATGACCCTGGCGAACGTGTTCGTCTGCTCCCTGCTACCTGACTTCTCGATCAACCGACTATACGCGGGGGTTGACAGGCCGGCGTAGAGGCTCAAACAAGACCTAAGTAAACAATTACTAGGATTTTCTACTCAACCTCTTGTAGATTGAGATAATCTTACTTCGATCCTGGGATGCAAAGCAGAGCTTTAAATCAAGACCGCGGCTTGTGTTCGTCCAACCTCTGGCAGATTGGGAAAGACTGTTACCGGGTAACGACTCGATTTGTCACAAGGCGTGACGACTGGACTCGATATGTCTCAGCGATGCTTCGACACGAACGCAAGTCACTTTCGACAACAGCGGCAGGTGTACGGCGACCGGTGGTGGGCGTATGTTTGCGGCTTGGTTGGAATAGTGGTCGTTTGTAGTTGGTGGAAGGCAGTTCGCGAGAGATTGCTCCGGAGAGGCTTGCAAGATTTGCAGGGCAAAAGCTTGTAGTTGTATGGTTGTGAACCCTTTCTACGTTGTCCTAGAGTTCTTTATATAGTGATATCAAAACCCCAAATACGTGTGTATCAACCATAATGGATTCTGATATCGAATAGGATTGTATTACCTTAAACCATCTCCAACTCGGATTCCTATCAGGACTCCAAATCCTCTCCTAGAAGGAAACTGATTTAAAACATATCGGATTACCCTTAATGGGTGACCCTCTGGGCTTCGGCCCATAATCTCGGGTAAATGTTAATTTAAGCCCAAACATTGCCCCCCAGCCTACGAAATTAAAAGCCCATTGAAATTGAAGAAGGTTGAGAAAGCCCATCCGGACTCATTTAAAAACCTGAAGAATGCGTCGTTCCCTCTAACCGATACAACTTTACCAATTCGAGCTCAAAATACTGTTCACGAAACCCTAAACCGTTTCCAGACACACCGCTTCAGAAATTCATAGAACCTCTTTCAGATTCTATAAAGAACTCTGATCAAACCTCACCATTTCACAATTCGAATCTCAATTCAACCATTATTCTTCCAACATGGCCCTGGAAATCAAACATTCAGAAGCCCTTCGCGAAAAGAAAAAGATTCAGAATTTCGTTATTGAGGTCGGAAGTCCCTTCCAAACCTCACTCACCCCGCCGGATGATTACGGCCGTGCCGGGCTAGGTCCGAGACAACGAGAAACCACCCCACTGGCCCTATCTTCATTCGCGGATCCTTCCCGTCCGCCTCCAGTGGCATTTCGCTATCAAAGTATTAAACTTACTAAATGTACGAATCACTTTGAGGTCCCCATCACCCTTGGCTGTTGGCCTTTACCAAATCCATCAATGATTAAATGGTACTAGGCCAGACGAAAGGTAGACGCCCAAAGATGGCGCCACGCTGGAATAACAGAAGTCCTCGACCTCTGTTTCAATCTGAACCCAAAAGGTGGAAATCGATGTGCATTCCTGTCCTTAGTAAGTTTTTAGAACCCCTCTTCCAACGCCTTCGATTTCAGCTTTGGCCAAGCTAGTATCACCCTCCTAGACCTGTACGCTGGGTTAGGGTTTCCTTTGGGTAGAAAACCCTTTGAGTTAGATGATTATCCCCTAGACTGAATTCCATCTACTGTTATTCCTATCTCCAACAACATGAGCTATCAATCCTGGATAGATGAATTCAGCAAGAAGCCTGACGACATAGGAGGAATCGCCTTCCTTGAATTTTGGCTGAACAAGTTCATATTCTGTTCATCTGCTTCCAAGATGTCCAGAACCTATAAAAGGATGGCTGAAATCCTTTATGCCTATGAGGAGATAGGCTTAGCCCAAATAGTCATCGCACACCTGTACCGGGGACTCCATACCCTGTCCATGAACCCCTTCTGCCTCAAAGTTCCCGGACCGCTCTGGATTCTGGACATATGGGCAAACATGTATTTTCCGGGACTCGCCTCAGAACCCAGAGACATAGGAGAGAATCGGGTAATGGGCGCAGCGTACGTTGGCCAACCGCCTAAATATGGGCAAGGTTACGCAGCCTGCTTTGATATTATCTACCAGACGGATGCGCCAGACTTCTACTCGGAGGCTCAGATGCTCCTGACTCAAAAGCACCCTCCGGCTTTGAAAACTGGCTTCCTCCCTTCTGTTGACCAAAGCGATGCAGGGAAGAAACTGTTCCTGCAGTGTGTATCCATGGCGGATCTCCCTTTGTTTTCCTCTGACAGAGGCGGTCAAGGCTCAGAGGTGTATGCCCCTTAATTCTTTGCTCGCCAGCTTGGGTTGACGCAACATGCCCCCTATCCACCAGTCCAAAGCTGTAATATGTTCTCAGCTTGGTGACCAAGCAAGAGCACCCCTGTGACCCCCAATGTTCCATGCTCCTCTTCCTTACGTCCTGCGACCCTCCCAGCTCTAGAGCAGTGCTCAGAGCTTGTTATCTCCAGGCGTGCCACTGATGATTATGAAGCCTGGTGGAAGGAAATTCGCGGGAAAGCCTTTCAGAAGGAATCCCTTTACTATTTTGTAAAGGTGTTTGAGAAATATCGCGAATGCCTCACTGACCAAGATGCCCTGGTACTCGACAGGGGTCCTTTGCACCCTGAACTAACAACTGAAGAAGCTCAGGTAATCATTCGCTAAGTTGTAACTCACCCTAATTATGGATGTGTTTGGAAAAACCACTAACTGATTTTTCATGCCACAGGTCTCCAAGAAAATCCTTCCCGCTGTGAAGAAAAAGAAGGCTACTCAGACTCCTCCGGCGGCGGCTCAAAGTAAGAAGAAAGTAAAACCTCCTCCTCTCATGATTCAAGAGGAAGAAGATGATGAGGAAGACAACATGCCAGTAAGTTTTTCATTAATCCGCCATGATCCGCCAACCATTAACTGTTCCTTAGACCAACTTAGAAGTCTGATGTAGTTGGCGAACTTTCTTCCTGAGGGGCTAACTTTGAGACAAGGTAGGAGACCAGCTCCCAGCACTGCTCCTACTGCACCCAGACCAATCGAGATTTCTTCAGGTGAGTCTTCCAGCTCTGTTAGTTCACCATCAAGTGGTCCTGAACCTGGACTTAGAATTCCAGAGACTTGGGACGAAATCCAATCCGCCTGACGAAAGATTGAAAGTTTTATTGATCAAAGCCGGAGAAAACCTCAAATAGATGCAACTCCTCTAAACTGGATTTCTCCTGATATAGGTACCACCTGCACCCCTTTGGCCAATCCTCCAACTCCAGCTTGGATTAATCCCTTGACCAATCTGGCCCCCTCTGCAGAGAAAACCGTGGGTGAAACATCATCCGCCCGAGCTCTAACAACACTGGCGATTGTGACAGAACCGCCAAAGGTGATACTTCTGGAGTCAGACCCAGAACCAGAAGTACCCGGGGAGACCATTGAAGAGTTCCTGGAGTCAAACCAGGACGTTGACATTGAGGATGGCTCCTACCAAGAAGTGCCCCTAGCCTCCTCCTTGAGCGGACCTGTGAAGCCAGTAACTCCAATGGTAGAGATCCCGGCGGATACCCCTCATGAACCAGAGGTACCCTTCTAACAACCTTTATTCATTTTAGTCTTAGATTGTTTGAATATTAATTCTCATCACTCCTACATTCCTTTCAGGTGATAGAGACTCCTATCCAGCCTAGGAGTACTGAGAGTGTTGGCGAACGGAGCTTGGTCCTGTTCTGCCCTCAGCCCAATGTCCAGCATAAGGGCCCATCCGCCTCAGTTGATAGGAGCACAATGTGCGACGATATTACATGCTTATGCCCTCGTTTATGCTTTGTTTAACCCTTATTTGTCTAAGATTGAGTCATAATTTAGTTAGTGTCGTTTTGGTAGAGTTTTGATGAAAAATGATTAAGAATCCGAAAAATGACTAAGTTTGAGAAATCTGGAAAATAGTGTAAAATATGTCTTTTTCGTGATTTTGAGATGAGCAAAAGTATGATCTATCCTTGTCCGAATTCTATGAAATTTTATGTGCTTAATATTCATATGCTGAGGAATGTTGTGTTAAAATTTCAGATCAATCGGAGTTCGGGAAGTCACCCAAAAGTTGGCTGCAAAACGGCAGTCCGAGCATTCCAATCCAGGGACTTCCAGGATTTTCCTGGGACTGTGTCCCAACTTCGAAAAATCATTCCCGTCGACTCACAAGGATTTTGATCGAACTGTTTTATGGGGAGATGGCCATATGTGTCTAGTTTATCTGAGACTTGGAATCGCATCAATCGGAGCTCCACGGATGGAGATATGCTGGAATTACTGCAACAAGGTCAAATCTGCCGATTCCAGGAACCTACTGCCCCTTTTTGTGTTTTCTGTTTTTGATGGACCAAATGGTGTACAAAAGCATATGTGAAGATGGTCCAAGAATATTGAAGGATAGAGGAAGACATAGGGTTCGAGAGATTGAAGAAAGCACAAGAAAAGACGCTTTCCTAGTCAAGCTAGGAAAGGCTGCCGAGAAGACCATAATCTGCCAGTTTTGTGTTCTTGATGAATGGGACATTTTCGATGGATCAAAGTCACCAAATGGAGTTGTCAAGCCTACATGTGAAGTCCATGAAGATGTGCAGCCCAAGCCTTGAAGAAAAATCAGAAAAAGAAAATCAAGAATGCAAATATTTATTCAACAAGGAAACATAAACCTACAAGGAAACCTATTCTTTGTTTCCCCTTCTTGTTGGCCGGCAGCCTCTCTCCCTTTTCCTCTATATATACCACCACTTATGCATTCTGAAAATCATCTCATCTCAAGCATAGAACACTAGCCTAAAGCTCTACCAAGTCTCTCAAGCACCAACACATAAATACCTAGCCGAACCATCACCACCATAACCATATAACCGAACCCTTCCACCTTGGTTACTGCCGATTTCTGTTCTTGCCGAGCACCAAGGAGCAGCAGCCGATCCATCTAGTCACCTTTGAGGAGTCTTCAAGGTTCTTAAAGTGTGATCCATTCCCCTATGGCTTTTGTATTTATTTATGTTTGGTTGTTTTGTACGAATTTATTTCGATTCTTGGTTTTTCTTGAAACTTTGTATGAACCGAATATTGTATGTTATGCATTGTTTTTCTGAAATTTAACTTATGGATTTTGTATGTTTGGATAATTAGGACAGTGGTATTAGAAGCATGTTTAGGATTTAATTTGGTTAGTAATCTAAGAAGTGTGCCTTATAAACCGAAGCATTAGTATTGGCTGGAAGCATGTAAATCTAGATGTTAGGTTTCATATAACCGAGTAATACGAATAAGTCATACGCTGGAGTAGTTTGTTCTGTGTTGCTCACCTAGGGTAAAAACCTTAGATTACTTGCATGTTAAATAAGATGATTGACAACCTTGCTTGTTTACATGTCTTCGATTTAGACTCATATGCTCAAATGTTAAAACGTGTAAAACCGGATTAGCATCACCTTAGAAGTCATACGCTGGAGTAGTTTCTAAGAATTTAAGAAGTCTAACAATTGGAAAACTGCTGGAGGCTCTAGTTGTGTCGAAACTAATTTAGGTCTTGAACATGCTAAATATTTGATCCTTACCTTCTTGCATGCAAATCTATGTGTTAAAGAGTCTTTTGTGTGAACTGTTTTGTGTGAGAGATGATGATCACTTGTATATAATAACTTAGGTTTATTTTTCTGTTTTATTTTCGTGTCTAGTATTAGAGGGCAGCCCTAGGGCTGCCGAACCATTTTTACCCCAATATGTCACGTTTTTGTATAGATGTAAATATGTTTTGTGTCTAACAATTTCATATCTCAGGTACCCTTAATCCCCGGCCTAGAACGATCCCTACTTGCTTATACTACTAACGATCTTTTGTAGGGTTTATTATTGCATGCGAGCTTAGGCTCACGTTCATCAGTCTCCCCACAGACCGCCACCACGGGCTCTAAAACCATCCCTCGGCTTAGTGACGATCCGCTAATGCAGCTGCCAACCCCACATAAGGACAATGCTGACATCATGGATGCCTGGAACCTCCTAAGCCAAGTATACCAAGAAGATCTTACTGATGAAAAGGTTCGTGAGAGGATCCGAGGCGCACTGCAGACCCTGGAGAGCCAAGTTCACCACCTGCCTGCCACAACTCAAGATAGGGTAAAAGAGATTCTAATCACTCTCCCCAAGCTCCTTGCAACCTTCCAGAACAAGGCGGGCGAGGCTCCAAAAAGGGAAGCCACAACCAGTAAGAAGACTTCGGTCCTGTCCGAGGCCATGGACTCCTACTCCTCCCTTGTGCTTTCAGTGGAACAAGAAGACGAGGCGGAAATCAAACGCCTGGAACAAGAAAAAGAGCATCTTCATCGGAAGATAGCAATGGTGCGGGAGAGGCAGAAAGCTCGTCTTGACGCAGCATATCAGCAAAGGACTCAGATAATGAAGCTTAGGACTGAAACAGAAGAAACCCAAGCAGCTGAACAAAAACTGAAGGCAGAACTCCAACATCTGAAGGCTAAAATAGCAAGATTAGGTCTTGAACTGTTCGAACTTGCGTCCATGCCCCCCAAGTGAATTGGGCTCTTATGTAATATCTATTTTCATATAATATTGGATAAGTATCAAAAAGTCCAACCCAAATGCGAAGCCCAGACCTATCTGGCCCAACTTCAAGCAATAGCCTAGCGTTAATGATCCATATCTGCAACTATCAATTTCCAAGATACGGTCAACGGTCAGCTTGAAATTTAAACCTCGTGATCTCCCAAACCACCGAACGGTTGAGGACCATAACTCCCTTCATAACTTTGACAAGATCGATGGTGTGAAACCCTAATTCATCCCAGCCGTTGAATTTCACTCACCATTCGCTATATAATGAAACCCTTAGTATGCAATGAAAACATATCTTTCATTGCCTTTTGATTTCAACATGTCTATTCCATGCTCTAGATTCTCCACCAAGCCGCTATGGCTTCCTCAGTCTTTTCCCCCAAATTATACAAAGATGTTTATCCAAACACCTTAAGTCGTATAATCCGGTATTAGATATCGTCTAAGTCGCATAATCTGGTATTATGCCCAATTCGGATAACGTGGACCCTGGATAGAATCTCTAAAGCGCGAACTTCTTTCACGTTGTCCCTGGGTATAATAGTGGATAATGGCTTAGGCATCATCCGCCAGCAAGACGGACACTTTCCTTCTGAAATCCTATGGCTTTCAGTCGGAAAATAGGGGTGACCGTGTGCTGGTATTGCCACCCTAGCCAATCTCCCGCTTCCTCTTCTGTAAACCTCGAGAGGATTGATGGCTTGAAGCAGCTTACGGGATGGTGAAGAGTATCCCTTGTATTGCCCCCCTAGTAACCTTAGGCTGAGGCAAGGTACGCTGCCAAAGCCAAGGGGACTAAGGCAGAGTGTTATAGTGTTATAGTGTTGGTCTCCACTTCTTCAGTGGTAATGATGTCGTCTTCGTCGATACACTCAACTAGAGCGACCGTATCTGAGGCTAACTGGTCAGCTTTAAATACCGCCAATCGCTGTAGTAGAGAAGCCACAGCCTCTGCCTCCTCAACCTTGAAATCGTCAATCATGTTGACGATTGGTTGAAAATCGATGGAGACAGACCGAGAACAATCTGCCTGCGCTTGAGTTAAACCCCACCGTGTGAGATCAGTAGAGGTCACCCCTAGCGGGCGACCCTTATTATCAACCCCGTCGATCACAAGAGGACGCATAGTGTTGTAATAATAATCCGCTTCCAATGTGTTAGTCGCTATAGAAAAAGGACGCTCGTCCGCCTTGATCAAAACTGGTTTATCAGAAGCTGGATCCCACATGAGCATCTCCTGATGTAGCGAAGATGGTACTGAGTATGTTTTGTGGATCCAATCACGTCCCAAAATCATTGAGTATGGGACCGTAGTCTCCGTGACGAAAAGACCGTGACAAGCGTTAGAGGGTCTAAGTTTAACCTTGAGCACTAGGAAGCCAGCTGTTTGAGCCACAACACCCGCAAACCCTCTAACCTTGATAGTAGAATTTTGGATCTTCTCTCTTGGAATTTGAAGTCGCTCCACAGTACTAAGCGTTATAACACTCACCGCCGCGCCTGTATCGATGAGTATCCTGTTTACTTGGACACCCTCCACCTCTGCTGTAACGTAGAGAGGCTTGAGATGTTGAGTCATTGTAAACGTAGGCTTAGGAAAGACCATGTGTGAGCTGTGAAGATCAGTGACCCCATCATGGTCATTGTGTCCTGGTGAGGAAATCAAATCCTCGTTGGCGGGAAAATCTTCATTGTCTATCGTTTGAATAAGACAAACTGGCTTGTCCGCCGCCTCTTCTTGTATGAAATAAGCAGTTGGGATTGGCGCAGACAAAGCATAACTAGAGGATAATATGAAAACCATATTACAATCTAGAATTGGCTCATCACCGTCTGTATAACCTTCTTCATCTTCCAGCATCTCGTCGTCCGCATCCGGCATGTCCCTATCACCCCGTGATAAGTTCGTACTCTCCCTAGGCTGTGTTAGAGCAGCTTCTGCTTGCTTCACAGAAAAATCAGTCTTCAACTGCTGCGCTACGAACTGAGGAAAGGGCTGATCACATTGTTGACTTACAGCCTTCTGACCAATGAGAATCGAAATCGGCTGAGCCGATGACTTGCTAAGGACCGGAGCAGATTCCTGAGTATCTGACTGTATCTCAAGGACCTTAGTAGTTGTTGATGTGGAAACCGCCGTCATCCCCTTAGGCTGCCATTTCAAAACGACAGAGTATACCCTATCCGTTTTGTCAGAGGTTGTATGGATAGACTTGGGCTTTGGTGGGATCTCAACAGCTGAGCGGAGGGGTGTTCTCTCTGGAGAATATGCTAATTTCCTCCGCGGAGTTCTTTGAGGTGCACCATCCGCCGCTGTAGGATGTGCAATCCTTTCATAAACATTCCTTCTTCGAGGTGGCGATTTTTCCTCCTTCCATACCCGATGAGAGTCAATATAAGTTTTGGATTTGTAACGCTTATAGGTGTCACGTATGTGCTCCACGGGAATGGAGAGTTCATCAAGAGTCACCTTCTCCTGGTTCAAAGCGTCTAAAGTCCTTCTCGCCTTGCCATATCGCTTTTGAACATTCCTAGTTGGAGGGATTGGTGCCTCTACTACTTGTTTAGTTCCTGAAGGTCCGGGGTCTTGCCGGGACCTTGCTGGAGTAGCATAAGCTGCTTTCTCCTGGTGATGATATTTCGCCCGCTTGGGGTCACCAGACCTAGAGCGTTCCGGCCACGGATGGGTCCGTTTAGCCGTCTCAAGAGCCTTCTCTGTCGCCTCCTGAAGAGCCCTCATCAGCTCTCCGTGTGTAAGAGGTATACGACAATCTATCTTACAGTTAAGGCATAACTGAGCCCTAGGTACCGTCACCATCTCTTCCTCGACTGGCGGATTCACTGGCTTGTCCGCTCGCGAAGCGTCATTGGGTCCATCTTGGCCGATGACATTCACCCAAAAGTGCTGAATGGATGCCACCGTATCATTATCAAATCGCAGGATTCCCTCATTCAGCCATTCTTGGATTTGATCCTTCAATTCTATGCATGCAGACGTGCAATGATTATTTGAATGGTGGAAAGAGCAATAGGATCTGTCTAACCCAATGCTTTTGTGCTGCTCTGACATGTATTCAGGAGCAGCTATTCCTTTCTGGATCAGGAGTCGCCAAATCTCTTGCGCCTTGTGCGCGTTGTAGGTATAGGTTTGGAATCTAGAACCCTGTTGACAAGGTTCCGGCTCCTGGCATTCGTTGGGAACCAAAGTAACCATGTTCACCTCCGGTCGAGTCTCCGTCCAAGTTGGTTCCTTAGCAGTGTCCATCACCATGAGCCGCTCATTAATCCACGTCTGGATCTGGTCCTTGAGCTTGACGCAGTCCTTAGTATAATGGTTATTCATGTTGTGAAAACTGCAATACTTCTTGCCCGCCATATAGTCCGGCTTAGGAACGAAACCGCCTTCGTGTTGGAGCCGCCCTTGCTTGAATAATTCGGCGAGGATCTCAGGAGCTTGATGAGCATTATAAGTATATTTCTCAAAGGCGGACTTCAGAGGCAAAGAAGTCATAATCTTAACATGTTCCTTGGCGAATGTTACGTTCTTCGGTTGTAGCGGCTGGCGACCCAATACCTCTACAACCGCGACGTTGTCATTGTCCTTAGTATCTTCGACCCAAGTGACCGTTGGCGCAGGATCAGCCTCTATAGTCACCACCGTATTAGAAATAGGAGGGACACTCGTCTTAGGTTTCAGAGTACCCGGATAGTACGATAGTGGGACGCCCTTCCTCTTGCTGGTATGAACCCTTGTTTGGTCGAGGAAGTGTTGATGCTTGGCTAACCTATTGGTTAAGTCAGCCATATTCGTCACGTACACTTGCTGAAAGTGTGCTTATATCTCCGACTCGAGCCCTGCAATTGCCAGTTCGACAGTGGTATCTTCTGCTAGCCTATCTCTGCATTTAGCTCGTAGGAGTTTAAAGCGCTTCAAATAATCGATGGCGGATTCATCAGGTTCCTGGTTAGTATCCGCTAGAACCTTAATGGTTATCTTAGCCTCGACAACCCCAAACATGGTCCTAAAGAGACCCTCCATGGATTGCCAATCTGGAATAGAGCCTGGTGTTAGGTCTCTGTACCAAGCTAAGGCTGATCCCGTTAGGGAAGTTCCAAACAATTTCAACTTGAGAACAGGGTCCTGGGCATAGGGGCCACATTCGTTGTGAAAACGAGTTATGTGGGTCTCCGCATCTTCAGAAGATTCGCCCGAGAAATGGGTAAACCTTATATGCTTGAAATTCGGGGGCCATGGCGTTAGGTTCACAGCTCGTGTTAATGGATTGGTATAGGTTATACCAGGATTCGGCAAACCTTGAATGATCCTTAATTGCTCAAAAAAACAGCCTCTGTATGTCGTTGCGAGTCATAACGCCCTCAACGTCTTCCTCTTGATCTTCACCTTCGTCGTCAGATGGCGGGTTTATCATCCGTCCACCTCTCCTCTGTTGTCTTTGCGGGGCAGCAGCTTCAAACCCCCTATTACGAGGCTTAGCTGTTTTAGCTGGACCTTTCTCCATTGTCCTCCCAGGCTTCACTAGAGGGGTGAGCTCTCTTGGTTCAGATATCTCAGCATCAAACCCTATTTGCACCATCTGCGCCAATCGCTCGACAGCGGCGTTGGTCTTTTCCAGCTGATCTTGCTGCTGCAGCATCTGTGTTCTGACCTCCGCATGCTGTTGTTGGAGTTGTTCGTTGAACTCAGCTTGATGCCCCCTCACTAAGCTATCAAGACTTCTAGTGAGAGAAGTAATATTTCCAGCATTCGTCTGTGATTGTCTTGCCAAAGCACTAATGTTGGTCATATGACCAATCTGTTCGGTCTTTAACTCCTTCAAAGTAGCTTCTATCTTCTCTAGAATAACATCAGTGGCCCGAGACTTAGATATTATAAGGCCAAAAGATTCTACTATCTCCGCAGGAGATGGCGTCCGAGTCTGGAGAATTCCATCTCCATCATTGGTTTCAGAAACTAATGGAGCCATCGCGGTGTTTGGGATATCGCCTTCCTCCTGGCGATCAGCGATACCCTCCGAGTTTTCGGGAGTATGGTTACCTCCCTCAAGGACCTCATTCAGATCCTCAATCTCAGGTCTGCCGTCTCCAAACTTGGCTTGCAACTGAGATTCAGACAGACCTCTACATGCAGCTGAGTTGTGTTGTTTCAACAGCTGATGTTCTGGTTTCTTGCAGAACGACATCGGTCGTTTGTAGATATTGGCTTGCGCAATCTTGACACTGGTCCCACTGGGCGTGCAAAAAATGTTCGCGTCGGTTTTGACACCTGTCAAACTATCAACACGTGGGGGTGGGGGACGTAAGTTTCAGTCCTGGTGCGAGCGTGCCAGTACCTTTGGGTTAGATACAACCTTAGTGGCGGACGACGTTTGGCGAATGAATCACCCTTGGCGAACGGATGACCCTGGCGAACGTGTTCGTCTGCTCCCTGCTACCTGACTTCTCGATCAACCGACTGTACGCGGGGGTTGACAGGCCGGCGTAGAGGCTCGAACAAGACCTAAGTTAACGATTACTAGGATTTTCTACTCAACCTCTTGTAGATTGAGATAATCTTACTTCGATCCTGGGATGCAAAGCAGAGCTTTAAATCAAGACCGCGGCTTGTGTTCGTCCAACCTCTGACAGATTGGGAAAGACTGTTACCGGGGTAACGACTCGATTTGTCACAAGACGTGACGACTGGACTCGATATGTCTCAGCGATGCTTCGACACGAACGCAAGTCACTTTCGACAACAGCGGTAGGTGTACGGCGACCGGTGGTGTGCGTAGGTTTGCGGCTTGGTTGGAATAGTGGTCGTTTGCAGTTGGTGGAAGGCAGTTCGCAAGAGATTGCTCCGGAGAGGCTTGCAAGATTTGCAGGGCAAAAGCTTGTAGTTGTATGGTTGTGAACCATTTCTACGTTGTCCTAGAGTTCTTTATATAGTGATCTCAAAACTCCAAATACGTGTGTATCAAGTATAATGGATTCTGATATCGAATAGGATTGTATTACCTTAAACCATCTCCAACTCGGATTCCTATCAGGACTCCAAATCCTCTCCTAGAAGGAAACTGATTTAAAACATATCGGATTACCCTTAATGGGCGACCCTCTGGGCTTCGGCCCATAGTCTCGGGTAAATGTTAATTTAAGCCCAAACACTATGATTTCAATCAACGTTTTCTTTTTTAATGAAACAATCACAAAAAGAACAGAACAACACCAGCCATCACCATATTCAATTTCTTGATTAGGAAATCATCACAATCATACTACCAATAAGCCATCGATGCAATCCATTTTGAAGATCTTAAACGTGGGTTTGAAAGTTCTATGAAAACCCATCATTATCAAATGAATCAATAGTAAGTAAAGTAAGCAGACAAACACAAAGCGAAGACAACCCAAAAATGGACGAAACAAAAAGAAAGAAAAGAACAGCAGCCAAGGTATAGAGTTAAGCCAAAACAAGAAATGTACATTACTTTCGGAATTCACTGTAAGGTTTAAAGCAAGAACATACCTCACAGAGAGAGAAGGGTTTGTTGCTCAAGTTTGTGAAGAAGGAGTTGGAAATGAATTGAATGATCGACGAAATCGACGGAGAGGGTTTTAGCTTGTAATAGCGCAACGTTTTGGGCCTGTCTAGTCTCGGCTCTGCTTTTGGTTGCTGTTGTCTTCGGGCCTTGCTTTTCAAATTATACGGCGAGTTTTTTTTTTTTTTTTTTTTTCTTCCCAAATTATAGGATCGAGTTCTTAAACTTGGCCAATGTATTATTCTTTTTGATGATGAAAAAAGAACTTGCGACGAAAAAACTCTAAAACTTGACAGTTAAAATTAAAGGTTGAAACACTTTAAAAAGAAAGAAAATGATTCCAACTTTCTAAAACTGTATAGTGGCGGCTAAGATTTGTAGTTGCTGCTATGAAAATAGATTCTCTCTAAACATGCGTAAATTTCAATTGAAATGAAATATGATGCGAGAAATCTGATATTATTGACTTGTGTCCTAATCCGCCAAGATGTGGAGCAAGCATTGTTAATATGGTCCATAATTTTCGAACCTCCTTCTATCGTACATCTAATTGTTTGTATCCATAAACCATTGTACCCAAGCCAGCCATTGGAGGTACCATTAAGCAAGAATAATATTCAAATGGCCGATGAGGAAGCCACAATTAGAGGGCTTTGGTCATCTCTGGCCAATACTAATTTATAGATTTCTAGCTTTAAATTTTTTTTTTTTTTTTTTTGTCTTGTGATATTTGTAGATGAACTTAAATATAGCCAGTCAGGTCAAAACGTACAAGTTTCATGCAATACTCATGTCAGTGACAATGATTTGTGCACAGTGCACGGACTCAGATATCTATTGCAGCATGGGGCTCCTGCCTTTGCCAATTGACCACGCGCCGATCACCAAGCTTGTAATTCATTACTCTTCATCCTCAATTCTCTTTATCGCTCTCTATTTCTCTGCACAGTATTGGAAGATCGAGCTTGCAGCAAACCCATCCCTACAAAGCGCGTGGACATCCTACAATATATACATATATATATTTTCCCATATATTTTGTCAAAAATATAGACCTCATGGCTCTAAAGTTCTCATTCCTCCTAGTCTTAAATTTAGCTCAGTCAATGTTCAAACCTTCACCAACCTCTCTAGCTTTCTCTCTCAGTCCTTCTCTCCCTCTCTATCTGCATCTTTTTTCTCCTAGTCTCAAACTGGTTTCACATTTTGGTTAGACATTTCCTTCCTTTTTCTTCCTTCATAATATTGGTAATGGAAAAATCCGATCAGAAACAAAAGCAGCGCCACAAGCAACACATATTGTTACCTCAACAACAACAACAAGGCTACTCCGATCATGTCTGTCGTGATCGACGAGCTCAGGCTCAACCTAAGAGCAAAGTACAAGCTCTGGTTAATAGAGAAGTAGACCAGGAGGTGAAGTTAGCAGCCACCGCGATCAGCCTCAACGTACGGTTGAGATCATCGTCCAACATGCCGCATCACATGCAAGACCGTGCTCTCCGCCGCACCAGATCACTCATCGACTCCACCGCCGCCGCAGCCAAAGCACTCTCCTCCAAACCACGGCCGAACCCAACTCACCTAGCTCGAGCTCTCAAAAAGGTACACCACCCATGAATTCATTAACCCTCACCGAGTTAACTCAGTTAACTAGATAGGTTACTTTCTCTAACGTTAGCTTGTTGTTATGTACAGGAGTTTGACTCGTTGTACGGACCGGCGTGGCACTGCGTGGTGGGGAAGAGTTTCGGGTCGTTCGTGACTCACTCGCCCGGTGGCTTCCTCTACTTTTCTATCGACGACTCGCTGTCGGTGCTGCTCTTTAAGACGGAGGTTCAGGTCGTCACCGAACAACAACCGCAGAAACCGGCGAATTTAGGAGCCTAGTAGCTGTTTCAAAAAATTTGTGATTTGTGAGAATGACACCTAGTGAGGTGGCTACCCTACATGTACGACACGTTTAGGTTGGATGTCACGTTTATATTTGAATTAATTTCAGTTTACCTACTTGAACTTTGGTTGAATCATCACTTCAGTTGCTATACTTTTGATTTAATCAACTACACCCCTATACTTTCTAAATTAATCAACTTTGGTTGAATCATCACTTCAGTTCCTATACTTTTGATTTAATCAACTACACCCCTATACTTTCTAAATTAATCAACTAATACTAATTTTGTAAATTTCGTACAAACGATCTATCAATTTTGGTATCTTTTCCCTACATTAATGCACCGTTACCATATTACGATTATAAATAAAGTTAAACAAATCATATAATCAAGTTGAACAATAGAAAATAAATAAAAATAAATTATATATGGTAAAACAAAAAGAAATCACCATATATGATTTGTTTTTTATTATTCAACTTGATTATATGAATTGTTTAGCCTTGTTTATAATCGTAATATGGTAACGGTGCATTAATGTAGGAAAATAATACCAAAAAGTCTTTGGTATTGATAGATTGTTTGGACGAAATTACAAAATTGGTATCAATTGATTAATTTAGGGAAGTACATGGGTGTAGCTGATGAAATCAAAAGTATAGGGACTGAAATGATGATTGAGCCAAAGTTCAAGTAGGTAAACTGAAATTAATTTTTTATATTTGTATTGGCTTCTTCTACCTTTCCATTCTATTTTTGTTCCTCTGATCACTCTGAGCTATAGTTTTACTGATTTACCGAGAAAGGAAGTCGATTAAATCATTTCCTAGACTGAATTTCACTTGCATTGAGGTGATCCAACCTAAGTAATGATCTTAATCGAAAAAAACGTAAGTAATGATCTACGATCTGGTAAAGACCGAACAGAAGTCTAATGAGCATCCTGTTCGATCTAAATCAATAGTAATCTAGGACAAGAGTTGTTTCTTGCATATAAATCAACCATACAATCTTAGCTTTCTTAAGTGGGGAGATTGTCAATTTAATTAGGATTAGTAATTAGGCTGTATCAAGAATTTGATGATATATTTTTTTTTTTGGTCAAAGAATTTGATGATATAACAACAGAAAAAAAAAAAAAAAAAAAAAAAGTCAATTTACTGAAATTAAAATTGTAAAGGCTAGCCAGTAGTTTGGTAGGATTGGCTTCAAGCCAAGGATTTGATGGTTGAGAGTACATATATTTTCTGCCGTAAAGCTCTTCCGTAAAAAGATGTGGAATTGAAAGTTAAAAAATGATGACTTCTGGAGTTCTGGTAGTTAGTAGGGCAGGAATGGGTTTTACAGTGTTCCAGTGAAGTACAGAGTACGCGCATAGTGTTTGATTTCATTGATAAGCCAAATCAGGGTCTTTTTTATCTGGTAAAAACAGAGACCCAAAGGCACTAGGGATTCTGCTACTGCAAACTTATTTTCTTTTGTAAGATTTGAATTTGAATACTTACTCAGACTGCACATCCATAAATACAAGCAAAGATGAAAGCTGGGGGAAAAAAATGAAATGACAGTCCCCTGCTCTAAACAGGTGAAGACCACTGGGGCAAGACAACCCTATATTTTCATTTCATTACATTTCTGAGGCTTTAGATCTTATAAAGCAGTTTATTGGATATCCTTGTTCGTTGCAGTGGCCAACTTGTCCTTTACTCTCGTTTTGGAAAAGTTTGTGCATGAAATATAAACCAACGCTTGGATCCAATGTCTTTGTTATCCTGTTTTACCATCTCCATTTTCTTCTTCCCCCATTGTTCTCCAAAATTGAAAAAATAACCAATACTTATATCATGAAATAGAAAAGAAAAAAAAAATTACATTATCACAAATTAGATTGCAAACAGAGGAAGAACACAACAAACAAGAGATACAAGTGCTAAACAGCCTGAACTGTAGAAGGTTCAACACCGAAATCTCTGAACTTAGCAACTAATGAGCCGAATCCACAACTAAATCATTCTCTTTTTCTTAAACCAAACTAAAATCGATATACAAGGGGGATCTGTATAAACACTAATCTTGTACCTTTCCCCTTCGTTGATATTTAACTAGGCAGCTGTATGGCTGTATATGTACTGATGTACAAGCCAGTATGGAAGCAAATCCCATGTGATGATTAATTACGACTATGAACATGATAAGTGTGCCTGAGACAAGTTCTTACTCCATTTGTCTTCTGATGCACTACCAATTCTCCAGGAACTAGGACATATTTCTCTCACGCATCAAAGCTTCTATCTTCTCAACATCTTCAGGGGTGTCAACGCCATGAGCCTCATGGTCAACCTTAATCACCTGCAGACAGACAATAGTATGAACTTTTGGACAAACACAATTTTGGTCACATGGATGTATAGAGAAAATTGACATATCATATTCCTAATCCTTTTCCCACTCCCTTACCATCTACATATTGCATTTAAGTTTTGCCATTCCAATCTATCTATAATGTTGACCTTTTCCCTCTTGGGCTGAAGGTTATATCTTTTGAGACGTCCATCAGACTAAATTGGATGAACTACCGTACTTAATCATCACAGACCACATTTATGGCTTATTGTACCTGAATAAAAGAGTTCTTAGCTCCGAAATGGCATTATATCAAATGTCTGATATGAGTTTTAACAGCTAACATCTAATTCAATAGGTAAAATTATAATGAGCAAACAGAAACAACAAGGGATCAGTCTTGTAACAAACCTTCATTCTATAACCATTTTCAAGGACTTTAAGCTGCTCCAGATCTTCTTCCAGTTGCAAAGGAGAGGGCTTAAGATCTCGATATGTCTTTAGAAACTTTGTATCATAGCTCTGGTAAGAAATGGAACGCATAACCATAAACTGACAAGTTCAAGAAGTTCGTGCGGCAAGTTATTAATTACAAACTGAAAGTCCATGTTAATACCTGAATTCCTAGGTGGAGATTATATGGAAACTGTGGATTGGCCTCGCCTGACCTGTATCAAGAGGTGAAACAATTGGTCAAGTCTTGCTAAGCAGCGGATAAAATGTAAGTACTATATCTCAAAAAGTGTTCTATGCCAACTACTATATTTTTTCAAATATTTTGCTTTCTGTGAAACAAAAACATGTAAGCACTCACTTGTTAAATGGAATTAGTCCCCTTGAAAAATAGATGGCATAACCATTATTATCCACCACACATTTCACTCGATTCGGATCAAATGCATCTTCAAGTTTTAAAGACGTGACTGCAGTGCTAAACACTGCATCTGGGGCTTCCTGGTGAGACAACAATTTCCAACATGATTGTACTGAAACTAATACGGAATAAGACATACAATGAGAAATGCAAAACTGAGTTCATTGTGCATAAATGCATGTGCTTGTACTTTAACTCCAAAATGCATAGTGACAATTAAAAGAGAGTAACAAAATTACCTGCAAAGCTTTAACAATCCCATCTATTATCTCTGGCTCCACAAGAGGCTCATCCCCCTGAATATTGACAACTACATCATACTTCTTTTCAAGCTTCTGAATGGCTTCATAACAACGCTCAGTACCTGTAAGTTCAATACACTAATAAGCTATGAAATCACAGATAATCTGCAGATGAGGAGGAGAAAAACATCAGATCATAAAGCACCTACCATTAGGACATGACTCTGAGGTCATTATGACATCAGCGCCAAAACTTCTACAGCATTCTGCTATCTTCTCATCATCGGTCGCCACAACTACACCAAGAATAAGCTAATTATAATAAATTTACATTGCATCGTTTATCTATACAGAGAGAGAGGAACTGAGGAAGGCAAAGTTCTTAAATCTTAATGGCATCAACAAGATGTAAGCCTAAAAAAGGAGGTGCCTTGGGTAGTAAGAGAAGCATATGCATCTTTCATGAATCACACATACAATGTCTAGTGCTTGCTAACTCCCGATCAGCCTATCACAGGAAAGGGTGTCCAAGAGCTCATGTACTAGGCCAAAAATTTATGTGCTTCAAAAAGATTAAACATAGGAATCTCAGTCTACCATGCTCCACAACTACAATCTATGGAGACCCTTCATTCTGAGTTGCGTTATTTCAAAGGTCCTACTTTATAACTACCTATCCAGCTAGCTCACGTAATCGTGCTTTACTATTATTAGCCCCAACTGGCATTGTGAACCTTGCTATGATATAAACTGCCAGAAAATCGCAGTCACACTAGTTGTTGCAAAACCAGCTCGCAGCTCGCAGCTGCTAAAGGCTATCCTATAACATTCTTTCTTCCAACTAATAAAATATGACAGATTGGGGTCCTAAAGTTGACCATGGCGACACACAAATATTTATCCAAGTAAATTTTCCATTTAAAAGCAATCAACAGAGAGTCTTAAGAGAGAAGACATGTACATACCAATATGATCCAATGTCGTTGCCATTTTTGCCCTTTCCCATGTTCTCTGTAGATAAAAACCAACATTGTAAACAAAAAGCTCTGCAAATACTTCATAATTCAAAACAACAGATACAAAATTGAATAAACACACAAAATCCAAACTAAAAAACAAAACTTTAGATCCACAATGCTGAGAATCCCAATCAAAGATCCAAACTTTAAGCCAAATCAATTTGAAGAACAAGTGAAGTGAAAAATGGTGGGACCTGGATCATGGGCTTGCCGAGGATCTGCACAAGAGGCTTCCCCTGAAACCTTGAGGAAGCGTAACGGGCGGGTATGATGCCGACGACCCGGCTCCGGAACTTCCGAATTGGGCCGAGGTAGACCCGGGCGCCAATGGCCGCGGCAATTGCAACTCCGGCGACGAGTCCGTGGACGATCCATGCCTTGGTGTTCGAGGACCCGGATGATGCAGAGGAAGAAGGGCAAACCGATCTGAGGCTCATGGTGATGATGATCTGTCTCTCACTGAAGCAATGCACCGACGCTTAATTACACTGTGATTTCTTGGATGAGGATTTCAGCTATTTAATGGTTTTCAATCGTTTAGTTAGTTATAAATTATGGACCGTTAATTTTTTTTGTTTTTTACTGAATTATAAACGTAGTCAATGAGGGACTGCCAAAGAAAAAACCGAGGGGGTTATAAATTATAATGCTTGGTTGACCATTTGAGTCCTTAGCGTAAGGAAAGAAAATGAACTCAAATCCTTTGAGGACCAGTAGCGTTTGTAGAAAATTTTTGAATGGATGACTGAAATTGAAGATATTAAGATATCTATCAAATTATTTAATAAAATGTTTTACGCTTCATGTACACATTTCCCAGAGTCATAGAATACATGTATTACCGACACTTAATTGCAGTAGTGGAAAAGAACTAGTGCAGCTTAAGCAAAGTCTCGGGTTCGAAACCTTGTGGATGCAGCACTGGGTGTTGGGAGAGCTTCCCCGCCACGGTGGTCCGACCCGGCTCGAGAGGGGTGTAGCTGCGTCTGGCGCGGCACTGCTGAGACTTCGGCACAAAAGGATCAGGTTAAACACCTGAGAGCCTGCTTGTGGTCTCTTCCCAGTACCCTCCTTTTAAAAAAAATAATAAAAAATAATAGAATATATGTAATTATTGATAGATTGATTTTGAAGTTATAGTAAGTCATACAAAAGAGATTCACATGTTTTATATACTGTTTAATAATTATGATCATATAAATGGATATTTTGTTGAGTGACATCGTAATACTATATGTTCTAATATATATCCTAAATTATATATATATATATATATATATATATATACACACACACTAGCCCAGCTTGCTCGCGCGATGCTCGTGTGCAAGGGCCGCGTTCGCGCGTGCGTATATTATTTTTCCTGTTATGCTTTGTGTATGTCAATGTCGCTTAATACTCAAACTGATTATGCGTTGCACATTACCTAACACTTACACAAATGAAATATTATAAATATTATATGTCTTTAACGATCAAATAACAAAAATATAAAATAGTAATTCTCTCCTTAGTCTTTATATTAAAATCTATGTACTAAGTAAAACATAGCTCATGTTACATTCTTAACTTTCTTGTCTTTTTGCAACTTTTTCTTATTGTGAGGGCGCCTATCTCGTACCATTCCTACAAAACAAAAGAAGCACACAAACTTAAAGGTTGTAATAAAACATGTTCAATCAAATATTTAAAAAAAAAATAATGATATTTATTCATTGAGATACCTATGAAGAAGATGTATTAGAGTGAAGCAAAATTTCCTTAAATACGACATTCTTAGTAAGCACACTATCTTCACCAACCACGGAGCCTTTTTTAACCAGAATTTTTGTGGTTGACTTTGATACTCCTCTAGACAACGCCACATATAACTGTCCATGACTGAAAACATGATCTGGGAGGTAAACTCCTACATGTGGGATAGTTTGGCCTTGAGATTTCTTTATGGTCAAAGAGAAGCTCAATTTAACCGGAAATTGCTTTCTTCTGAGTTGAAAGGGAAGCCCAGTGCTCTCTTGACTTTTCATACGAATTCTAGGGAGAAATACTTTAGTCCCAGCAGATTGTCCTGTAAGAATCTCAGCATCGATCAGATTTTGGTACGAACCGTGACATAACAATCTCGTGCCGTTACACAACCCCAAATTTGGATCAATGTTACTTAGAAGCATGATTGGAGCGTCTTTTTTCAAAGTCAGCCGATGAGGCGGGGGCCCTCCCGCGGTTATTGAGATCAAAAACTCTGGTTGGTACAGATTTCTGGTGTCATCTTCAATGGAGTCGAATGAGTGTAAGATAATTTCTTCACTTGGAAACTTTTTGATTATCTTCTCATTTAACATGTCTGCATCATTGTTTAGAGGAGTAATCATTTAACATGTCTGCATCATAGTTTAGAGGAGTAATCAATGCTCTCTCGACCATGTATCTTGCATCGTTGACATGATCATTTACATTGGGGAAAACATCATCAATAATTCGATGGATAGACTGTTCGCTTTCCCAGGAAACCACCAAGCATTCCAGTAATTTGATCATTTCGTCACTGATGACTTATTCACTCCCATCACCAACACGAAGTAGAAATTCGGCAAATTGGTGGTCATTTATAGACCTCATATTTTGTTTCAGTCTCAATATCCTTATATGATCCCAAAATGATTTCACAATAGATGCTTGAATGAGTTGAGACCTAGTTTCTTTAGGAACAACATGAAGGACATGACGAAAATCTCCTCCAAAAATCACTATTTTTCCACCAAACGGAAGTTCGACGTTCAGTATGTCCTGAAAAGTCCGATCAAGTGCTTGAAAGGCATGTCGATTTGTCATCGGTGCCTCATCCCAGATAAATGCAGTGCAATCTGTCTCAATTGTGCCAGTTCAGTCTGTTTACTAATGGAACATCTGGATGTTGCATCTATATCGAGTGGAATCTTGAATCTTCAGTGAGATGTTCTCCCGTCGGGCAATATATTTGCGGCTATTCCAGATGATGTTGTTGCTAAGACTATATGATTCATCCTTCTTAACTGTGTCTGGTCACGATATAGGCACGTCTTCCCAGTTCCTCCAGGACCATCGACAAAGAATAATGCGCCTTCTCCTCTCTCAACTGCATCCATTATGATGTTGAATGCGATAATTTGATCATTGTTTAGGCGGTCAATTGTATCAATATCTTATTGAGGGACATTAATAGAAACTTCATATTTGATACGTCTCGGCATTCCTTGACCTTCTTCTGGCTCACTTGTCATTTCAGGCAAGTCAAATTCTCTTATGTTCTTGCCGAATTGTTCTAATATTCTGTTCAGATCCCGAAGTAGTCTGTTTCTTACTAAATTGGTGTCAATATCACTCGAATAAGTATAATCTTCAACCATGAAAGAATAAAATTCATCCCACAATCTTCGAACACCAGTTGGTTCATTGTACACCAAAATTGTAAGAAACATAATGGATCACTCTTTGGGGGTGGATAAATAAAATCCTCACCTAGATAATTCCTCATATTCTCCAATTAACTTACAAGAACAAGAACATCCAAAACCCTAAAATAGGATGAAATGAGAAAGTGACCAAACCGAATTTAAATTTGGGTGACAAGCACTGCAGCACAGCACAGCACAGCACAGCACAGCACAGCCATCATTCACTGATCATGGCCACAAGGCACAAAAGGGAAACATCGACGCCCATGCAGCCACAATGTATAACTCCTCCACTTTAAAACATCACCATGGCCATCCACGCTAACCTCCAAACACAAGTATAGGCTGTACAGCCCTCTAACCAGCACCTCCACACCACGAACTGCCTCACCATCTAACCTCCCAAATAGGAAAAACCAACTTACCACTAATCCTAGATTTGGAACCAAAAGGGTCATGAATAAGATCATATTTCCCGAAAAGAATAAACACCACCACTTATACGAAAATTGAGATCTCGTAGACGATGGTGATAAACTACTGATAAAATCATAACATACCATTGATACCATATCAATTTATAATCTTTAGCCAAAAAAAATAAATTGTAGATTGTACTACAAAATTTTGATATGTGCTCAACTACTCTGTATAATTAATTTATAGGTAATGAACTAACTCTAATGTTACGGTATTAATTTTTATACAATTTAACACATACATTAAGGTTGTCCAAATGGAGATTGCAATCAATCAATCGATCTGGGTTTCATGGAGAAGTTTAATCAGGTACATTTCTATAAACTTTCCTATTTCAACCTTTGTGAATATTCATTCTATGGTGCCCACTTATATACAATTATGGAACCCAGGTGGCTTGATTTACTTATCATTTTCTCCTTCTTTATAGTGATCAGTTTTTGTTAATTACCTACCCTTGTTTCTATCAGTCAAACAACTCAAACTCATCTTAGTTTCCTCCAATATTTAACTTGCATGTTGAATTTTCTAATGCTACTGTAAAATTGTTGCAGTGAAGGAATGACCTCACTAAAAAACCCAATACAACCAACATTAGAAATCAACATAGTGATGGAGCTATATATAAAAGCATGTAAACAAGTGGTGGAAGCACGAATCATCTTGGTAGACTATTGTTGGTGCCTTGGTGGCATGAAGAATCGAAGGCATTAGGTCGTTTCTCTTCCTTTTCTACATTTCTGAATGATTAAACGAGAAAGAAGAAGAGATGGAAATCAGCAATTAGTGCAAGGTTTTATTCATCAGCAATCAGCAATTAGTACAATAAAAAGTTACAATTACATACAATACGCGTTTCCAAAGTTTGTAGAATAGATGTGATTGCTAGGTAACTGTATTTCATGTTATGGTTAGTCATAACAAAAGAGATGAACATGACACTGCTCTAGACAAAAGCTCTCTGGGATTTTGGACACTTGACAACCATGCGTATTTTCCTCACGACAATGTTTTGGATGTGGCCACGCCACATTGACGAATCCAAGAGCTGTGACTGGGAGAGGGTGTGGATGCGACTAAGTTTCTCTCAAATGTTGTAGCTAAGAATTCGGAATGGATTCCATTTTATTGTTACAATCTACAACTTACCGGATATGCCAAATATCTAAGGTCCGGTTCCAAGGGGAAAAACAGAGCACCATGGTAACTTCAGGCTGTAAAAAGGTGGAGAAAGCTTTTCTTGTGAAAACCCTTACACAACCTAAATTTAATAGATCAAAGACAAGGCAGCAGAAGCTTGAGGAGGTAAAACTGATGTTCTGTTAACTGTGTAAAATGTAGATAAATTAATGAACTATGTCAAGTACATCGTCCACTTTTGAGTTAAAGAAATATAACTTAAAACTTAATCCAAAGAATTTTTGGTCTGAGGACTGCACACGGCAAAATTGGCGGAAATAGTCCCACCTTGCAGAACAATTTCAAAGTTCCGCATGGAGGAGGTTATCCTATAATGTCGGCTTGGTCACTGGACTGCATGACATCAAGTAATGTGCTGGCCTTCATCTTATGCACCAATTTGGTACGTGAAGGATAATGCCGATGGTCACAACCCACTGGCAGTGGAGAATAAAACCAGAGACAACAACGTAGATGGCATACAGGTGTGAGACGGATTCTAGCGACTCCAGGGAGATCCTCCAACGTAAGCACCATATCCATTGAGACTCTCTCGGGATTGTTTCCGTTTCTGTCTCCTTTCCTTCTTCATGGATGCCTTCTCTTTCTTCCTTGCTTCATTTTCTTCAGCCTTGATCTTTTTCCCCTTTTTTCCTGATGATTTAGACTTATCTTTAAACGGAGATTTCCTTTTCTTTCCAGATGATGATTCCCCATTTACCTCTCCAACAAAGCCACCTCCCCGTGGCAGGGGATCGTCTTCATCATACTGCCAATTGCATAAAAATTCCTGCTGCTCAGACTCCAGCCGAAGTGGCTCCCCTGCTCCTCGAAGCAAGCTATCTAAAGTCACGTGACCAGGCCCTCCTTTTCGTTCCACCAACATTGCGTCCGGTCTAATTATGGTACCAAGAATGCTCCTATTCGCGCCCAGGGACATTATGTTCTTAGTATTTGTCAAGGTAGTATAAGCCATTGAAAATGCTGATTTAATCTGCAACAGATATTGAAAGTGAGGTTGAGAAAGAGAGATCTACAGACTATACAACTTGGACTGGCGAGCATTTTGTCTAAAGGATATAGTGATGATAGTACCACTAACCATCCAATTGTGGCCTATCTAATTTATTGATGTGAATAAAAAATAAACATGCAGCTGTGAGGCCAGAGGGCCACAGGTCCTACCCTAAGAACCATTTTAGGCCATAAGACACAGCAAACTAAAATCTGAATATAAATTTTTAACCGAGACCACATTTACACATTATATCGCTTTGACAAGCGCTCTTAAACAACATTATCTATGGTAATATGATGGCAGAGAATACATAATAATTCATGTTCACTTTAATATACCATTAGGATAGGCCGTATACTTTACAAATGCAAATTTCATTTTTGGCAGGAAAAGAGGGATTAAAAAAGAGTCATTTAACATACCTGGAAATAGTTAAAAGAGTTCTTCCCAACATCATTCTCTGGTGCCTAAATCATTAAAATAAAAAAGGTCAAATATTCATAAAAAATAAAATAAAAATTTTAAAAAGGACAAAATTTCTAGGAGGAAAGGACAGCTTATTTTCAATTCCTTAGTTATTTTCATCCCTGATACAGTATCCTACGACAGGGCCCAGATATGGGAGGCCGTCAATTTACTGAACATCATAAAAGATCCACACTGAAAATAATGACATCCTTTCATATTTATTTAAAGGTTGCAAATAAAGGGCTGGGTGGTCTGCTAGGGATGTCAAATTAGCAAACTGGACTATGAGCTAACTGCTGGGTGCTAACACTAAAAGCCTAGCAGCATATCAAACAAATTCACAATAGCAATCCAGCAGAAACTCATAAATTCCATATTCTTTGATTTGCCAGATAATCCCCAGTAAATCACCATATAAGAATCAAAATTTGCAACAAACCTGTGGGTCCTCAATGGCAATAAGAAATGGCCGTCTTTCATTTGTGAACCTAACAGAGATGACAGACCAATTGCACAAGTCAAATATGAGAAGTAAATCCACGAAAAAAAAATCACTTTATCAATGATGTTATTAATACCCTTTACTATTCTTTGAGAAAAAAGTGCCTGTCCCCTGGCAAGACACACCAACATCTGAAGTGTTTAGTTTGCGCCCGTAAAAATCAAAGAAATTTACCTAGTTTCCGAACACAACACAAAGATTCATGAGATCCATAATACAAACTTTAGTCTCCCATAAAAAAACATTAGTACAATGTGTGTTCCATGAAAGAGAAACCTCCGCTAGCTGGGATAAAACCGCATGCTAGTGCCTTCAACCAATAACTCATTAATTTTTAATACAGAAAACTTACCAAAAGAACTCCTAAGTTTTGTTCTGGAGAAGCTTGGGTTTCCCTGAGGCTCTGTAGCACAATAATGCATGCTATAAATCAGGACATACAAAAAAAAAAAAAAAAAAAAACCCAATGACGGGTATCAGGATTAAATATCAAAATTTTAAGAGCTGTTTAACCAAGTGACAAAAACTACATCCACACATTAAGTAAAGTTTATCTTCACTCGAATTTTAGTAACTTGGTTTATTCTTAGTCTTACATTATTCATTGTCTTGCACTGCAAGTTCGACAAGTTGTATAAAATTAAACTGGTGCCACAAGTATCGCTATATGCACATGCAAGTTACAATTGCATCAAATCGCCAAATACATATGTTAGATTCACCCACCTGCAGCATTGCAATTAGCATTGCAAGGAGAGCATAAGAACCCAATCCACCAGAGTATACCTGTACATGTTATTGGAATCTTGAGATTGGAATGAGAAATTCTACAAAGAACAAGAGGGCATATTGACGAATGTGACCTCATACCTCATTCAATTCTCTCTGTTGTAGAAATATTTTCAAAATTAAACACAATGGCCGCAAAGGAGGCCACTTAGATATCGCATCCTGAAGAGGGGGCCAATGGTGATAATCGTGTAAGTAAAGTACTATCCAATAGGGACACTAATTCAACGGTAAATGTTAGGTCAGTAACAATATTGTAACATACCATAATAAATTCAGCAGCTTTTGGTCCACTGTCTATATCAAAACTGTGATTCAAAACATATATGTACGCATTAGTTATAATTTTCATTAGAAATCCAACCTCATCCACATATTCAACTCTACATTGCAAAAGACAAAGAGGGTACCTTATGTCAAAGGCAATGCCACTTGTTTTTTCTACAAATTTAATAATAGGTACACGAGCCTTTGCAATCACCTGAGCACCCATCAAGAACAAGTAAGATACTAAAATCTGTTCACAACAGTATTCAAAGTAACAACTGAGGCAGACCTGTATCTTTTTCGCCAAACCCATTTGTGACAATGCTCTAGAAAGTGCATACAACCCTTGCTGTGGGGTTGGAATACCAGACCGCATAATGACGACCTACATGTCATAGAAATCAATGAAAGGCCTAACTTAATGGCACTTTAGCATGCATTATATACAGGAGTCTCAAATTCACATATTGAACTTCAACATTCAGACTTAACATCAAAATCCGTAAACTTACATCAATATCACTCGCTGGAAGATATAGCCCCGTCTTGAATGACCCAAAAACCTCAACCTACAAAGCAGCATTCAGAGGACAGCATCAGCTTATTATGAGCTTTTAACTACACTCACGCATACTCATCCATACTAACCCCCACAGCCAATAAAAATCATACCTCGCATCGAGGCCATATATACTTGATAACCTCTGAAACACGTTCTACTGCTGTCCTCCGTGCCTCTTCCTCTTGCGGAGTTGGGGATAGAAACTCACAAAAGTCCAGAATCTCTGACGTACCAATCAACAAACTTCAAATTACACATTTGCCACATTACAACTAAACATCCTTCTCCTCAGAAAGGTCCTAACTTTCTATGTAAATATCAAAAACACGAAAAACCCAGCTCAAAATCAAACCTCAACAGGTAGAAAATAACTTCTGAGACTTCACATTACAGATTAAAGACTATGATTTCCTCATACAAAGCTAAAACAATCAAATTAACCACTTTCACATTGACAAAATCCAATCTTTTGCAAACAAACAAAATCAAAAGCCTCAATTGAATTACTTGGCAACAAATGTAACCTGAAGTAAACTATTAGGACATGAAATTAGGGCAATACCTTTATGGAGCTGAAGCATAGGGCTCTTGAATTTACTACGGCCGCGAAACCATCCGCTCTCGAGCTTCGGCTCCGGTACCGGAGTCTTTGGCTCGGCTGCCGGAGACTCCCAGGCCGATTTCGGCTCAGGTTCATCGGCGGCGACGTCAAGGGAGATGAAGGTGGGTGCGGCGGAGTCCTCCGAAGCGGTGCGGAGAGAGGAGATGGTGATCTCGTTGCGGAAAACAGAGTAGGGTTCGAGGTGATCGGACGGCGGCGGCGGAGAGTGGTCCGGCGTGGATAGAGAGAGAGGAGGTAGGGTTTCGTAGAGAATCGTTTGAGGGGGGTCAGGAGTCTGCTCCATTGTGAAGTTTACTGGGAATTGGATTTGGGAAAATTTCAAATATACTAAAATTTTAGGGTTTTGTTGTTTGGTTCTTTTAATTAGGGTTTATGCTCCATATTTAAAACAAAAACAAAAAAAAAACCTTTAAATCAACTATATTTTTGAACAAAGACTATTTAACTTTGAAAATTAGAAGTAATTAAAAAGCCCTTAAAGTAATTTTCTTTTATTTATATCAGATAAACAATTTAAATGTCAAAAATGGTCTTTAGTGAGTTGACCTCATAACCTTATGCTTAATAAGAGAACTGCGCCAGTAGAGCAAATGGAACTCGGCTTAACAATTATACCTGCTGTAATTGCTAATTAGACCGCCTTATTAAGATAATCGTAAATTTATTTATTTGTGACTTTGTGTTATATCAAAGATGCAGAGACTTTAAGATTAACGATTCACTCAAGTTAGATGATTCGTACATCTAGACGTGACAATATTGCGCACGACGCGATAACATGACACGAACACAAACGAAACTACAAAAAATTGGTACGAGGTTCATACATTTGGTTTAAGTTTATAGGTTTGAGGATTTTCCTATGTGTAACCATGTGTTTCATTCGAATTGCATTGACCATTGGTTTACGAATGCCTACTTGCCCTATTTGTTGGAATTGTATCATAGACGGATTACCTATTGTTACTTATCTGTACGTGTTCATCTCACGAACTGTAAATATCAATGGCATAACTATTTTTTTTTTTCAACTCAAATTTGGGTTGTTTGCAGGATTGTATCTAAGAGGCATTTCTAAAACATCCTAGATTGTTTAACGACTTGCTCTTAGGAAAAATAGAACACCAAACCTCAAAACTATAGCTGAAACTGTAACCGTAAAACTAGCTCAAATTAGGAAAAAAAAAAAAAAAAAACCTATGCAAGCCTGAAATTAACTGTAATTATTACAACGAGACTAGCTCTATGCATAACTGTAGTTCCAAAAAAAAAAAAAAAAAAATCTAAAAAGATCGAGTAGAAACAAATTTCGGGTTTAAACTTCATACCTCCTGAACACAAAAAGTTTGTTAGTATTTAAACTAAAACCTTATAAATTGGGTTGGTCAGCTTATCAACAACGTACTTCATATATAAATATATTGAAAATTCTTATATGCAGAGCCGTGTAGGTACACGCCGCAATCTTAGCAATTTAAAATACTTTATATGTAGGATCGACTATGTATCTATATGAAGTACTCATCTAATCTCGACTAGGCCTCATCATTAAGCCCGCGGATCAAGTGGGCCGATGGAGGCCCGCAAGCCCGATGGACTTCAAGTCCGGCCCGGTCCGTCTAAAAGCCCGCTTAAGCCCGGACCCGGTGGGTAGAGGGCCGGGCTTAGTTTAGGGGTTAGAAACTCAGCCCGGCCCGTAGGCCCGGCCCGTTAAGAGCCCGCCAAGCCCGCTCCATCAAAAGCCCGTAAAAGCCTCGCCCGTAAAGTCCGTTAAAATTCATACCTCAATAATTAAAGAATAAGTTACCCCCATATAGAGTTATTTTATATTTTTGACACATTAATGTATTAATTAGATCTTCATTTTCACACACTTTAATGGATATTCACACTTCACTAGCACAATATGGATCATCTTTTCTCTTAAACTTATCTATTTTATCATTTAAATTCGTTAAAAATAATTATTATATTAATATCTTTAAGAATTTTAAATTATAGTCTAAAAATCACGAAGTAAACATATCATCGATCGAGGCTTTAATTTTATTTGATTTAAGTGATTTTTTTACCATCACTGTATTTCATCATAACGATCAAATGCTATCTCATAGCATTTTTCAAAACTTGACTACTTTTATATAGTTGTTTCGAAAAGTTGTACACTTGAGTATAATCTACTAATCAAGTTATACCGCACTAGTAAGCATGTTGTCATTATAATGCCTACATTCACAAAATGAAAATTTTGACCGTCTGATGTGATCGTTATAGTTAAATATGAGTAGAGGAGAAAAATCAACTCGTTTCGTGAACGTTCGATGCTCGATCGAAACAGTCAACCATATTTTCATAAAACTTATCACAAGAAAACGCTATTAGGTACCTTTAGATGACCTTATTTCGTCGACTCTTCCAAACATTAAACTCTCAAATAAATGAGACGTAATCAGCCATGTAAAAATTTAGAAACGTTTACCTCCCGATACTATGGCTCCCCATGGAGAGAGATAAGTTTAAATAAGGTTGACCCCACCGATCG
This sequence comes from Potentilla sterilis, assembly GCA_963682095.1. Lineage (NCBI taxonomy): Eukaryota > Viridiplantae > Streptophyta > Magnoliopsida > Rosales > Rosaceae > Potentilla > Potentilla sterilis. The sequence goes on from OY821755.1 coordinate 17,763,539, forward strand.
GGGTTCTAACTTTGTCGGATTTAAGTTATTTTTTGACCATCATCGTATTTCATCATAACGATCAAATTATATTTCATAGCATTTTTCAAAATTTGAGTTCTTTTATATAGTTGTTTCGAAAAGTTGTACACATGAGTATAATCTACTAATCAAGTTATACCGCATTAGTAAGCATGTTGTCATTATAATATCTAAATTCACAAAATGAAAATTTTGACCGTTTGATGTGATCGTTATAGTTAAATATGAGTAGAGGAGAAAAATCAACTCGTTTCGTGAACGTTCGATGCTCGATCGAAACGGTCAACCATATTTTCATAAAACTTATCACACGAAAACGCTATTAGGTACCTTCAGATGACCTTGTTTCGTCGACTCTTCCAAACATTAAACTCTTAAATAAATGAGACGTAATCAGCCATGTAAAAATTTGGGAACGTTTACCTCCCGATACTATAGCTCCCCATAGAGAGAGATAAGTTTAAATAAGGTTGACCGCACCGATCGGGGTTCTAACTTTGTCGGATTTAAGTGATTTTTTTACCATCACCGTATTTCATCATAACGATCAAATTATATATCATAGCATTTTTCAAAATTTGACTTCTTTTATATAGTTGTTTCGAAAAGTTGTACACTTGAGTATAATCTACTAATCAAGTTATACCGCATTAGTAAACATGTTGTCATTATAATGGCTAAATTCACAAAATGAAAATTTTGACCGTCTGATGTGATCGTTATAGTTAAATATGAGTAGAGGAGAAAAATCAATTCGTTTCGTGAACGTTCGATGCTCGATCGAAACGGTCAACCATATTTTCATAAAACTTATCACACGAAAACGTTATTAGGTACCTTTAGATGACCTTCTTTCGTCGACTCTTCCAAACATTAAACTCTCAAATAAATAAGACATAATCAGCCATGTAAAAATTTGGGTACGTTTACCTCCCGATACTATGGCTCCCCATAGAGAGAGATAAGTTTAAATAAGGTTGACCGCACCGATCGGGGTTCTAATTTTGTCGGATTAAAGTGATTTTTTGACCATCACCGTATTTCATCATAACGATCAAATTATATTTTATAGCATTTTTCAAAATTTGACTTCTTTTATATAGTTGTTTCGAAAAGTTGTACACTTGATTATAATATTCTCATCAAGTTATACCGCATTAGTATGCATATTGTCATTATAATGACTAAATTTATAAAATGAAAATTCCATAAGCCACATATTTATAGGGTATATTTATAATTGAAAATCAATTTGAATTTAGAGTTTAGGGTTTAGAGTTTAGAGTTTAGAGTTTGGAGTTTGGCGTTTAGAGTTTCCAAACCCCTTTTTAAAAAATAATCTCTAATATTTATTTATTTTAATTAAAGCCCGGCCCGGCCTCAACCGGCCAAGGGCTATTCGGCCCGGCCCGCAAAAGCCCGTCAAGCCCGCCTTATATGGTTGGGCTTGGATCCTAGAATTTTTAAAGAAGCCCGGCCCGGCCCGGTCCGCTCCAAACCCGCTATGAATGGCCCGGCACGGCCCGTTGATGAGGCCTAATCTCGACCATTCAAACTGTATGTGTAGGTACACGTCGTGTACTAAATTTACAGGGTATTTTTAGTACACAGCGTGTACGTACACATACAATTTGAACGCTCAACATTAGATGACTGGAGAATACTGCCTATATAAAGATCACTCGATCACATCTCTCTTTTACACTTGAACCAAATTTTCCGACTCGTGCTTTGTCTTGCAAAGTCAGAGACGAAGAGTTTAATAGTAGCAGCTGTTGTCATATGTTTCTCTCACATTCTGTTTGTGAATGCTGATTGGAATCTAATTCCGGAAACATGCCCCAAAACACCAAAACCTGAGGTCTGTTTCTCTTCTCTTACACCATTGTACGAGACATCTCCTCCTTTTGATCTTTGGGATTTATCTCTCCATATGGTCGAGCCAGTAATCAGATTGAAGGCGTCCGCTACTGCGGACAAAATCACTGAGCTCCTCCATGAAAGCCCCGGAGAGAAATCCTTACTCGAATGCCGCAATATGTTTGTGCAAAACCAAAAAGTCGACGTTGAGAAAGCTTTCGCATTACTTGGAAAAAATCGCTATATTGCTGCGGTGGAAGAGCTTATGGCTCTTGTCCGTTCGGCCGATGAATGTAGATCAGGAATCAATGTGTCAGGCTCTCCTGTAGTTGCTATGTGTTTAGAACTATCTGATCTTGTGGATGTGGCTACGTATATTATCACTCATATATGAGATGCATGCATTCCTTGTCTTTTATATTTTTACCAGTGTATTACCAAAAAAATTTACCAGTGTTACACTGTCAATCGATCAATAAACTTGCTTTAGTGTTTAGCTCGTTTTCTTCTTTCTCTGTTAATGCGAATCTTAGAAGGATTGAAAGTTTGAAACACCAAACTCTATCTCCAAATTCAAGCTTGGTTCTTCTACTGTTTAGGTATTGCAAGAGATTTCTTTCAACCAAAATAGTTGACTACTGTATTATACAATAAAGGGGTTTTTACCCAAAACTACAATTTTGGGTACATAATTACCAATAGCAAGGTCTTCTTTTTAAATTACCATTAACAAGGTTCCATCCAAAACTAACAGAATCAGTTAAGTCTTAAATTACACAATTACCCTCACTAAGCCTAATGCTACTGATCCTCAGAATTCAACCTAATACTACTGACCCTCAGTGAGCCTAATGCTACTGATCCTCAGAACTCAACCTAATATACTGACCCTCAGTAGCTCCGCCGTCTTAATACTACTGACCCTCAGTAGCTCCGCCGTCTTAATACTACTGACCCTCAGTAGCTCCGCCGTCCCCCGCCGCGCTTCAATACTACTGACCCTCAGTAGCTCCGCCGTCTTAATACTATTGACCCTCAGTAGCTCCGCCGCGCTTCAATAATATTGACCCTCAGTATCTCAACCATAACCAACACAAGCAAAAATCCCACAACAATCAATTCCAACACACAACAATCAAAACAACACACAACAATCAACACACAACAATCAATCAAGAGAGAGAGAACACACAACAATCAATCAAGAGAGAGAGAGAGAGGGAGGCAGAGAGGGAGAAACAGAGACAGAGACAGAGGGAGGCAGAGAGGGAGAGACAGAGAGAGAGAGAGACAGAGAGGGAGAGGCAGAGAGGGAGAGGAGTCCGCCGTCGCGCCTCGGTCCCCCTCCTGGCTCCGCCTTCGCGCCTCGGTCCCCCTGTCTCCGCCGTCGCGCCTCGATCCCCCTGGCTCGGCCTCCGTTGCGTCGTCGTCGTCGTCACCCTCCTGGCTCCGCCTTCGCGCCTCGGTCCCCCTGTCTCCGCCGTCGCGCCTCGGTCCCCCTGGCTCGGCCTCCGCTGCCTCGCTCGTCGTCGACGTCGTCCGCCTCCGTGCCTCGCTCGTCGTCGTCGTCCGCCTCCGCCTAGCACCTCGCCGTCGTCGTCCGCCTCTGCCTCAATCCTCGTCGTCGTTGTCGTCGTCCGCCTCCGCCTCGCTCCTCGTCGTCGTCGTCCACCTCGCGCCTCCGCCTCTGCCCTCGCGCCGCCTTCACTGCCTTGGGCCTCCGGCCTCGCTCCTCCGCCTCGCCCCTCCGCCGTCGCGATCGGGAAGGAGAAGAGCTCCAGATCGGGAAGGAGAAGAGGAGAGGAGCAGATTGAGATCTGACTTCTTTTTTTTTTTTTTTTTAATATATATATAGATGGCATATGTTGTAATTTTTAGATTGTCAGGGTTAATTATGTCATTTAACATTGGACGGATTAAAAGTCTGTTAGTGTTAAATCCTGCTAGTGGTATAAAAAAATCAGACCTTGTAATTGGTAATTATGAGTACAAAATTGTAGTTATTGGTAATTATCTATACAATAAATCTTATTTTTGGCTTAACAAATCAGAGTTGCTTGGAGTTATTATTTTTATTTTCTTCTCCATTTGAATTTATTACACATTGCAGATATTAACAAGGTGATGAACTAATGATCATCTATTTTCTTAATTAGAACTAACATTTTTGCCCTATCTTTTTATTCAGTTTTATTTATGAGAGTTTTTAGGAAAAGTAGTTTATGTTCAAGGAAGGTTAATTTCGTAACTTCCGTGATGTGTCTTGTCCTAATAAGACTAGTAGTCTAGATTCTTTATTAGATAGGAAATTCATGATTACTAGGGATACTTGATGTAATGCTTATATAAAGGCTTCCTTATCAATCAATAAAGACACAGTTTTCCTATCATTCTTTTATCCTAGAACACGTTATCAAGCACGTTGCTCTAGCCTCCCGACTAATATCCCTAAAACCCTGATTTCGAAAAAAAAAATATTTTTTTCGAAACCCTAGCTCCACCGCCGGCCGCCGTTCTCCTACCTGGCACCGTTGGTCTATTTCCGGCAGCACCTGCGCTCGCCAGCTTTCCTGCCCGCGCTCACTCCCGCTCGCCAGCCTGCAGCCCCTCCACTCGGCAGCACCTCTTTCCTGCCGCACAGCCTGCACGCTCCCGCTCGCCAGCCTCCCTGCCCTTGCCGATAGCCCTTTCGGCAGCCCCCCTTGCATCTCGGTCAAGATAGCTCGCAAGCTGAGCAAGCGATCTTCGAGGCCTTCTTCGTTGCTTCGAAGAAATCAAGAAAAGCCGAAGAAAACAAGTTTCCCCCAAAGCCAAGTCTCCTTCGATCAAACTTCATTTGAAGAGGTAAATATTTTATAAAAGTTCCCGCTTATGAAATTTCAATAGTTGGGTTGTGTTTTCTTCCGAGACCTTTTCGTGTCCCTGCTACCTCATCCCGATTCTATCGCTTCTCGGGACGGCATACGGGGATTTAGTCACCCCGGTGCCAACGTTTTTGGGGTAACTGTGATGTTATCGGCCACCGTTATGCTTGTGACTGTGATGTCACTGTGAACCATAACGTCTCTTTTTCAAAAGAAAATACAGGGAAGATATCGATTGTGACTTGATGTCACATTATGCATCAATTTATGTGACCATAATATATCTTGGCACTGTTCTAAAAGAAAAAAAAAATCAAACTTGATTAGTATTCAAAATACTAATGTCTCCCTATTGTGTTTTGTAGATGGCTGACACTCAGCGCCCAGAATTTGACATCTTGGATGTCCAAGGCAAGGAATACAAGAGGTGGGTCTCAGATGTAGAGAACACCTTCATTGGCAAAAGATTTACAGCCACCATAGTCCCTCCTGAGGATGAAAACTTACAAGTTTCTCCTTAACAGAAAGCTCAAGCCCTGATGTTTCTCAGGCGCCATATCCATCCAACGCTCAAGAAGCAATACATGAGGAAGACCGATTCCAAAGAGCTATGGGACATCCTCAAAGACCGCTTCGACAATGTGCATGACGCACAGCTCCCTGACCTTCTGTAAGATTGGGAGCAAATCCACTTGTTGGATTTTGATTCCGTCCAGGAATACCATCAGACTATGCTTAATTTACAGTCTGATCTGAGCTTTTGTGGGGTCGACAAGACCGACGATGATATGATGGAGAAGACTTTCACGACGTTCCCAGAATCTGCGTCCATGTTGTCGCATCAATACCGTGATCTCCGTGAGAAAGGCACCATCAAAACCTTCAGTGATTTGATGAATGTGCTTCAAAGAAAGGAGAGGTATCATGAGTTGATTCTTACTACCAACAAAAGGCCTAGAGGTCCGAAATTCTTAGCGGAATCTCATCAAGCCCGTGGTAGGGCTCCTAAGCCTAAGGGTCAATCTCGCGAAAGTCAAGCACCACCACCACGTGCGCCAAGAGCAACACGTGGAGGAAGAAGCATATTATATATATATATATATATATATATATATATATATATATATTTTCTCTAAACTTTCTAATTCTATAAAATAATAAATTGCAGTATTGTTATTTTCCTTATCTATTTTTATTTTCTAATTTTCCAACATACACATTTATTATGATTTACTACATTCACATTTATTTCCTTATCTATTTGTATATATTTTCCTGCAGCTTAATTCTATATATTCAAAGAACTAGCTTGTGACATAAAACATATTTTATATAAATATATACTATATAGGTTGAACTCATATATAAATTAATTAAACAAGATGATGTAATATATTTTCTTTAATTTTAAAATAAATTAAATAACTACTAAAAAAATCATGAGCTATACATTCAGAGAACCAAAAGAATAGATGATGAAAGTTTTCTTGCAAAAAGAAAAAAAAATTAAAAAAAAATCAAGAAATAGAGGGTTAATGAGTGAATAAAAGGTAAAATAAACAATTTATTGTAATTTAAGTGACCTAATATATTCATGGCTATTTTGGCTATTTAAGAGGAGGTCTAGTAAGCAAATGTGTGAATTTAAAAGCCAAAAGGAGGTGTAGAGAACATGAGAGGTAAGATGAGCAAATTGGGAGGTCCTAATAGCAACACTCCAAAAAATGTAGGTGAGTTTTTATTAAAGAGCTATTATAAATTGGGCTTATAATGAAATAGCCTATGAAGCACGAACACGAACACGAACACGAGTGTCCAATACGAACACGATTCGATACGCGGACACGACCAAATGAAATTTCTTCTGACACAGACGCGTCGTGGATACGTTAATTAAATATTATTTTTAATATATATTTATATATATATATTTTCCATAGCGTCTCTCTCTTTCTCTTTCTCCTTCTTCTTTCTCTTTCTCTCTCCCTGACTCTCTCCTTCCTCTTTCTTTCTCTTTCTCTCTTCCCGACTTAGCCGAGCCCCTCCACCGACACAGTCGCCGCCTCAGGCTAGCTCCGCCGTCCGGCCACCGTTCGACTCGTCTCTCCTCCCTCGTCACGTCTGTTGTGGTGATTCAAGGCGAATCGCCGCCGTTTAGGTGTACGAAGATCGAGAAGGTTCGATTGTGTCGAACCAGAGCTCCCTCCTCCGGCCACCAATCGACCCGATTCCGGTCAGGAATCAAAGGTCTCGGCTTGTTTAGCAATTTCACGAAAGGAATTAATCTACTTTGATCCAGGTAAAGAGAATTTTCGAATTGAAATTCTAGGGTTTTGATTCTGCCCTAAACCCCTTCTGAAATATGAAAGTCCCCGCATGTCCAAGCCGTATCTGAAATGCAGTACGCGTGTCCGTGCATATTTCGGCGTGTCAGTGTCTAAAACGTGTCCGACACGCGATACGCGAGCTGAGAGACGTGTCCGTACTCACAGGAAATAACCCGATAAAACGGTATGAACGAAAATACCAAATAACAGTATATCTCAAAGTAAGGAAAAAGAACAAGAAACGAGCTGTGATTTATTTCACTACGAATTCAACAAACAAGAATTAGGTAAATGTTAAGTATCTGATCATGGGATTTTCCTCACAATCACCATAGAAAAAAAAAAAACCCTCAGTTCTCAAAGTCTGTTTTGTCTTCATCATCAGAAACATCCTCAAATTCGTCAGAATCAAAATCGCCGTAGTCTTCATCATCAGTCATCTCCACACTACTGTCATTCTCCTCCTCGTCGTCGCTACCGCGGGCCTGAAACCGCTCGAGTGTAGAGTCGAATGGCCTGAGGAGCCCAAGCCCATCAACCATGGGCGACGGCGGTTGTTGAAAAAGGTAGTGGCGCAGATCTGAAAGGTGAGGAAGCGTTTTCTGAATGAGTTGTGGATTTAAAGAAGTGGTCTTGGGGACGGCGGCGACGGCCAAGAATTGGCTGCGGAAGAAGAGGAGTGGGGCTTTGGTGTCTTTGAGAATGGTTTTGGCTGCCATTGATTGATTGTGTGAGTGATTGCGACTGATTCTGTTTTCAAGTGTCTTGGTGGCTTCAATGGGAGTTGCGTGGTTTATATAGGGAAGGGTATAGGGTTTTAGAAGGAAAGAAGTACATGATTTGGGTATAAATAACGAAGTCCATCATTAAGTAAAGCCCATTAGTAGACCCCATAGCTTAACTTAATCATAGCAGCCAATATCAAGGTGACGAACTAAAAATGGTACTTAGGTTACCATAGACAGTGGCATGTTGGCTGTGGTATACAATCAAACTAAGAGTTGCTAGATTGGTGCCACAGATTCACTCTCTTTTTATTGATTGCTTATTTGAGTACAAAATTCTTGATTTTGTAGATCGGTAGTATTTTAGGTCGGAGACAATGTGCTTGAAAATAATGATACCTATAGTAAAACCATATCAGTTAGTTGGTATTGGCGCGATTGTCGTTAAGTACTAATCTAAATTTGAATCCAGCTGTCACTGGTCATGCGTCGAGTCTCGCAATCCGTAAATTTTCTTCGGAAATTCCAAACCTTGTAGTTGAGGAGACATATACGTGTGTTCCACGTCAGTCTTTTAGATCGAGGTTGTACGTTTGTCATGACGGGGAAGTGTATGATAGCTTCAAATTAGAAAATTATTCAACACACCAAAATCCAAGTGAACCGACACTCAAATATGTAATTTTAACTATTTACTTATTCAACAACTATTTATATAACCATAATATTCGAGTGGTTAGTGAAGATAAAGTTGTAAAATACAATAATTAAAACAAACTGGAGAGGAGCCACTATGTCAACATGATTAGCAACGACAAAAATCGCTAGAAAAAATACCATAAAAAGCGGCGTCTACAATCTCCAACTATTGAGGCATTAAGAGATATTGACGGAGTTGAAGAAATAGCTACGTAAATGACTTACACCAAGTGCACATTGGTGCTCTGCTGTCCTTCAAATTAAATAGAACAAAATACTGGTCACTCCTCCAACTTTCACTAACTCGACAGTTTAGTTCTTTAGGTTTCAATTTCAACAGATCACTCCTCCAACTATCTAATTTCGAACAATTTAGTACGTCCGTCAACTCTCCATCCAAATTGACTGTTAAGTTGCTGACTTGGCAAGTTTGAGCGCCACGTGGATCCACATAAGACTATAAAATGGCCTTAATACCCCTAGCCTATATTAGGCTCCTATCTAACCCAGTAACCCAAATTTTTCACCTCCAAATTTTTCCCGCCAAAATTTGGTCATTTCTCCTATAGAATTGCACTGTGCCAGTAAGATTTAAGCATCCACATTAAAGCAAAAATGCAAGGAAAAGATTGAAAACAAACATTCACCTACATTCATTATAAACCGAAAAAATACATCATATCTTTTAACATTAGCAAGCCAATGGACAAAGCTCTAATTTACCAAAAACAAACATTAAGTATTACATTCTCCAATTGTTCACGTACTATTAAAGATAGCTCTAATCATCTACGCAAAAGATTAGAGCTAGCAACCAAGTAACAAAGCACAAGGTTGCCCAAAAATAGAAGGCTTAATTAATTGTACAATGCATAGCTAATATCAAATCTCACCACAACTAATTTCCAGAAACTTTACTTGATGGGTTTCTAACCCTTTGAGAGGACCTTGATGTCGTTGCAGCCTGCTTGGTTGATGTATCATAACCTTGGACATGCCTTGAACTTTGTTGGGTAGATGTAGTTGGCCTTACTTTATTTTGGATAGTCTTGTTAGCTTCCGGCTTTGATGCCTTCAAATCAGCCTTCCTTAATTGGACACACAACACATCATCAATATAGTCTTACATACAAAAACAAAAGAGCATAGTATAAAGAGAGTGTAATGTTACCCTCATATACTCATTTCTTTCTTTGATTTTGTGCCTCAACTCATTTGTGGTCATGGGTGGTTTTCTTTGCTTGGCCGGCTAACAACCAATAAGAATATGATAAGTTTGTGAATTAGTGATGATAAAAGGAACTAATATTGAGTTTCCAACTTTAGAATACAAAGTACCTGTTTTTCAGCAGATTGACCTTCGTGAGTATTGAGTTTCCTCTTCCTATTAGCACTAGCAGCACTAGCCTTTTCCTTTGGTGGCAAATGTCTTTGACATGTTGTCTTGTTGTGACCTATTTGATTACAGGTTCCCCACCTTAAAGATCTTTGCACCTTATGATGAATGCCTAAGCACGCACAAATAATAATCCTACAAAATATCGTTAGTAGTATGAGCAAGTAGGGATCGTTCTAAGCCGGGGATTAAGGGTACCTGAAACATGAAATTGTTAGACAAAAACATATGTACATATACACAAAACGTCACATCTTGGGGATAAAAAGGGCTGCCCTAAACTAATTACACGAAAATTTAAAGGAAAAGAAAAGAAAACCTAAATCTAATATGTACAAGTGATCATCATCTCTCACACCAAATAGTTCACCAAAAAGACTCTTTAACAAGTAGACTCGCATACAAGAAAGTAAGGGACAAGTATTTAGCATGTTTTTAAGTTCAAATTAATTTCGATCCCAATTAGAGCCTACGAGGTCATCTAATCGTTTGATTACTAAAGTTCTTAAGATTAACTACGAGTATAATCCTAAGGTTTTGCTAACCGGCTTTATACGTTTAACAATTAAGCACATGAATCACAAATCGAAGACATGTAAACAAGCAAGGTTGTCCATCATCTTATTTAGCATGCAAGTTCTAAGAGTTTTACTCTAGGCGAGAACACAAATCAAGACAACTACGAGTATGAATTATTCATGTTCTCTAGTTTGATGAAACCTAACACCTAGATTTACTTGTTTTAAACAACAAATGCTTTAAACAAAATTAATGTTTCGGTTTTTAAGTCACATCCCTTAGATTACTAACCAATTTAAATCCTAAACATGCATCTAATACCACTGCCCTAATTATCTAACACACAAAATCAACAAGTTAAAATTACAAAACTACTTTACATAAACTTCAACAAAATCGGTTCATACAAGAATCGAAACAAATTCTTACAAGATAACCAAACAAAATTAAATACAAGAGCCATAGGGAGAATGGATCACACTTTTAGAACCTTGAAGACTCCTCGAGACGTGATGAATTGAGGCTTGTTGCTCGGCTGAACCAAAGATGAAGGAATCGGCAGAAACAAGGTGAGAGGTACGGGTTTTGGGTGGTGGTGATGATGGGTTTTGGCTAAGTATTTGGGTGTTGGTGCTTGAGAGACTTGGTAGAGCTTTAGGCTAGTATTTTATGTTTGAGATGAGATAATTTTCTTCTAAAAAAATTCGTTGCTTTATATAGAGAAAGGCTAGGGTTTGCCGGCCACAGGTTTATGTTTCCTTGTGTGATAAATATTGTGTTCTTGGACTTCTTTTTCTGATTTTTCTTTACATCATTGGCTGCATAACTTCATGGAATTTTTGTGTAGACTTGAATACTACATTTGATGAACTTGATCCATGGAAAATACCCCAAAATGCCAAGAACACCGATCGGCAGCAATTACTCTTTTCCGGCAGCTTTTCCTAGCTTGACTAGGAAAATGTCTTTTCTTCATGATTTCCTTCCACGCCATAGCTCAATGTCTTCCTCTATCCTTCAATAATCTTGGAAAATCTTCAAGTATGTAATTGTACGCCAAAATGTCCATCGAAAACAGAAACAAAAGAAAACAGGCAGAAACTCGGTGGAATCGGCTGGAATGACCTCGCTTCAGTAAATCCGGCATAACGTCCTCCTCGGAGCTCCGATTGATGTGATTCCAAGTCTCAGAGAAACTAGACACATAGAGGTATCTCCACATAAAAGGGCTTGATCAAATTATTTGTGAAACGTCAGGAATGAATTTTTGAAGTTGGGACACAGTCTCAGGAAAATTCCTGGAAGTCCCTGGATTGTTTTGCTCGAACTGCTGATTTGCAGCCATCTTTTGGGTGACTTTCCAAACTCCGATTGATCTGTATTTTTGACACGAAACCCTTTAGCAAGCCAATAAAATGCATACCGAATTTCAGCAAATTTGGAAAAGGATAAGTCACAATTCCATTCATCTCAGAATCACGAAAAAGACACATTTTGCACTATTTTCCAGAATTTTATACTTAGTCATTTTTCAGATTCTAAAGCATATTTTATCCAACTCCACCAAATCGACACTAACTAAATTATGACTCGATCTTAAATAAATAAGAGTTAAACAAAGCATAAACGAGGGTATAAACATATTAATATCGTCACACATTGTGCTCCTATCACCTTACGAGTTGTAGTGTAACCATCCTTGAGTTTTTCAGAAGCATCCTTCCTTCTTGCAGTCCTCGGCCTACCAGATTGTCTGGAGTATTGAGGAGGCTGAATAGGGGGATCTTCACCTTGATGATGAGGTTGTTGTAGATGCTTATATAAGTGCTCTTCAGATAGCATACTGGCACATAATCATATGGATCATGCCTCTTTACGTAAATAGCCGAGATAGCATGCTTACAGGGGAGTCCTGAAAAGTCATAGCTCCTGCAACTGCATGTCCTCCTTGCAATGTTATCCACCTCGGCAGTGTCACCACCATTAAAGGTTGAGATGCAGTCTGTTGTAGCCTTCTCCTTATTCTTCTCCATAATCGTTCTTACTTTGGGACAAATATTACCATGATAAGCTTCCATTTTTTTCCTTCTGTTCACAATCCTCTTCATCAGCTTGACCCTCAACTCTTCGAACATGGTAACTGGTGACTTACCCCTTGCCTCCACTATCCAGCCATTAAAGCTCTCACATATGTTGTTTATCATGATGTCACGTTCATAGTTGTACTAAAATATGATCTGCACCAATGTTTAGGTGGCCTCTCCTTTGCTACAAACACCAAGCATTACAACCATTAAAACATATGTTAAAACATAGTAACATATAAACAAGTATAATGCAAACTAGGTGTACCTGTAAGCCAATTGTAAGTAAGAAGGTTATGTTCCTTCAATTTTTTCATCTCCCTCTGAAAATATGGTATAGTAGTTGACTTTGCACAAACCCACATGTGATCTTTCAACACCATTCCAGGAAATAGCTTTGTGAAGTTGGTCCATAAGTACCTAACACAAAATCTGATTTCAGCTCTTGGGACAACATGTGCAAGTGCAGGTATCAAACTCTTTTGCTTGTCACTAATAAATACCCATCCCAACCCTTCATTAATGTCCAAATCCTTTGCCAATAACTCCAGAAACCATAACCATGAATCCTTACACTCAGCCTCAACCATTGCCCAAGCTATCACATATGAACCATTATCAGCATCTATACCAACATCAATTAAAATTTGTCTCCTAAAGCAGCTCTTAAGATGTGCACCATCCAAACCAATTACATGTCTACGATCAGCCTTAAAACCATTCTTTATCGCTCCCAAGCATATATACATGCGTTTGAAAACCGGACGGCTGCTACCATTAGGGAAAGTACACTTTATGTCAATTGTAGTGGCTGGATCAACTTTTTGGAGCTCTCTTCCATAATCATGAACCAGTGCATATTGTTCCTGTATGGTTCCTTTGACTTCTTCAAGGTGCAGCCTTTTTTGCTCTATAAGCTGTCCAAGTTTGTACATTTGCTCTAATTTCCTTTGTCATAGTATTAGCTAGATTACCTGCATCACCGAGATAAAACCAACAAATATTACAAACTTCTCGATTAATTAAATTGAAACAGATTGAAGTAAAGTAATACCTGGTTTCCAGTTCTCATTAAGAGCAATCAAATCCTTAAACTTTGCAGTTAAGTATTTCTTCCCAACCATGCAATTGTTGAACTTCCTAGTGCATTTGTGTTTGTGGATTATACCTCCTAACAATCAATGTGCTCTCATGCTACATTTTAGAGGCAAGAAATTCAAATGGACAGTTGTCCTCCTTACAAATCACTAGAATCCTCTCCTTGTCATTCTTGACAAATAAATATTCCCAACCTCCTTTAATTGCATGCTCCCTTAAAGCATCCTTAAGTATCTTCGATGTGGCAAACATCATATCCAACTTGACAGTTGGATTTTCCATGTCTGTTTTGGGGTTGAATTCAAGCCCTACCTATTCACGCTCCCCATCAGAGTTTATAGTATAACGCAGTTGCTCATCATCGGATCCAAGTATAGGTTCGTCATCAACAAACTCTTCATTTCCTTCAATTATCTGCAAATAGATTTAAACATAACTTAAAAATTGAAGAAAGATTGAATACAACAAATTAAAAAATTACAGCAGAAGGAATAAGACAGCATATCAAAAAACAAACATGTAGTTGTACCTTTTCTCTGTCCACAAATCCTCTAGATTCATTTGTTGGTAGAGCCTTTTCAGCAACTTCTTCATTGTGCTCTTCATCATAATCAGTGTCATCATCTATCCCATAAAAGTCACACTCCTCGTCCTCAAAAGCTGGATTATAATCCAAGTTCTCATCATGATCACCATTTCCTTCATACACATTGCATTCCTCATCTCCATCTCGCATACCACCAAATGACTGAAGTTCATCTAAAAAGTCTATCTACACATCTAGAAAACCACTCCCTTCATTTTGTTGCACACTTGAATGTCCACTAGACTGCCCCGTGCCACTTGAAATATCATTTCTTCTTCTATCATTCCCCACAAACTTCTTCTTCTTTTTTATAGTTTCTTGTTCCACCAACTTCTTTTTTCCCTTGTCTTTTGAACCAACTACAATGCTTGCTTGAGTAGGTTGAGTCTGCTCAACGTCTCTAATCACAACTCCCTTGGTTCTACCACCTCTATGCTCATCAGACATACCACTGCCACCACCTTGGCTAAACAAGAAATCTTCATATACGAAGATGTCATCATATTCTTCTCCAAACACACTATGCAGCTCTTTGTGGTCCAAGTACAGTATGATCAATCTCAAATGTGGTACAGATTTACAAATAATCTCCACATGCTCATCTCTTTCCAGCTTGATCAACTCACCATCATCATTCCCAACTCTATACCAGTAGTCAATTCTTTCAAATAAACATGACTGAGCTGCTTTACCATGTTCTTTATCTCTACAAGCGACATCATATCTTTGTCACACTTGTCGTAACAATCATACCTCCCTCCAACATATTTCTTATCCCGTAGGCACCCTCCATGATGCACCCTGACTGTGAAAAAATCTGGGCAAGCCGTAATTAGAAAAAAGAAACCATTAGTGTTACAAAAAGTTATACTAGGACCAATTTCAAACTACAAACAAAAAGTATATATGAAAAGCCAAACTCAAATTCTCCACCTATAATTTCCCCCAAAATCAACATACCCCAACTGCAACAAGAAACAACCAAAGTTTCCCCCAAAATCGAAAATCCTTCAAAACCCACAAAATACCATTTAAAATCAACCCCGAAACCATTGAATTCAGCAAGCCCCGAGTTTTTTCCCCCAAAATCGAAAATCCTCTAGGAACAATCAAAATCTTAAAACTTACTGTAATAGGGGATATCATCATTCAACCCTTTTCGATCTCTAGGAACTCACAAATCTGGGTCGACCACTACCATAGCAAGGAACCCACACAGATCGTCAATTCTCTCTTTTTCTTTGGTTTTCAAGTTTTAAGGGTTTGGGGAGTTTAATGTTAGGTTTCGGGGGTGGGGTTGTAGATAGGTTTCGGGGGTTAGATAAGAGTTAGGGGTATTGATGACATTACACCGACTGAGGCAGATCCACATGGCACTCAAACTTGCCAAGTCAGCAACTTAACAGTCAATTTAGACGGAGAGTTGACGGACGGACTAAATTGTTCGAAATTAGATAGTTGGAGGAGTGATTTGTTGAAATTGAAACTTGAAAGACTAAATTGTCGAGTTAGTGAAAATTAGAGGAGTGACCAGTATTTTGTTCAATTAAATATACTAGAACACTACGAAACCTGTGCAATTGACAATGTCCCTCATACTAGCAGTTGTTACTAAAACACTTACAAGGCAATTGGAGGCCAATGCACGTTACCGTGGCTTGACTAAATTGCAAGCATGGTGAAGTGATAAATGTGCAAATTCTAAACATTGAACAATCAGTGAGTTTCAATTTCCCGAAACCATAACACTCAAGCGGAATAGGAACTCTGATTCCATTAACTCAACCAATTTGAGAGCTCCCAAGAACAATGAGGAACATTTAGTCAGTATATTAAACATGGATGCATCTTACAAACATTGAAGATTGAATTTGTTGAACTGGAACAACATTTCCCACTAGAGCCAGAAAATTGATCAAGAACCCATAAGGATTTCAATTCAGAAACAAGCAATCTCACTGGCTGAAGCTGAGCTTCAAAACCACACACCCTAAGCCATATTTCTCTCAACTTGTCAAAGATTGAAAAATGTTGATCAAACAGAGATGAACAGAGAGCCACAATATGTAGCAATCGTAGTTTTCTAGCTTAATCTAATAGATACATCAGATGCTTAGGCTCATCACTTGAAGATGTTGGAACAAACTAAACTACAGGGAGCACATAAAACAAAGGTCAAAAGAAACCATCATCATAGAGCCATCACTGCTAATTCATCTTCAGAAGAGTTACTGCAGTCTTCCTCTTCTTCATCGTCACCATCATCGTCTTCATCACTAGTGTAGTCCTCAAAAGAATTATCCTCCTCCTCATTGTTGCTACCACGAGCTTGGAGCCACCGGAGAGTAGAGTCAAATGCCCGGCCGAGCACAAAATCATCAAGCTTGGGCTACGGTGGTGGTGGTTGATAAAGATACTGGCGCAGATCTGAGAGGTGAGGAAGCGGTTTTTTATGGGAAGGCTGGATTGTCTGGATGAGTTGTGGGTTTGGAGAAGTGGTATTCGGGACGGAAGCGGCCAAGAAGAGGCTGCGGAGTAAGGCCTTGTTTGGTTTCCGGAAAGAAAAGTAGTTCCTCCTCCTTTCTCACGGGAAGGGAAGTTGAGGGGGAAGTGAGTTTTTTTTCCTGTGTTTGGTAACATAAAGAAAGTTAGCAGAAAAATAGTAAAAAGAGATGTAATTAATGTAATAAAATAATAATTGTGAGTAATAAATGCAAGGAATTGAGGAAGGAAGTTGGTTCCTTAAGTTTATGGAATGAACTACTTTCTCCCTCATTTTCCCTTAATGTAGGAAAGTTGTTCATTTCCTTTGTGCATGTCAAACAAGAGAAAAAAACGAACTTCCTTCTCTAAACTCTCAATTCCGCGAAACAAACGAGGCCTAAGAGGAGTGGAGCTTTGGCGTCTTTGAGCATTGTAGTTGAAAGTTGTGTCCTTGATCTTGGAAGTCTAGTAAGGTAGGCGGCAAGAATGAAGACACCAAAACTTTATTTGAAATTTCTGCATTACATCCTCATGAAACTTGCGCAATTGGCGATGTCTAATGAAGTGTCTCTCATATCAGAGAGTACATTCCCCCATAACACAACCATTCTGAGAGCTCCCAAGAACAATGAGGAACATTTCGCCAATATATTAGATATGGATGCATCATCTGGTCGTACATTTTAAAGAATGAACTAAGAACAGCATAACCCACCAAGGCCAGCAAAATGACAAACAAAAATATCACACACAAAAGTTATGCAATCTGTGTGCAGCTGCACTTCAAAGACCACTCACCCTAGCCATTTCAACCAACACTCTAGCTTACACAAGGAAATCCATTCATATTCTCAAACCCTATCCATTCATCTCATACCAAAACATCCTGTACCACTCCAATGACCTCTACTCTCATCACATACCTCCCCATACCTCGCGGCATCTCTACCCTTACATCATCAACAATGAGTCGATGACCTTTTATCGAAAACCACTCAGGCAGGGATGTCAAGAACCAGATAGGTACCAGCAGAAACCCCACAACCTCCCTCTCACCCTGTGATGAGTATCCCATGGTTAATTTCACCTTCACTCCACCCGAGCCATCTCTACTCCTCTGTCACTACCCTCACCTCATTTATCCTTCAAGATCTCATCGATTCACAACATCCCCCCATCCACCGTGAGCCAAAAATCATATCACAATCATTGCCTCCTTTTCTCATTGAATAAAACAGGAAGTATTTCAATAATACAAAAGCAAATTCAATAATTCATAAAACAAAATTGCAAAAAGCAGAGCAAGTTAACGTAAATGCTCGAAAATCATGACAGTTCACATCAAAACATTGTACATTCGAAACTGCAGCAAACATTATACTTCCAGTAACCAACCTGCAATTACATTATAAAATCTCGACTCTCGAACACAACCCTTCCTTCTCAAATTCACAATACACACAATGTTCCAGTGTTACTCGCAAATACAAAAATTAAGAAAACGATTATTGAGAATCCCTAGTGTTACGGAGTCTATAAACAATTCGACCTCTAGTAGTATCATAACGACTGACCTCAACTTTCACTCTATCCCCAGGTAAAATCCTAATGAAACTCTTTCGGATTTTCCCAGAAATGTATCCTATGATGTTGTCCGCGTTGTCTAGTCGAATTCGAAACATACCATTCGGGAGCGACTCAGTGACAAGACCCTCGGCGCTGAACTTCTGCTCCTCCACTTTGGGGGACTTGCTCATGGCAACAATGTTGGGACAACGTTTGGAGCTGAGGATTGAGGCTCCGAGGTGGAGTTGGGTTTTTGGGTTTGGTTGGAATTTGAGGGAGGTTGGTGGGGTGAGGGTGGTTGGGGTTTTGGAGTGGAGGGGAGTGTGGAGGATTGGGTGGTGGAGGGAGGATGATGATGATGTTGAGGTTAACATGGTGGTTAATGGTGTGAGGGAGGTCTGGCGCTCTCTGTGTTTTTGTGGGTAGAGACTGAGAGAAGAGGAAAAGGGGATTGGGTTGGGGATTTAGGGAGATTCTTGAAGCAAATATTGGAGGCGGCTGAGGGTATTTATGTACTTACAGTGAAAACTTACTACCACATTTACTTGGATAAGTGTATCTTCTAACATAAGGTAAATTTGAAGCCAAATTTAGTCAAATAAACAAGAACGGCCTCTAGAAAGTCATATTGCTAATCAATGAAACTAATAAAATTAGAACGTTGCAGATTCTAGAGATATTGGAGTATGGAACAATGGTGTCACTTGAAGATACTTGGTTGACACCAAATCGTGAGTGTCAACTTGTTGCTAAGTACCTGCACGGCTGCACCATTTCATTCACACAAAAAAAAAAAAAAAAAAAAGTACCTGCGCCATTTGCCTTACTCTTATCCTTCATTATCATGGTTTAGGAGTTTCAACAACACTAGGATGCATACCAAGGCAATGCAAGCGATGAAAGTGTTTGGAACAGGACTGTTCAATGTTCCAAGCAGAACTGCAAGATAATTTTGTTGATGTCCTGGAATTAACTAGAAGGCAATCAACGTGTGTGTGTGTCAATGGTATGAACCCAGCTAGGGCTGTTTTTTAAAAACCGAAACCCGAAATTTTGGCCCTGACCGACCCGAAACCGACCCAATCGGGTTGGTTTTTAACTCTGAAAATTCGGTTTTTAACCCAACCCGGACCGATTCTAAAACTTCCGGATCGGGCTGGGTTCCACATGTGTTTAGCCCGGATCGACCCGAAAACCCGAACGAGTCATCTTCTTCTTCCCCATTCTCCATAGCAGCCTTGATCTCATCTTCTTCTTCTTCTCCATGCGTTCTCTCTCTCTCTAAACCCATCCTTAAATGGCTCGCCTCCCTCAGCCTCCACCATCGCCAGTCCCACCTCACCGCCGTCGACTCCGGCTTCGTCCGCCTCCTCCTACGGCTTCTTCATCATCCTCCCCGACCTCCCCGATGACGACCTCTTCATCTATCAAAACCGAGAATTTCCATCAATACCTCATTTGGACTAGAAAATAAGAATATGATTTGGGTTTAATGCTTCAATGATATATTTTTCTCCATAATATGAGGTATATATAGTGATACAAGTCTATACTTACAAGAAAAATATATCCTACGATATTTTACCTATACAAACAAGGAAAGTAAATATACTAGAATATTCTACACTCCCCTCAAGTTAGCGCATAGATATCGATCCATGCCTAACTTGTCAATTGAGTCGTCAAACACTTTTCTTGACACACCTTTTGTAAGAATATCTGCCAACTGGTCTTCTGTATACACGAAAGAGAATTAAATGACTTTCGGTTTCCTTGATAAAGAATCGATCCACCTCCACATGCTTAGTTCGGTTATGCTGAACCGGGTTGTGAGCAATTTCAATTGCTGATGTGTTATCACAATGTAGGTCCATAGGTTTCTTGAGTTTGATACCTAAATCTTTTAACACATTTCGGACCCATAACAATTCACACACTCCATGAGCCATACCTCGAAATTCTGCTTTTGTACTTGATCTAGCAACAACGTTTTGTTTCTTACTACGCCAAGTCACCAGATTTCCTCCAACAAAAGTGAAGTATCCAGATGTAGATCTTCTATCAGTCTTATCACTTGCCCAATCAGCATTTGTGTGTCCGACTTCTAATTCATTCTTCTTTTCAAACAACAAACCTTTTCCAGGTGCCTTCTTGATATACTTCAAAATACGATATACTGCATCCATATGCTCTTCAATGAGACAATGCATAAATTGGCTAACCACACTCACAACATAAGTAATATCAGGTCTAGTATGAGAAAGATAAATGAGTCTCCCTATTAGACGTTGGTACCTTATTTTATCTGTTGGAACCTGATTTGGATAGATGGCGAGGTTGTGATTCATCTCAATCGGTGTCTCAACTGGTTTGCAATCAAGCATCCCTGTCTCAACTAACAAGTCGAGTACATACTTACGCTGGGATAAAGAAATTCCTTTCTTAGATCTTGCAACTTCAATACCAAGAAAGTATTTCAATTGCCCAAGGTCTTTCATCTCAAATTCCTTCGAAAGATATTTTTGTAGGGCCTCCATCTCTTTCGGGTCATCTCCTGTGACAATCATATCATCAACATATACTATCAGAGTAGTAATCTTAATCTGACTATGTTTAATGAATAAAGTATGATCTGATTTGCTCTGTCTGTAACCAAACGCCTTCATTGATTTGGAAAATCTCCCAAACCATGCTCTAGGAGATTGTTTGAGGCCATATAGAGACTTTTTCAATATGCAAACTTTGCCAGCATCACAATGTTTATTTTTGACTCTTGGTGGTATGTCCATGTACACTTCTTCTTCTAAGTTTCTTCACATCAAATTGGCGAAGAGGCCAATCTCTAGTTGCTGCTACTGAGATTAATATTCGGACAGTGTTGATCTTCACTACAGGTGCAAATGTCTCTTCATAGTTCATAATCAATTCCATAGCGTTGGGTGTATCATTTTGCAACCAATCTGGCGTTATATCTGTTAATACTGCCATCTACTTTGAGTTTCACTGTATACACCCAACGACATCCAATAGTCTTCTTTCCAGGTGACATAGTCATAATGTCCCAAGTTGAGTTTTTCTGCAAGGCTTCAAGTTCTTCATTCATCGCTTGTTTCTACTTGGGATCTGCCAATGCATCTTGTACACTACTTGGAATAGATACATAAGATAATTGACCGACAACAAGTGTATATGATCCAGACAACCTATGATTATACATATAATTGGTTATAGGATATTTTACTTTGGCTTTGACATTTGGTTCATAGTGTTTTTTGGGAACACGTTTGGTAACCCTCTGTAATTTTCTAAGTTCAATATTATTTGAATTTAAAGGTACTTGAGAAGCAACATTCGTAGCAGGTTTTGAGTCGAAGGTAAAAAAAGGTTCTGACGGAAGAGGACTTTCAGTTGTTTGACCAGTAACACCAGACATATTCTGCTCCTCAAATTCAGTGGGCCTTTCAGAGACCGACACGTGTCGCTCTTTTGCTGTGTAGCGGGGGGACAACTACTGTCTGATGGGCCCACGTCGTCATAAGGGACAGCTGCTGTCTGTTTTGGAGCAGAAAAGGGGCTCAGCTCAGCTTGGCTGGATGGCTCGGAGGCTTGCATGTCAGAAGAGATGGCAGCTTCAGCTTCAGTTTGTGGTCCACATGTTGACTGGTCATGACCATGTGTTAAACTCGACTCGGCTAAGCTCGGCTCGGCTCGAGTGTGACGCATCTCCTTGTGGTGTCGGCTTAGTGGCTCTACTTAGCCGCTCGAGATAGTTGGGCCCAGCTTCTGTGTATTTGTCTGCCTCCCTATGACTTTCTGTCCCTTGTGTTACAATATGAGTTTTCTCTTGATTTTCAACTTCTCCGACTCCAAACCTCGATTATAATGCCTCTAATTCTTCAAATTCTTCGAATTCAAACAAATTTTGAGGATTTCCTTCAATAGCTTTCTCCCCCTGAAGGGAAGACACTGAAACTCCCGTTGAGAAGTATGGCTCAGATTCACGGAATGCAACATCAAGAGATGTGTGTATCGTTTCAGTGTGCGGGTCATAACATCGATAGCCATTCTGAAACTCTGCATATCCCACAAAAAACACTTTCTTGCACAAGGATCGAGCTTGCTTCGTTGAGGTTTGGGAATATGAACATACATGGTGCAACCAAATACTCGAGGCTGCAAGTTAGGCATAGAGGGAACGGAAAGAAGTTTGTGAAGTTGTTGTTGAGGGTTTTGAAACGCAATCGCCCGAGAATGAGTACGATTGATGAGATATGCGGCAGACTTCACAGCTTCTCCCCAATATTCACGAGGCACATTCATGCCAAACAACGAGGCACGAGTTACTTTAAGTAATTGTCGATTCTTCCATTATGCCAATCCATTTTGCTGAGGAGTATATGAATTTGAAGTTTGATGTCGAATTCTATGAGATTGTGTGAATTCTTGCATAAGTCCATTAACATATTCTCCACCATTGTCAGATTGGAAAACACGAATGGTCTGTTGATATTGTGTAGACACCATCTTGTGAAACTCTTTGAACCTGGAACAAACATCGTTTTTGTTCTTCAAGAGAGACACCCAAGTCATTCAGGTACAATCATCCATAAAAGTGACGAAATAACGAGCGCCAGATAGTGAAGGGATTTTCGCAGGGCTCCATACATCGGAGTGGATCTTCATAAAAGGAACCGGACTTTTGTAAAAACTTGGTGAATATGAAACACGGTGACTCTTGGCCAGTTCACAAGTGTCACAATAGAAATCTGAAGTATTGACACTAGAAAACAACTGAGGTTGCAGCTTTTTGAGATAATGAAAGTTGAGGTGGCCTAGGCGACTATGCCATTGCCACACAGCTTCTCGACCACTCACGAATCCATCAACCTGATTAGCTTGCCCCAAAAGATGTTTATGTTTTTCTCCAGTCTCTGTTAAATCCAAATAGTATAATTTCCACCTTCGTACACCATAACCAAGAATCTGCTGGGTCCGTTTGTCTTGAAACACACAGAATGAGGATAGAAGGTAACAATACTTGCAAAGACTAGAATGATCTGACCAACGGACAGGAGATTATATGCTAGTGATGGAACAACTAAGACAGATTCAAGAGTTAAGGTATCAGATAAGACGGCAGAACCTTCTCTAATAACTAGAGTTGGGGTACCATCAGTGGTAGACACAACATTTTGAGAGGAAGGTTTAACTCTGGTCAAGAGACTAGGGTCATTTGTCATGTGGTCCGATGCCCCAGTATCAATTATCCCAGTATTATTCAAAATAGTTTGACCATTTACACTTGAATATGCTACATTAGTGGAGGCATGAAATGAATGCTCTTCCTCTCTAGTAGGCAAGGCAACTTCTGCTTGATTTTTGAGAGGTCGCTTGGTGAAATCCCACCAATCCGGGTATCAAATTACTTCAAAACACCATTGTTTGCTATGACCGAAATATTCACAGAGCGGGCACATTGTGTTTACATATGAATTTGGTGTGTAAGATGATCCGGTGAAATAATCGGTATGGTTGATGTTGTGTTCCATTTGAAATGGAATTATCCAACTTGCTATGTTGTTGTGTTTTAAAAAGAAGAAAAAAAAACTGGACTGCTGGGCCGTCTGAGACAAAGGGGACATAAGCACGTGGAGACAGGAGCCGAAAGTGTCAGCGACTCGGCTGTTGCACGTGGTGGGTCCCGCCGGCAGCTCCTCTTGTCCTTTTTCTTTTCTTTTCTTTTTGCTGTTTGGTTGCTGTGCTTTGTGGGATTTTGCTTTTTGGTTGTGTGGTTTTTGCTTGTGTGGGATTTGAGTTTTATCTTTGCAGCGGAAATTTGTGTAGGGTTTGCGGTTTTGATTTGGGTTAGCTCTGATACCAACTAGAAAATAAGAATATGATTTGGGTTTAATGCTTCAATGATATATTCTTCTCCATAATAGGAGGTATATATAGTGATACAAGTCTATATTTACAAGAAAAATATATCCTACGATATTTTACCTATACAAACATATTTTACCTATACAAACAAGGAAAGTAAATATACTAGAATATTCTATATTTGGGAGATCATCAATACTAGTGTTTCTGCACAAACCCGTAGGCCTAGTGGAAACTGATGAATCTGGATGTGCGGGCCGGTCTTCTCCTCTCCGATGCCTAAGTTAGTACAGTTGGGATGAATAGATAACTTAAGCAAGAGTGATAAGCAGTTGGAGAGATCAGTTACCTATTAAAGAGGGTAGTTGAGGCCCTTATATAGGTGGTCGGGCGTGAGGTCTGGTCTTACTCTTCGATGTGAGACTAGTTTCCTTCTGTTCGTACACAAAAGGACAGCTCTGGTGGCCTGTTCGACAGGCTGGCGTCCCCGGGCCCCTGGTCACAAGGTAGACTGCTGGACCTCGGGTCCGGGTACTGGTGATCCTGCTCAGGGCCTCAGTCCGGCCCCGGATGTACTGGCTGCGGGTCTGTGGGCTTATGTAGCCCCTCTGTGGCTACTGTCAACAACTAGTATTCACAGCTCGAAAGAAAGTCGATTTGAAATGTCTTCTTTTTGAAGCAGGAGTACAATCCCCACCTCTCATGTTGGTTTGGTTGTTAATGGATTGTTTGAGATCCATTGCTGTTGTTTTTCGTTTTCCATTTTCAGGCTGTGTTGGTTTTTTGGGATCCATGCATTGTGGCTGGCTACCCTCGAGCTTTAGGAAGAAAGAAACAAACCGGCCGACCGGAGATTTCTATCAATTAGCGTGGGAAGCAAGTCGTACGTAGGGTGCGTTTGGGTGGGGGGGGGGGGGGGGGGGGGGTGGTTTAGCTCCCTGCTTTTAAGCAATGAAGGAAAAAGTGTTTAGTAACTCTACCTCTACCAAGGTTTTAAGAAAAGCTCTAGTTTTTTTTCCCCTTAAAAGCAGAAGTAAGGGGAGGCCTCCTTTTAGAAGCTAGCTTCTGCTTCTGCACTGTAGCGCTGGGCACTATAGTTAAATGAAAATTTCAAAATACCGGGGCTTCCCCTCACTCTCTGTAGGGGTCGGGTCGATAGCACACAACTCCTCCTCACATCACTCAGCTCCGATTTCATCGACTCCCACTGATAGAACCACCTCATTGCCTCCAGCACTATCTTCCCACACCCACCGGAACCCATAATTGCTCTGCTAATAAAATCTCGAGACCCTTGTTTCTCCTTCAAATGCTCATTCATGAGACCCAGCAATGCCTCCCCATCTTTTACCACTACGCCATTAAAGTTCAAACCTTTAGAACAAGAAGCACCAGTTTTGAATTGGGAATTGATTTAGGGTTGCTCGAAATTGGGTTGGGATTTCAATTGGGTTTGATTGGATTGCTGGAGCTGGTTAATTATGGATTGGATGGAGTGGTCTATGGAGCGCAGGTGTTCTTCTAGTTCTTGCCATTGGAGGGCAAAGTTGGAAACTTTGGAGGCGTGGGACTTGAGGAGGTTGAAGTATTTAAGGAGCTTTGGGCTCATCGGAAGGTCGCCGGAGAGTTTGTCTATTGCGGTGGACATCGGTGGCGGGAGTATTGGTACGATTGGTGAAGATGGGGATTGTGATTGAAGAATAAAGAAACCCTAGAAATTTTGGGATTGAATTTTGGGCACAATGGAAGGGTGTCCAGAGCAAATTTAGGAGTGCACTGAGTATTGACATTCTCTGCCGACAAAGTTTCGTCGGCAGATTGCTTGGCCTTTCTTTTACCGGTGAGGAGATTGCTGGGAAAAATAGTTTCTGGGGAAGGTCTTTGCCGACAAAAATGTTGCCGGCAGAAGAGAATTTCTAGTTTTTTTTTTCGACGTTAGAGAGATGTTGCCGACAAAAATTGAATGCTAACTATTTAATTCTCTCTCGTCACTTACATTGACGAAGGCACACAATGTGTTTTTCCTTCAACAATTTCACCATAATGATTAGTAATTAATTATATTTAGAATTAATTTCATATAAGCATAATAAAAATTCAATTAGCCATAAAATTAAAAATTAATAAGTATTTCCATTCAATTAAAGTTAAAATTTCTTTCATGTCTAAATTGGTTATTTACAGATAAAAAGCACATGCCAGCTTTCAGCTTATCAAACACTTTGTTAATGTCTTTTCCACTACCAACACTTAAAAAAAAGCCAGTTTACCAAACACTCAGCCAATTTTCTTTTCAGCAGCTTATTTTAAAAAAATAAGCAGAAGTCAGCTTTTCTGTAATGCCCAACTGCACTAAACATACCCGTAATATAGGTAATCTTGCTTTAGGGTTTAAGATTTGGCGGTGGAAGGGGGCTTATGATATGGGGTGGGCTTTTCCCTATCTCTGTCCCAGATTAACCTAAAATAGCTTTTTTAATCGAAGAAAGAAAACATTACATAAAATGTTAAGAGTATGTAATGTTAAGAGTTAGAATCTAATTTTGGATGACCTGATGTTGCACCATACTCATACTTGTCAACAAAATTGAAAAATGTAGTCTAGCTAGTAGATGAAGCACAAAAAATGCAACTCGTTTTGTTGTATCTAGCCTGATGAATTGCCCACGAGCTAGAGTGCTAACAACTTAACATACTATGAGTTCATAGAGCTCACATACAAAGCTGTTAGTGTGAGTCATGTAATTTAGAAATGTAAATTAGGTAGTTAGTACTTACCTATTCTGTATATGTAGTACATGGTAGTACCAAAAAAGTAGGGTTGTAGTACATCTTGTATCCTCTTTATATAGCCTCCAATGTGAGATGAATATACATTAGAAAATTCATCCTCTAAATCGTATTATATTTGACTTGGTATCAGAGTAAAGATCCGAAAGGACTTTGTCTCTTTGTCTCTTTTCCGCTGCAATCCATTTGTGGTTCGAGTGTTTGACATCATTCCATCGGATTTCTTTTTTCGTTCAGTCCGGGGTCTTGGTGTTTTTTCCCAGGCTTCGGCATTGTCTCCGTTTGACGTAGTCCTCAGTCAGACGTGATTTTATCCTCAATTTTTTGTCCGGTACCGTGGGGACCCAAGCTTTTACTTTGGGCACCCAGTACCAGATCAACATCACTAGAATCTGTTGGGCACCTAGTAGTTCTCAGTCTTCCATCTTGACGTTTTCAGTCAACGTTCGATTCTTAGGCAGAAGCCACCGCCGCACCCAGCAGGTCCAACCGCTGCCGAATCGGTTCCATCTTCCTCTCTAGCAGGCCCAGCAGATCCTCTCCAGCGTCGCGTCTGTTGATCTGCTTCGGCCCGACCCAGGCGTCGCATCCTTCAGACGTTCCGATTAGCACATGTACAGTGTACCCAGGCGTCTCATCCTCTCCGACTCCAACTTCCGGTGTCGCGTCTGAGGTGCTGCTCCTCCGCAGCCCTAGAAAAAAATACGATCAGGTTCAGTTTTTTCGACAGAACCCGCATCAGTTTTTGACTCGGTTCCTGTGACCGACCCGGTTCCTGCTTCGCTCGACCCGGTTCCTGCTTCGCTCGACCCGGTTCCTGCTGCCTGACCCATTTGGTGCAGTCCGACCCGGTTTCAGATCCGGTCCAGTCCGACCCGGTTTCAGATCCGGTCCAGTCCGACCCATCAGATCCGACCCGCTCTGGAAGAATGTCTCGGGTGTATATTGGAAATTTGAGTTCTTGTTTCACCTGGATTAGACATATGCGAGAGAGAAACCAGGAGCACCGTCACGCACTAGTTTAACTGCAAGTTCGAATCAGTTAAGTGAAATTTGGTTATGGCATCGTCGATTAGGGCATCCATATTTCCATGTTATGAAAAAATCCATGCCGTCTCTGTTTATTAGTGTGGAAGAATCCCCCTTGCGCTGTGAAACATGTGTTTTTACTAAAAGCCATCGTTCTACCTATTCTCCGAGTTTCTCCAAGTGTAGTATCCCTTTTGAATTGATTTATTCTGATGTTTGGGGACCTTCTAAATAGCCTACGGTCACGGGTATGAGGTATTATGTGTCGTTTATTGATGATTGCACAAGGTTGACATGGATTGTTCTTCTTCAAACCAAAGATGAAGTCTTTCCTGCTTTTCAAGCCTTTCATTCTCAGGTCCAAACACAATATAATGGCACTATTAAAGTTCTTCGTTCTAATAATGGAGGGGAGTATGTCAATCGCGTTCTTCACCAGTTTTTCAAAACTCATGGGATTGTTCATCAAACAACCTGTCCACGAGCACCAGAGCAGAATTGGGTGTCTGAAAGGAAAAACCGGCATCTTCTTGAAATGGCTCGTTCCATCCTTTTTAGTGCCCATATGCCTAAGAATCTTTGGGGTGATGTTGTCGCAGCTTTTGCTTATCTTATCAATCGCCTTCCATCTAGTGTTCTTCAAGGAAAATTTCCGTTTCAGGTTCTTGCATCTCATGTCTCTCTTCCTTCCTATCATAATATACCTACCCGGGTCTTTTGTTGTGTGGCCTTTGTTCATGTTCCTAAGAGCCAGAGATCGTCTAAATTAGATCCCTGGGGGATCAAGTGTGTGTTTGTTAGTTATGAAAGCCATAAGAAGAGATACAAGTGTTATCATCCACCTACTAGAAAATACTATGTCACTATGAATGTTACTTTCTTTGAGGACATGAGCTATTTTACCTTGGATGATCCAGCCCTTCAGGGGGAGCATTCATACTTTGAAGAGCTGTATCGTGGCGAGGGGGAGGAACAAGAAGTAGAAGCCTCAGTAGCCTCAATACCAGCAGTACCAAAAGTGACAGAAGCTCAACCAAAGGTAGAAGCCTCAGTACCAGCAGTACCAGAAGCAACAGAAGCTCAACCAGAGGTAGAAGCCTCAGACATCCATGTTCCAGGAATTGAATCAATAGCTGAGAGCACAATTGTTGTAGAAGATCAATCTGCCCCTCCTGCCATCACTCATACCCCTGATCCACAACTCCCTACTGTAGAAGATCAATCATTTGAGCTATGTCCTTCCAATGTTCCTAGTAATAGTGAGCCTAATAGTGAACAATATGTGTTACCTAACAGGTCTACTAGAGGTCATCCCCCCAAAAGATATTAACCTAGTTTACAAGCCAAATCAAAATATCCAGTAGCCAACTATATGTCCATTAGGAGATTATCAAAGTCATATGAATCATTTGTGAATCAAATATTTGTTGTATCAGTACCTAACAAAGTGCAGGATACGTTGGGAGATCCAAAGTGGAGGAAAGCAATGGAGGAAGAGATGGAGGCATTGCAGAAGAATGATACTTGGGAACTTGTATCTTCATCACATGGAAAAAAGGATGTGGGATGTCGTTGGGTGTTTACTGTGAAACACAACGCAGATGGATCAGTGAGCCGGTATAAAACACTCCTTGTTGCAAAGGGATTTACTCAGACATATGGTATTGATTATGATGAGACTTTTTCTCCCGTTGCAAAAATGAATACTATCAGGGTGCTTCTTTCGTTTGCTGCTAGTTTGAACTGGCCACTTCGACAGTTTCATGTCAAGAATGCATTTCTTCATGGAGAATTAACCGAAGAGGTGTATATGAGTCTTCCTCCTGGGTATGTAACTACTTCTACTGGTGATTTTGTATGCAAATTAAGAAAGTCACTGTATGGTCTCAAACAGTCACCCCGTGCCTGATTTGGGAGGTTCTCACAGTTCATGCGAAAGATTGGTTATAGACAGAGTAATTCTGATCATACATTGGTTCTCAAGCATCAGTAAGGAAATGTAGTAGTCCTAATTATCTATGGTGATGATATGGTGATTAACGGTAATGATACTATAGAGATTGATAGACTGCAGAGACAGCTTGCTTCTGAGTTTGAGATGAAGGACTAGGTGACCTCAAGTATTTCTTAGGGATTGAGATAGCAAGGGGGAGAGAAGGAATCTACTTGTGCCAGAGGAAGTAATTCTTGATCTGTTGACAGAGACATGTATGTTAGATTGCACACCTATCGACACTCCTATTGAGCAGAATCATCGATTAGCAGAGTATCCTGATCAAGTGCCTACCGACAAGACTCGTTATCAGAGGTTAGTTGGACGCTTGATTTATTTGGCACATACCAGACCAGATGTTGCATATGCAGTAACTGTAGTGAGCCAGTTCATACATAATCCAAGTGTGGATCACATGGATGTTGTTGTGAGGATTTTGAGATACTTGAAGTCAGCTCCAGGAAGAGGAGTAATGTTCTCTAAACACAACAACATTCTTGAGGTTAGTGGTTTCATAGATGCAGATTGGACTGGAACTATTACAGATAGGAGGTCGATATCAGGTTATTTTACCTTTGTGGGAGGTAATTTGGTTACATGGAAGAGTAAGAAGCAAAAGGTTGTGGCGCGATCTAGTGCTGAGGCTGAGTATAGAGGTATGACTCATGGAGTGTATGAATTGTTGTGGTTGAGAAATCTACTACGTGATTTGGGTGTTAAGTTGTCAAATGCGATGCGGTTATATTGCGACAACAAAGCAGCTATTGATATATCACAGAATCCAGTTAAGCATGATCGTACTAAACATGTAGAGGTTGATCGTCACTTTATAAATGAAAAGTTAGATGCTAAGATCATTAGCTTTCCTTTTGTTCATTCAGAAGAGCAACTTACGGATGTACTCACAAAAGGATTGTCTAAGAAGGCCTTTTATAACTCACTTAGTAAGTTGGGCATGGTTGATGTGTATGCGCCAACTTGAGGGGGAGTGTCAGTGTGAGCTATACAATTTAGGAATGTAAATTAGGTAGTTAGTACTTACCTATTCTGTATATGTAGTACATGGTAGTACCAAGAAAGTAGGGTTGTAGTACATATTGTATCCTCTTTATATAGTCTCAAATGTGAGATGAATATACATTAGAAAATTCATCCTCTAAATCGTATTATATTTGACTCTCTAAAAAGTAAAGAGTGCAGAATTTGAAGAGAGCAAAACTAGCACAAAAGTAAAGTCGAAATGCTCTTAAAAACAATATAATAAAAGAAAATAGCAAGAAAAGTTTAGTTATCCAACTCTATCAACAGTCTGGTCGATACAGACAGGAATGTAGTGTTATTTGACATGAATAACATGGTAATTAGGCTTCAACAACATTTTGGAACCTTCTTATCACCAAACTCCCTCAATTTTTTGGGAAGAAAGCAACGACCCCCAAACTTCTGCTGCAAGAAAATGATTACAGAAAACAGTAGAGCTCCCACTGGAATAATGACATCCCAAGCAGTGGAGTAAAATCCAACCACAGGACTCACATAAACATATGGCTCTTCCAAGACCAAATCAGAGCTGCCAGTCCTGTAAAGATCATATGCATGTGGCAGGGTTCGAACGATAGTTGTTCCGATGTAGAATCCAGCTGACAGAGCTTTTCCCTTTGATTTGCAGACCATGTTAATTAGAATTTGAGGAAACAGAAAGCCATCTAACACCAAACCAGCATAAGCACCATAGTTACCTGAACCCACAGTGGGTTTCTCTAGACTTGAATTCATCAAAAGCAACGTAGCAGCTAAAATGCCTATTGCATATACTGATAACGCCTTCTTCTCCACATCCCAAAGCTCCTTCAAGGTCTCTTTCGCAGATCTTGCTGACCATGTTTGCTGCAAAAGGCGGAAATTTAACAAGAAAGCTAACAATGTCATGACTGTTATTGCCCTCAGATTTGCCTGATCAATTTGAAGCCATCCATCACTTCCAATGAATATGACCTTGTGGTTGGTGCTATAGGTGCAAATGGCTTCAAAGTAAGACATGAAAGGTTTAAAGTACCCAATGGTTAGAATTAGCAGCATCAAGAGTGAAACTGAGGGAAGCAAATCAGGACGTTTCTTCACATGGAAGAGTTGCAATGCTCCAAAAACATATGCAAGTGTGGTGGATATAAGAACCAAGGTGCTCTCCACCTCCAAACTATGAATGGATCTATCTGCCTCAGCCATAAACACGTCATCTGAAGACAAATTCAAACGTTCAAAATGAAGAGGATCAGAATTTCTCCGAGTGCTTTCAATGCTCCCTAAAACATAATCTGAGATCTTCCTCTCTGCAGTTGCTGGAGGCAACTGAAGTTTGAGAAGAATCTCACAATCTACAGAATCATCATTTGGCTGTTGACCTATCTGGCCTAGATTTCGGCAGCCTACCATGCACATGCTTCCTTCTGTTTCATCATAGACCCCTTCAGCAGATATTACCAAGGTATTAAAAGGCGCGCCTGAGGCGCACCTTGAGGCGTGAAAGGCGCAACGCGCCGAAGAAAAAGCCTCAGCCTTTCAACTAAGGCGCAGAGACGCTAAAGGCGTTGCAAAAGGCGTCTAAGGCGAGAAAAACTCGTTTTGAGGCGTGAAAGGCATACGCTCAGAATTTTTTTCTTCTTCTGAAGATTTCAAAGGTTTGGAGAGAGGCCAAATGGGTATTGATTTCTTATTTCAGCAGATGCATAACATGAGGATTGATGCCAGGATGAAGAAGAAGAGCGAAATGGAGGGATTTTCAGGCGAGATTAGGTGGAGCAAAATTGGAGTGGTGGATGGTCACACTACCAGATCTGAGTGAATAGCCGACGAAAAAAATTTCGTCGGCTATGCCAATTTTTCGTCGGCTATACCTTCTACCGACGAAATTTTCGTCGGCTATAATTCGTCGGAAAAACCCCGTCGGCTATACCAATGGCCGACGAAAAAAACCAATTCGTCGGCTATAGTAGAGTATGGTCGACGAACTTACCGACGAAAATATTTTTTGTCGGCCAAACCTGGGAGAAATTGCCGACGAATTTCGTCGGGTATTTTCGAGTATGGCCGACGAAATTCATTAACTATAGCCGACGAAATTCGTCGGCTATTGGGTTTTAACAATAGCCGACGATTTTATAAATTTTCGTCGGCTATTTCCTCGAAATATATTAATATTTAATAGGCATTAATTAGTTATAGCCGACGAAATAATGTAATTTTCGTCGGCTATAGTTGTTATAGCCGACGAAATAATGCCAAAATCGTCGGCTTTTCTTACATTTGGGGAAAAAAAAATAATTATTTTCTAAATTACCATTCCAAGCAACCTGCAAATCACAAAGACAGTCCATGCATTTGCACCAACAAGAAACACGTCTAAATACCCTTTTTATTAAATTCGTTCTAATATACATAAAATATAACCCTAATCATCACCTAAACCACTAAAGTCCACCACGTCATCCCCAGCATCCTGCTCTCCATCAGGGTCGTCATCCTGCTGACCGAACTCGGGAGGTTGAGGTATTGGAGGTTCCGCTAACGGCTGAAACGGGGGCGGGGGTGGAAGGATTTGTTGTTGTGCCGCGAACATCTCATACCACCAGTTTTGTTGGTCGTCGTAGTTGTGTCGCCGAATTCTGTCGCATTCAGCATGCCAACTGGCCATATCCAAATGATACTGCTGTGTTCTGCGGCGCAGCTCCTGTATTGTCTGGGTCGAGGTCACCAATTCTGCGGCCAATCGCTGCACTTCCCCCCTCATCTGTTGGCTCTCCCCGCCTCCCTTCTTTTGACCTCCCTTAGTGGTCTTCAGAAGCCCTAATCCAGAACTTCCCAAACCCCGGCAGTAGTAGTTGTTTGACCGGTTTGGGAAGCCTGCGTCGAACATCCTCGCTGCCGTTTGGACATTGGACCGGTCGACCTGGCGCAGGGCTTCTTCCAGATCTGCCTCTGAAATGTTCGGTTGTGTCTCCCGAACTACTTGCTGGAACACCTCTTCTTCGGCCCGGTTGACCCTCTCCTAATTGGACGGGAAAAAAAAAATTAATATTATAACAAATATATAATTAAGTAAAATTAATAATTAAAATTTTTAAATTGTAATGAACGACTTACGAGCTGTTCTGTCGCTTGTGGATAAGCGATCTTGAACGTCTCCACGTACGGGTTGCTATCAGGATGATCTCTAAGCGTCTCCTCCTGATATTGTGCAAACGGCCTAGAACCAGCATGATGGGGGGTTGTGTTTCGGCGGCGGTTCTCAGAGTTTATCCGAGAACGTTGCTTCAAACAAATAATAAAATGTTAGAAAAATGCATAAAAAAATATTAGTGTAATAATTATAAAATAATTAAACTAATAATTAAAATTTTAACAAAATAAACATTTGTACTGAAGTTTAGTATTTACCTGCATAACTGGGTTGTTGAAGTCTACTGTCTTCAACCAACGCCACTCGTACTCCCTGAACATGAACTCCCTGGAAGTACCCATACGACCAAGGTTGTCGTATTCGTTATAGTGGGAACGCAGCTCGTTCTTCCACTCTTTGAACCTACGAAAAAAACAAAAGTGCATTAGAAATATTATTAATATCATAAAATATTAATAATTATAAGATAATTATAATATCATAAAAACAAACGTACCTCGAGTTCTGCACGGTGTCCGCCCAATCCCGCTTGTGTTCGGCAATCTCGAAGAATGTCTGAAAAATAATATTTTATTAGTTTTACAATTGTAATAATACCGAAAATTATTAAATATTACGATAAATAAATTAAATTTTTTAAATTACTCACCGACGCGGCGTTGTTCACCTCCCTCTTTATCTCTTCGGGCACATCAGCCCACCGGGTCCACAACATAGGGACTCTGTCCCTAATCAGTGCCCCCACGCAACCCGAGTAGTCGCGTTTTTTCTTCCCCTAAACCTCCTGATTAGGAGGTTCGTTGATCTGAATCCTCCCGCTGCGCTCAACAGTTCTCCTGAGCGTGTCAAAACATATGACACCTCTCGTATTCCTCCGTGAACTGCTAGCGGCTGTCCCTATCACAAAAACGACGATTGGTTAATAAAATTAAATATTAGTGCGTTAATTTTAATATAAAATTTAATTAATAAAATCAAATGTTACCTGAACTGGATGACTCGTCTGTCGACTTTCCTTTTCTCCTCGCCGAAATAAGGTGGTCAGGGTTCTCAAATGGCTGCTGCTGGTATGCCTCCGCAGCACTCACGTACTGAGGCATATCAGGCCATATGGGCACACCACGATAGTCGACCTCCGGTATCGCCGGAATGTTGTACGGGAGGTAGAGCTGGTTTGGGAGAGTAGGAGCCTCAGTCGAGTCTGCAGCAGACGTCGTCGGACTCCTCATCGGCTCCCGATGAACCTCAGGCATACGAACCTGAGGAACGTCTGCAGCTATCTCGTCCTGAAATAGCTGCCGACTAAACCTCGGAGCATCTGGCCCGACAGGCGGAAGTGAACTGCTCGACGGCCGCCCCGCCTGGAGAAGGGTCTGGTGCCGAGGACTCACACTCCTCCGCGGCTGGGAGGAATCCACACTCCTCCGCGGCTGGCTGGTGGTCCTCTCAGGCTGGCTAAGGGTCCTGTCAGAGTCTGCGGAACCGGCGGAACTTCCAGAACCTCTCGATCTGGAACGACGGCCTCCGAAGAACTGTCTGAATGCATCGGCCATCTGCAGCCGCGGCCATTTTAAATAATACTAACCATTAACCTAAATATAACTATTTATATACAAATATAACTATATTTCTTTATTAATATATATATATATATATATATATATATATATAATTAGACTACTAATTTATATATATAATTAATTTAACAATTTATATAACAATTTATATAATTAAAATTAAATATATAACAATTTATATACCTAAATTATAACCAATATATAACAATTAAATTTATTAACAAATATATAACAAATATATAACAATTTATATAATTAAAATTAAATATATAACAAATTATATACCTAAATTATAACAAATATAATTAATTTATTAACAAATATATAAAAATTTATATAATTAAAATTAAATATAATTAAGCTATATATATATATTTAAGCTAAATTATACAATTAAGTTACCAATTTATATAATTAAACAACCAATTATACGTATAAATTATACAATTACACCTAAATTATACAATTAAAATAAATTTTTAAAAAAAATACCTAAATTAACATAAATACCTAAAAATTACCTAAATTAACATAAATACTTAAATTATACCTAAATTAACATAAATACCTAAATTAACAATTACATCTAAATTAACATAAATACATAAATAAATTATATCTAAATTTACATAAATAATTAAATAAATTATATCTAAATTAACATAAATAAATTAACCTAAATTAACATATTTAAATTAAAATAATTTAAAAAAAAAAAAAAAGCTTACCGGATCGGATGGAGGAGGAGGAGAGTGGCCGGAGGAGGAAGAGGAGAGTGGCCGGCCGGATCGGATGGAGGGGAGGAGGAGGAGTGGCTGGATCGGATGGAGGAGGAGGAGGAGCAGAGCGGCGGTGCGACGCAATCTAAATTGCTGCGGAGGTGTACGGAGGGGGAGAAATATGAAAAATGCAGAAAATGGAGGCTAGGGTTCGGCAGTTTCAGCCTTATACCCGATAGAATAGCCGACGATTAAAAAAGATTTCGTCGGCTATTCTTTACTATAGCCGACGAAATCTTTAATATCGTCGGCTATACTTTGAATGTCGTCGGCTATTCTTTGAATGTCGTCGGCTATACTTTAGGCGCTCAGCAGCCGTCCGATCTCCCCCATCCAACGGCAGACAATGAAAAGGCGCGGATCGCAAGAGTTTAGCCGACGAATTTAAATCTTTCGTCGGTTATTCTTTGGACAATCAATAGCCGTTGGATCTGAGCCATCCAACGGCGGACAATAAGTGGATGGCAAGAGTTTAGCCGACGAAATAGACTTTTCGTCGGCTAAACCTTTGGTCAAACAGCGAAGTCAAACCTCTAAACGCTTTAAAACGGAAATTGGCCTGTCTAAATGACGTTTTTTGGCCTGATCTTCAACAGAGAATAGTTTCAAATCGATGAGACGCGACTAATCATATAAAAATTTTCCTCAAAATATTTACCGACCGTCAGGTTACCCATAGGAAAACGGAAGTAAAAAACAGTTAACCGCAACATTCGGCACACAGATTTTGTCGGAATCTTCTCATTTTTCAACCGTAGACGTATTTCAATATTTCGGTCATATCTTATTTCACGACACATTTGCATTTGAAGAGTCTACGTATAGTAACTATTTGAAACTATACATTCACTTAAACACTTAGTAAACAAGTTAAGGAACATTACTGCATATGTTCTGATTTTGAATCTAAAAGTTTGGAAAATCTATTCCAACCGTCAGATATCACCGTTAAGATTAAAAACATGTATGAAAAAAAATCCAACTACATCTGACAACGTTAAAGGCTCGATCGGGACGGTCAAACAGCGAAGTCAAACCTCTAAAAACTTTAAAACGGAAATTGGCCTGTCTAAATGACGTTTTTTGGCCTGATCTTCAACAGAGAATAGTTGCAAATCGATGAGACGCGACTAATCGTATAAAAATTTTCCTAAAAATATTTACATACCGTCAGGCTACCCATAGGAAAACGGAAGTAAAAAACAGTTAACCGCAACATTCGGCACACATATTTAGTCGGAATCTTCTCATTTTTTAACCGTAGACGTATTTCAATATTTCGGTCATATCTTATTTCACGACACATTTGCATTTGAAGGATGAAGCAATGGTTTGTCGATAGTGATAGAAAATGGAAGCTGCTGTTTTTTTTTTTTTAATCATAGCCGACGAAATCAAACCTAGTACTCGTCGGCTATTCTTTTGTCGTTTTCTGTCAAAAATAAAATATTTATTTTTCA
Source organism: Potentilla sterilis (assembly GCA_963682095.1). Classification (NCBI taxonomy): domain Eukaryota; kingdom Viridiplantae; phylum Streptophyta; class Magnoliopsida; order Rosales; family Rosaceae; genus Potentilla; species Potentilla sterilis. The sequence goes on from OY821755.1 coordinate 17,801,456, forward strand.
ATAAATTTATGGCCGAAGAAATAATGCATTATTCGTCGGCTATTCTGTGAAAAAAATAAAAAAAATCTGTGGTGTTACACCTCCCGTATGCCTATGTCCTGTTCATATATAACCAAAATTGAACATAAAAAAACAGAAACCCAACAGTCAACATATTTCAAATTTTTTTTTAAGGGGTTTGGAACCCAGCCTAGCTGGGAGGCTCATCCCCACGCCCGTTCATTAGAAATGATCGAGTGGATTACAAATGAAAGGATTACATCATCTAAATTACTTAATCCGTCGGATTGTAATCGGAATCATCGGATGAGTCTTCTTCGGTTTCTGAATTGCTCGATAGGGGTAATCTATGTCGTTCCTCACCACTAGAGTCCTCGTTAGTTTCTTCATTTGGATCAACATCAACAAGCAGTGGCTCTTCACGTCGAATTCGCACCGGCGTGTCTAGGCGAATAAAAGAGGAGTCAGGAATACCGTTTGAGTTGGGCTCTTGATACGCGGTGCCTCCTTCCTCGTTCTCTTCAGCCACTCCAAGTGTAGACGCCCGGTAAATGTTGCGATGGTGGATAGTGTTGACTACTTTCCACGGGTCACCCTTGGCGAGATCATCAAGATAAAACACTTGTTTCACCCATGTGGCTAAAACGAACAGGTCGTCCTCATACTATGATGTACTAGTGTTCACAGAAGTTATGCCGTATTGATCGGTTTTCATGCTCTGTGGCCGTGTGTCAAACCATCTACACTTGAAAATGTGCACTTTCATGCCTTTCCCATAATGTAGTTCCACAACTGAATGGAGAACACCGTAATAGTCAACTCCATCATCCCCACCATGTGCCATAACCCCTGAATTTTGTGTTTTCAGTCTGAGGTCTCTCTCTTCACATCGAAATAACACGCCATTCACCTTGCACGTCGCATAAACTTTTGAATAGACCGGCCTCATCGCGAAAAGTCTGAGTTCGTGCGACCAATTTGGGTGATTATCATTTTTAATAAGGTCCATCTGCAACCATCAGAATCAACTATAAATATGAATAATTATACACAATAATATATAAACACGTATAGAATAGTGTTAAAGTTACGTACCCAGCGGCCGAAATACTCTGCGAATGTACGGTTGTGGTAATCGAGATCACCTCCTACTTGTTCACAGTTTAGGTGTATGTTCTTCCAAAACTGAACTTCTGGACAGTTGATTAGTACCCACCAATGTGCAATGGCTACCACATAATCTTTCAACTTGTAGGAAACTGACATGTTTCCACCGAGTACAACATCGTCGGAGAGTATGGAAAGATTGAACTGTGAAGGTACATCTTCCGGTATGCTTTCCTGTAACGCTCCTAAATACAGCTTCATGTAGGTGACGCACTCGTGCGCAATATATGCTTCAGCTATACATCCTTCAGGTGCGGATCTGTTTTGGACAAAACCACCGTATTGTCCAAGTTGCCTATAAATCAAGTTTTTAAAGTGTTATGATAATACATTAACACTATATCACATATATTGATGAGGAAATTAACATAAGGTGTAAAATACGTACCTTTCCATCGGATACATTCTAGTGAAGTGCACAAGACCGGTAAGCAACAACTGCCGAGGAAGATGGATCATGAGGTGAGGCATGATGTCGAAAAAATTTGGAGGAAATATCATCTCAAATTTACACATGATATGAACGATGTCTTGTTGCATTTCCCGGAGGTCAGATTTTCTCACTTCCCGTGTGCATACCTTCTGGAAGAATCTTGCCAACGCTACTAACGGCTCCACAACGTGACGGGGAAGGAACGGTCGAATGAAAACAGGGAAGAGACGTTGTAGCAGGATATGATTGTCATGACTTTTCAACCCGTACAGATTGTTGAATTGTCTGTTCACACACTTGGCTATATTTCCAGCAAAGCCTGAAGGATACTTGGCCCGACTTATCCAATGGAAAATTTCTGGTTTATGCTCAGGCTTGACGGTGTAAGGAGCTTGAGGCATTTTTCTCTTCCCTTGTTTCAACCATAGTTGTTTTCTGATATTCATGTTTTGCAGATCAGTGCGAGCCTTAGGACCGTCTTTCGTCTTCCCCTCCAAGTTCAGCGTTGTGCCCACCACACTTTCAGAAATATTTTTTTCTATGTGCATAACGTCTAGGAAGTGACGGATCAACAACTCACACCAGTACGGGAGTTCCCACAATATGCTCTTATGTGTCCAGAATTTGTACTCCTCAGGTCTTTCAGGTATTTCCGCTACAATATCGGGATGATTGCTGAGGGGGCCAAAATCGTACTCATTAAGCACTGCTAAAATTTCTCTTCCCGTCCATCTTCTGGGAGGACCACCGTGTTCTTCGGTTCCATCAAATGCGGCGGACTCGTAACGCCAGTGGTGATCTGCCGGAAGGAACACACGATGACCCATTCGGCATATCTTGTTGCAATGAGGGGTGCTCCCATAATCGCTGAGGCACTCTGGACAAGCCTTGTATCCCCTAACAACGCTGCCCGACAACATCCCATAAGCAGGAAAATCACTGATGGTACCAATAACCATGGCATGCATGTGGAACGTCTCCTGCTTGTACTTGTCAAAAGTGGGATGACCAACGTCCCACAATACCTTAAGCTCTTCAATCAATGGTCTCATATACACATCGAGACATTTTCCTGGGTAACCAGGCCCCGAAATCAACAACGTCAACATATTATATTCCTTCTTCATGCACATCCACGGAGGAAGGTTGTAAGGTACCAAAACCACCGGCCATATACTGTATGAAAGACTCATGGTGCCGAAAGGGTTGAACCCGTCGGTTGACAGCCCGAGCCTGACGTTTCTGACATCTGACGCAAAATGAGGAAACTCATTGTTTATATGCTTCCAAGCCGCTCCGTCAGAGATGTGTGTCATGATATCTGCGTCTCCCGCGTCCCGCTCACCGTGCCATCTCATAGCTTTTGCGGTGGTTTCTGACATGTACAACCGCTCAAGCCTATCTCTCAACGGAAAATACCGAAGCACTTTCACAGGTTTCCTATTGCCTGCTCCCGTCAACTTATATCGGTCAGACTGACATATCGGACATGCGTCAAGGCTAGCAAGGTTATTCCCTTCTGCATCTTTACCCCAGAAGAGAACGCAGTCAAATGTGCATGCATGGATCTTAATGTAGGAAAGCCCTAGATCTTTGAGGATACTTCGGACCTTACGGTGACTGGTAGGATTACGATGACCCTCCTCCAACAACGAAGAAATGTACTGTAGATATTCATCCACTTTCCTGATGCTCGATTTTGCCTCGACTTTAATCCTCATTACCTCCATCACACTTTGAAGAACTGTCTTCTCAGAACTTGAAGACACAGGGGTCTGTTGCAATGCAATCAGTTTGTTGTACTTGTCAAAGGCAGCAGTGTTGACAACTTGTGGGAATGGCTGCACCGGGTCATGCATATATTGTTCCCCACGTACACCGCTTTCAAAAGGAAACACGTCGTTGACGAATGCCATTGTTGGATCGTTGGATGTACTACTACTGCCCGCCTAAAAAAACTGCCCATGATCATGCGATCCATCTAATGATGGCTCACCGTGATATATCCAACGTTTGTACTTCGGCCAAAACCCATTACTCTTTAGGTGCTCCCATACTGTCCTAATCGGAAATCGACACATATCACTGCGACACTTACATTTCTTGCACGGGCAATAATGGTATTCACTCCCGTTTGCATTTTCCTCGACGAACTGCAAAAAATCCACAACTCCTGTAGTGTATCGTCGGTCATGCCTTGGAAGCGAAATCCAACTCTTATCTCGATCCATATATAGCCTGATAATAATATATATGTATAACTTTAATTAATAAGAAATTAATTAACACATATATATTACAATATATATTATTATCAACATCAACTCATATATATATATACCATTAATTAACAACCATTATTTAAGTTCATTACACTATCAACAACCATTAATTAACATATTTATATATATTTTAACACTAATTAAAAGAACATTAAATTAAAACACATAATTACACTCTAACTGAAAATCAACTCAACTACAACTCAAAATCAACATATATACATACATTCTAACACTAAAACAACAACAAAACAAAAAATCACTTACTATATCAAAATCACTAAAACTCAAAATCAACTCAACTAAAACTCAAAATCAACATATATACACATATACGTACCTATATATAGCTCCACAATGTAAGAGAGGACGGATTTCAACAATACCCACAGATTTTTCACTCTTTCTCCCGTTTTTTTTTTCGTTTTTTTTGAAATGAGCAGCTTCTGTTCAGATCTGAAAATATAAAGACTTATAGCCGACGAAAATTAGAATTTCGTCGGCGAAACTTTCTAAAGTTTTCGTCGGCTATACTCACTACCGGAAAAGGGGTTATAGCCGACGATATGGGAAAACACGGCCGACGAAACAGTACTTCGTCGGCTATAAGTGGTTATAGCCGACGAATTACTATTTCGTCGGCCACATCGTCGGCTATAATATTATAGCCGACGACTGCCGACAACTCGTCGGCTATAACTATAGCCGACGAAACGTTTTTGGTTATAGCCGACGAGGAGGGTATTCGTCGGCTATAAGAGTTATAGCCGACGAAAAGTTTTTGGTTATAGCTGACGAGGAGGGTATTCGTCGGCTATAACTCTTATATCAGATCCATTCTGCAGCAGCGAGCTCATTCGTCGAAAACATATCGAAAACGCTCTGAAATCGTCCAAAACCTCGGCCATAAGCTTGAAAGGTACGTATATTGCTGTGTGTGTTGATTTAGTTGGTTATATGCAGAGGTGTGTTAATTTAGAGTTTAATTAGAATAAATGTGTGATTAATTTGATATATATATATATATATATATATATATATATGTGTTGAGATGAGATTATTAATGGGTTGATATATATGTTGGTTAGATAGAATTGAAGTTTTGTTGAAGATTAGTGATTGATTGTTGATTTATAGGTGATTTTAGATGAATTTGATGAAAAAATGTATATATATATTAATTAATTTAATTGTAATTAAAAATATATTGTTGGTATACATAAAAAATACATTGTGTTTAATTAATTAGGGAGATTGACGATGTTTTAATTAATTTAGGGATGCATGTGTATATATATATATATATGTGTGTGTGTGTAATTAATGATGAATTTTTTAATTAATTAGTACGTACGTACGTACGTAGTACGTGCATATATACATATCTATATATAGCTATATTTATTTCTTGAATTTACAGGATGGACAAGAGTTGGATTACCCTTGGAAGATGGGATCAGGCGTATCATGATGGAGTTAGGAGTTTCCTGGATTTTGTGATGGCTAACTGTGGAGACACTACACTTCATTATTGTCCGTGTAAAAAGTGCAAGTGTGCCACCCCACGACACCGGTTTTCCATAGAGACAGTGGAGCAACACCTGGCTAGATATGGATTTTGGGTCTTATACACTAATTGGATTTATCACGGTGAACCAGAGTTTGCGGGTCGTCATGATCATGGACAATTTGCCGAGAGAGGGAGTTCCTCCAATGATCCAACAACGAACTGGATCAACGATATGTTTCCTCGTGAGAGCGGTGTCTTTGAGGAAGCACCAGATGTGCAACTCCCTCCTCCGGAGATGGAGTGTTTCCCTGATATTGAGCCACTCGAGCCATTACCCCGATCTCCGGTCAACACAAGTGGTATGGAAAAGTACAACAACCTGATTGCATTGCAACAGACTCCGTTGTACCCTGGATGCAGTAAGACTGTCCTTGAATCTGTCATGGGAGTGATGAAGATCAAAACGGAGAACAAAGGCACTGTCAAATCGGTTAATGATTGGCTTCGGCTATGGGGTGGGGCGATGCCCCCCGGACATCGGCTTCCTACCAGTCATCATAAGGTGCGACATATCCTTAAAGATCTCGGTCTTTCCTACATCAAGATTCATGCATGCAGATACGATTGCGTTCTGTTTTACGGGGAAGGACTTGCAGATCTTGAATACTGCCCAGTATGCAATACAGAGCGGTATAAGTTCACTCCTAAAGGGAACAAGAAAGCTGTGAAGATACTTCGGTACTTCCCGCTGATTGATAGGCTTGAGCGGTTGTTCATGTGTGCTTTCACGGCCAAAGCTATGAGATGGTGGGCTGAGAGGAATGTGCCTGACGATGACACCCTTAGACATCCCGCCGACGGAGAGGCTTGGAAGAAGAATGTGTTGGAGTTTCCTGAATTTGCATCAGAGGTTCGAAATGTTTGGCTAGGGCTATCATCCGACGGTTTCAACCCTTTTGGCAAGAAAGAGCTTCAGTACAGTGTGTGGCCAGTTATTTTGATTCCGTACAACTTTCCACCGTGGATGTGCATGAAGAAGGAATATAACATGCTCACATTGTTGATTCCAGGCCCAGGTTATCCGGGAAAGTGTCTCGATGTGTATTTGAGACCCGTAATTGAGGAGCTTCAGTACTTGAGTCTGAACGGCCACCTGGTCTACGACCGGTTCAAAAATGAGATGTTCCAGATGCATGCCATGCTTGTTGGCACGATCAGTGACTTTCCTGGGAGGGGTATGTTGTCGGGCAGCGTCACCAGGGGTTACAGGGCTTGTTCAGAGTGCATGACTGTTGATTGCTCCAGTCCTCATTGCAGCAAGATTGTCCAGATGCGTCACCGTCGTTGGCTTCCGCATGACCATCCATTTAGGGACGATGCACAGGCTTTTGATGGGACTGAAGAAAGGGGCTGGGCACCCGAGCAATGGACAGGGGAGGAAATATTGGCAGTGTTGAATGAGTATGACTTTGGTCCGCTTAGCAATCATCCCGATGTGTTGCGCACGATTCCAGAGAGGCCGGATCGGTATAGGTTCTGGTCACACAAGAGCATCTTATGGGAACTTCCTTATTGGGCCAGGTTGGCTACCAGATACTACCTGGATGTCATGCATATAGAGAAGAACGTGGGTGAAGCCGTGGTTGGCACAATTTTGAATTGGGAGAAGAAAACAAAAGACACCCCCAAGGCACGCGTTGATCTGAGAAATATGGGACTGCGGGACCATTTGTGGTTGAGAGAGGGCAGGAGCAAAATGCCCCAAGCTCCTTACACCGTCACCAGGGACCAGAAACATGAAATCTTTGGATGGCTGAGTAATGTCAGGTAACTTTTTATTAATTAGGCATGTATTCCCTAAAGAATCCATCTGTTGTTGGACGACTATATATGCATGAAATCTAATTGTTGTTAATGGCTATGCAGGTATCCTTATGGCTATGCGGGTAACATAAGCAAGTGTGTTAACTACCGAGACAACAAGATGTACGGATTGAAGAGTCACGACTGCCATGTACTGCTTCAACGCCTCTTCCCTATTTTCATTCGAGCGTACTTGGACGATGAAGTGGTTGAGCCGTTGGTGGCGTTGTCAAGATTCTTCCAGAAGTTATGCGCTAGAGAAGTTATAAATCAGACCTCATGAGAATGCATGAGGAAATCGTTTTTATCTTGTGCAAGTTCGAGAGGATATTTCCCCCAAACTTCTTTGACATCATGCCTCACCTGATGATCCATCTTCCCCAACCTGATGTCGAGTACCACAACACGACGTTTGCAGACTATTTTCCACAATGGGTAAGTGTATAAATATATATATTAGATGACTTTCTTTTACAGTTCCCTATTCTTTAATCATACACACACCAACTGATTTGAGTTATATTTTTCAGCTGATGCAAGTGGCTGAGAGGGGTGGTCATACAAATTACTCAGAGGAATTGAGGCTGTTGTCGATGAAGCCGATATCTTCCACAGTCCGCCCAATGTGTGATGTCAACGGCGTTAAGTATATATGTGAAGCTAGAGACGGGGAACGCAAAACACAGAATTGTGGGGTGATGGTCGATGGTGCAGAGGGGGGCGTGGATTTTTACGGTGTCCTACAGTCAGTTGTTGAACTCATTTATGGGAACCGCATGAAAGTCCACTTGTTCAAGTGTCGATGGTTTGATACTAGGCCGCACCGCATACGGATCGATCAGTACGGCATACTTTCGGTGAATACCGCCACTAGTGTGTATGAAGACGACCCCTTTGTTTTCGCCACAGCGGCCAAAAAGGTCTTTTATCTTGACGATCCATTGAACAAAGGCACGTGGAAGGTAGTTAACCATGTGTCTCAGCGAGACATATACAGTGCTACCACACTTGGTGTGAGCACAGAGTGTCAAGAAGCGACCGCATACCAAGAGCCGGACGCCGGCGACATTCCGGAATCCTCCACCATCCGCGATAATAATGTGACGCCGGGCAGAGTGGTTCGACTTCCTAGGGGTCAGGTGCCCATGTATAATGTTAATCTGAATCGTCTATATCAGGCAGACGATGACTCAGACGACGAGTACGAGCACCGGTTGCCAGATATGAACTACTATACTACGTCTGACTCAAGTGATGAGGATGATTCTGATTACCATCCTTAGTATACTCTTTATGTGGAATTTGTGTACGATGGTGCATGCATGTATGAATACTTTTTTCGTCCTTAATTACCGTTTTCCGAGTTTATGGGAAATTGTATTGAATTGTTTGTGCGATGTTCAGGAATTTATTTCAGGCCCTAAATGGCAAATTTTCGGAAAGATAAGCATTATAGCCGACGAAATGGACCATACTTCGTTTGACCGTACCGATCGAGCCTTTAACGTTGTCAGATGTAGTTGGATTTTTTTTCATACATGTATTTAATCTTAACGGTGATATCTGACGATTGGAATAGATTTTCCAAACTTTTAGATTCGAAATCGGAACATATGCACTAATGTTCCTTAACTTGTTTACTAAGTGTTTAAGTGAATGTATAGTTTCAAATAGTTGCTATATGTAGACCCGTCAAATGCAAAAGTGTCATGAAATAAGATACGACCGAAATATTGAAATACGTCTACGGTTGAAAAATGGGAAGATTCCGACAAAATCTGTGTGACGAATGTTGCGGTTAGCTGTTTTTTACTTCCGTTTTCCTATGGGTAGCCTGACGGTTGGTAAATATTTTGAGGAAAATTTGTATACGATTAGTTGCGTCTCATCGATCTGAAACTATTCTCTGTTGAAGGTCAGGCCAAAAAACGTCATCTAGACGGGCCAATTTCCGTTTTAAAGCGTTTAGAGGTTTGACTTTGCAGTTTGACCGTACCGATCGAGCCTTTAACGTTGTCAGATGTAGTTGGATTTTTTTTCATACATGTATTTAATCTTAACGGTGATATCTGACGGTTGGAATAGATTTTCCAAACTTTTAGATTCGAAATCGGAACATATGCACTAATGTTCCTTAATTTGTTTACTAAGTGTTTAAGTGAATGTATAGTTTCAAATAGTTGCTATACGTAGACCCGTCAAATGCAAAAGTGTCGTGAAATAAGATACGACCGAAATATTGAAATACGTCTACGGTTGAAAAATGGGAAGATTCCGACAAAATCTGTGTGACGAATGTTGCGGTTAGCTGTTTTTTACTTCCGTTTTCCTATGGGTAGCCTGACGGTCGGTAAATATTTTGAGGAAAATTTTTATACGATTAGTTGCGTCTCATCGATCTGAAACTATTCTCTGTTGAAGGTCAGGCAAAAAAACGTCATCTAGACGGGCCAATTTCCATTTTAAAGCGTTTAGAGGTTTGACTTTGTAGTTTGACCAAAGAATAGCCGACGACATACTTAACTTCGTCGGCTAAACTCTTGCGATCCGCGCCGTTTCATTGTCCGCCGTTGGATGGGCGAGATCTGACGGCTGCTGAGAGCGTGAAGTATAGCCGACGAGATTCATATTATAGGCGACGACATAACTATTTCGTCGGCTATAACCGGCCCGCAAAGCCCAACTTCGGCCCGGCCCGGACGAGTATAGCCGACGAAATTCGTCGGCTATAGTATAGCCGACGAATTAAAATCAAATCGTCGGCTATAGTCCACACTATAGGCGACGAAATCCATACTTCGTCGGCTATAACCGGTGTTGACAGTAGCCACAGAGGGGCTACAGCAAGCCCACAGACCCGCGACAAGTACACCAGGGCCCGGCCCAGGACTCAGGATCGGAGCACCAGCACCAGGCCTCGGGGCCCAGCGGTCTATCCTGCCTCCAAGGGTCCTGGGACCAGGGGCGCCTGCCTGCCAAAGAGGGCGCCAGAATATCCAAACAGAAGGGAACCAGTCCCACATCGAAGGGTAAGGCCAGCCCTCACCCTCAACCACCTATATATGGGCCTCGACTAACACCATAAATAGGTAACTTGTCTCCCTCCCTGCTTACATACGTGCCCAAGGTTATATATATTCCAACTATACTAACTTAAGCATCGGAGAGGTGAAGGCCGGCCCGCCCGGTATTCCCCTTAGTAAGCAGGATTGCAGGAGATCGAGTCGGATTCATCAAGTATCTACCAAGACCCCCGGGTTTAGGCAGAAACAATTGGCGCCGTCTGTGGGAACTCTGAACAAGAAGCCGTGCAAGCAACACCGCTGGCTGAGATTGTGGGAATGAGTCAAGAGAAAGGAACTACTGAGGAAGGGCGTATTGCAGCTATGCAAACGCTCGCCTCCACCCCTGTCGTCACGCAGGAGATGCGTGGCGAGCAGGGCAGTGATTTGGGAAGGAGCCGTGGAGGGCCCTCCGGTGATCCAGAGCCCCGCCACGAGAGCTCGCGCGGGAAGGACCCGATAGAGGACGAAGGCAGCCCAGTGCTTCGTGGCCTATCCCTGACGTTCTCGGATGATCCGAGTGATCAGTCTGAGAGCCAGGATCAAGACCCCACGTACAGCCCCGACCATGACGGCTTGGCGGGGAAGGTACGGGCGATGGCCGCGGAAGTTAGTCGTCTCAGAGAGGAGAACGACCGGGACCGAGCCAAGTCCCAGGCCCGATACGAAGAGATAGAGGCAGTAAACACCGCCCTGGTAGCCGCCCTAGAGAGGGGGCAGCAGCGCAGTGCTGCCATGGCCGAGGCACAAGCCGCACCCCTGCTAGTCCAACCCCGGCGGCTAGAGGCTGGACAATCTTCGGGCGCCCGACCCAGCGAGCCTATGCGAGAGAAGTCACGAGCCGGCGAGGACCTGCCGAAGAGCACGCCCGCCTCCCACCAGCCGCACACTTCGTCCATGGGTGAAGTGGATACTCCAACCGCCCGGGCGCTGCAACTGCTAGCCAGCACCGTGTCGGATCTGAAGGCCCAGATGGAGGCAAACGAGAGGAGAGCGGCCCGGCCATTGGAAGGCGCCCGGTTCAACGAGCGCATGGGCCCCTTTTCACACCGAGTCATAGAGTCGGGGAGATCTGGCAACCAGAAGTCCCTCAAGCTCACCTATTCCGGGTCCGGTTGCCCGTATCAGCATCTGGACAGCTTCCGATCCCAGACCTGTGCCAAGGGTTACTCCGATGCAATCTGTTGCAACATCTTCCAGGAGACCCTGTCCGGAGAAGCGCTCAGTTGGTTCTACGAGCTTCCTGCGAATTCAATCGAGGCATTCGAACAGCTGGCTGACCGGTTCGTAGGCCGCTTCATCCTCCGAGTCGAGGGAGCGCGGACGTCCACCGTCCTCTTCAACTGCATCCAAGCCCCCGGGGAAGAGTTGAGAACCTTTGTCAACCGGTGGCAGACGGCCACGGCCGGAGTTCGGAACTTGGACAAAGGCATCGCCGAGATGGCATTCAAGCAGGGGCTTCGGGCAGGGAAGTTTTCCTACGCCGTCAGGGTAGAACTCCCTCAGGGCTACGACGAGTTGATGGCTATGGCCATCCGGCATGCCCAGGCTGATCATGAGACCTACGGGAACCACCTGCTGAAGAGAAAGCGGGATGAGCAGTCTTTGGACCATCCCCGGGTAGAGGATCCCCCGCGCAGTCACGAGAGCAAACCCGGCCAGCGAGCCGAGCACGGGAGTCGCCGACCCGGCCGGAACAACAACAACAACGGCAAGACCTGGCCGCAGCGACAGCAGAGACCCTTCTCTGACAGGCCCCAGCCTCGGACCGAGAACAAACCTGCACCGTACCACCAAGAGCGCCCCCTGGCAATTATGCCAGCACCCCCGGCTAATCAAGAAGTCTTCTCCACTCTCACCGCATCCTATGAGGACATCCTGCTGGAGAATGCGGACGTCATTGCCCCACCGCCCCAGAGAAGGTACCCCAAGGGGAAGCTCACGACGGCGCAGACAGGCAAGTACTGCTCGTACCACGATGAGGCAACTCATCGGACGAACCAGTGCTTCGCCCTCAAGACTGCAGTGCAGGGCTTGATTGACAGCGGCCAGCTCCAGAGATATGTAGGGGAGAGAGGAGCAGGCCCCGACCGGGAGGGTAACCCGGCTTGGTAAACCCGCTGGGTCCAGGCGGCTAGTTTGGCATATCGCCGGTTCAACCGATTGTAAAGATCAAATATATGCAAACTACTTTTGAAAACTCTGGCCCCGCAAGCTCAGATATATATATTCATAGTTAAGGTATCCAAAAAGTAAACCGCTCCGGAGAGTTTCTTTTACAAGCAAAAGCGAGAAAAACATCCTATGGAGCCGCATCTCCAGCGGTGGCTTCGTCGTCGACCTCAGCTCCGGCAGGTTCGGCACTGTTGGTAAAAGAATCCAAGTGCGAGCGATGTTCTGCTCCTGACTGTTTCTCCACCGCCAGCTGCTGGACGACCGGCTCCACAGGAGCATTTCCTTCGGCAGAGGTACCAGGCATCAGGGAAGTATTTAACCACCCCTTCGCCGCCCATTCCGTGTAGGCATCCGAGATGCCTTCCTCCCGGGCCTTCTCCAGGCAGTCCAGGAACCGATTGCTCTCCTCGTATTGAAGAACGAACCGGTCGAACTGTCCCGGATCATCTCCGCCAGCAGCAGCAGCGGCGGCACGCGCCTGGAGCTCGTCTATCTTGGCCTCCAGCTCGGCCCTCTCAGCGTCAGCCCGCTCCCGCTCCCTCTCCATGCTCCGGTTCTGCTCCTCCAGCTCCCGGACCTTCTCCTCCATCTTCCTGGCCTTTTCCTCCATCTTCTTGGCTCTCTCCTCCGCCCTGGCCTTCTCCCGATCCGAGCGGGACTTCTCCACCTCCAGAAGCTTCTGAGACCTGGATAGCGCAGCTATCTGCCTCTTCAGCACCGGGAGCTCCTCACTTGCATCCGACTGGTACAGGTGGTAGAGCAGCTGCAGGGCAGTAAAGGCAGTCAAGTGGCAAAGAAAGAAGGCAGGATATAAGCAATACGGTGGTACCATGCGGTACTTACCCGGAAGATGGATTCCTTGCATTTTGGCCGGTTGCCACCCGCCAGCACGCCATCAACCCCGGGCCTGTCCAGGCCGAAGCTGGCCAGGTCCGCCATCATCTGCCGAACGAGAGTATTGTCCGGACTTCCCATACCCACCTCCGCAGGCGCAGGACTGCTCTGCCGGGCCGCTCCGGCTCCCTCCCCAGCATGGGATGTTACGCTGCTGGTTGTCCTGACCCGCTTCGCCAGGACCTCCCGGGATGATCCGCCAGTTAGCGTCACCAGCAAAGGGGACGGACCCTCCGGCCCTTTCCGCTTCTCTCCCCGCCCTTCGGGAGCGGCGGCACGTGCGCTTGCACGAGGAACAAAAGCAGCGATACCCAGGCTCGCCGCACGGTTGGGGACCCTGTTTTCTCCCCCAGGAACCCGCACCGGTCCCCCGGTGCTCTTGCCCTTCCCTGGCACCGCTGCTGCCACAGAGTGATGGGTCTTCACTCGCTCCGGCACGTAGGACGATTCGTCCAGATCCCGGGCCTGGGGCTCCGCATGCAACGTAACCCGCCCTTCCGCTTCCACCGAGGACCGGGCCACGCTCGCACCCTTCTCCGTAAGATGCTTCAGGAGATCTTCCCCGTCCATCGAAAGAGTGTTTTCGGGCTTGATCACCGCCCGGGTTGACGCACCTGCAGGACAAAGAGAAACGTTAAATTGTTGAGCAAAACCTAGCACAAGTCCCACCGCTAGGGTTTGTTACCCACCGGGATCCCGCCCAAGCCCACAGTGTTCCAGCACTTCTCGCCGGATGAAGTTGTACGAACTTCGCTCCAGGTGGTCCCAGCAGCCGAGGATAGTCAAGACCCTCTCCTGCTCCAACTCGGACAGCTGGAACGACTGATCGCCTATGGGCTGGAAGGCGCCAGGCACCCGGTACCTCCTCCTCTTCACCTGCCAAGCCCCGCCAGCCATCACCACCTTCTTTCTCCAGCTGTTATCTACCCATGAAGGCATAGTGGTGATAACCGCTTGATTGTTGCGGGAGTTGAAGGATAAGCAGCCTTTGGACCCCGTCTTTCTCGAGTAGGACAACCTATACAGCGCCCGGAATTCATTGATCGTAGGCATACTCATTCCGGACAAGTCGTATAGGCAGCCTAGGCTTAGTAGCCGCCTCCATTGAAGACCGGGCAGCTGCGCGGGCGACGCTGGCAGGGCACTCAGAATATACTGCACAAAGTCAGGCAGCGGTAGCGACATCCCGTGCCGGAACTGGTCCGGATGCACGGCAACCCAACCCTCCTCCGGGTTACAGGCCGACTCTCCAGGGTTCAGGGGACGCAAAAAGATATCGTCCGGGATACCCCACGTTTCCCGAAACGCAGCGATCTCCGCGGGAGTCAGGCTCTCCTCCGGTTCGTCACACACCACGGCAGTTCTTCCCCTGCCAAGCGTGTAGCTTTCAGCGTGCGCACCGGCCATTCGCACCCCGTGCGGTATCTCAGCGTCCGAGGAATCTGACCCGGAATCCGAGGACGTGGACGAGGCACCGCTCCCGGAGCGGTCCGCGGCTTCTTGCTCCGGGGCTTCAGAATCGAGCCAGTCCTGCATCCTCTCCACATCATCCACCACAGGACCTCTTGCGGCAGATTCAGAAGCCTCCTCCGAACTCGAAGTGTACATCTTAATCTAGGGGCAGAAAAGCAAAACCCTAACGCTCGTCAGCAACAGACTACAACACCACCTTCAACGGCCTCCCCCCAAAAGTTTGCCGCTGAGCAACCCGGTCAGCGACACAGATCCCTCCCCCCCCCCCCCCCCCCCCCCCCCCCCCGCCGCCGCAAAACAACAAATCAAAAAACCAAGAAACACCGGGGCAAAGAACACAACTTACCGATTAGTATGCTCAGCCGAGGACAATCCGCCCAGTGAAAGCAACGAGCAATGGTAAAAGGAGGCTTGGGAGCGCTTCAAACAACGGATCTCTTGGGGCAAGGAACTTAGGGTTTTTTTTTTTTTCGCCGGACCACCTCCTTTTTTCTCTCGGTCTCTTAAAAACGTACAAGAAGCAAAGGTAGAAAGAAGAGCAGAAGAGACCTATTTATAGAGGAGACCGGTGCCCTAGGCATTTAGAAATCCCCCCAAAAAACGCAATCAGAACAAATCAAACGCCTGCGAATCCAGGCCCTCCATCACAAAACCGTCCCCTGACGACACGTGTCCCAGCATTGGTAAAACTGCCCACGCCATCATAACTGACGGGACTGATGGACTCCCTCCTTAAATGCATGTCAGCCACCTGTCCCACACGCTGGCGACAGGAAGGTAGGAGCAGGAGCCAGGGAGTCACACTCCCCTACGCTTCCCCAGATTCCACGGTTGCACGCCATCATCATTGCAATTCAAACCGCTTAGGAAGACCTCTCACCAGTTATACTGATCCAAACCGCTTCAAGAGCATCTATCCGGGTTTGAGCAGGACCTCGCACCGATATGGCATGTTGCCCGCGCGAGTCCCGCCCGGTACCATGGCAGTCCGTGGATTATGATCATTCAACCGGCTCCATGGCATCTTCCCCCGCACTTACACCAACGACCTCGTTTCGATATGGCAGGACGCCCGATCGAGGTCCGGTCTGCAAGTTCACCCGGGACTCGTTCTAATTTGGCAGAACGCCCGTCGAGCCCCCATGAACTCCACCTCGCACCGATATGGCAGAACGCCCGGGCGAGGCCCACCTCATCGATTCCACCATGTCCCACCAGGTTGAGAGTACTTTCCGGAAACATAAACATCCGGACCCATGGCTTTTTTCACAGGGGGACTCGTTTCGATAGGCATGTCACCCGTCGAGTCCGCCCGCCTCCATGGCAAACGCATGGGCTTTACAAACCGGGCGAGTCTACATCTAACACATGTACCCTTGTCCAGCAGGATAAAAACCCTGCGTCGCATTGAACCGCGATACTGTCCAGCAGGATAAAAACCCTGCATCGCACTGAACTGCGATACCTTTGGGAACACATGGGGAGACTCGTTATCTCTACACCATCCCACCGGGCAGATTGTATCTCTAACACAGAACAAGTCTCCCCGCAGGCTAACAAACCTGCACATCTACCTCATCGCTTATTTAAACACAAAGCTGAGAAGAACTAGCAAATGTTGGCACCGCTCCGTTCTGATTTGGCAGACCAACCGGTTCTGGCCCAGTTTGCACCGCTCCGTTCTGATTTGGCAGAACAACCGGTTCTGGCCCAGTTTGCACCGCTCCGTTCTGATTTGGCAGAACAACCGGTTCTGGCCCAGTTTGCACCGCTCCGTTCTGATTTGGCAGGATGCCCAGTGCGAGACCAGTGAGCTCCGAAGGGCAGCAGACCCAATCAGAATTCCGTGCATTAACCTCTTGCATGGCGGATTTCAACGCCTCATCACCATCATTCCATGCATTAATCTCTCGCATGGCGGATTTCAACGCCTCATCACCATCATTCCATGCACCATCTATCGCATGGCATCATCTCATGCATTTTTCGGGTTTCCACCCCGTTCCATGCTCTAACACTCGAGCACAATCCTGTTTTACATTACCCAACATGCTTATAAATTATTTCTTGCCATCGGTAACAGGTACTCACCTCGGTCACGCCCAATCTTTAACGCGGACTTGGGGGACTGGGGACCTGTAGGTTGGTAACCCCGCGGGTCTGCGGGACAAGAGCAAGACAGATAAGTCCCCATTCAAGATTGCACTTGACCGGGAACTTGGGGGACTTGTTGACAGTAGCCACAGAGGGGCTACAGCAAGCCCACAGACCCGCGGCAAGTACACCAGGGCCCGGCCCAGGACTCAGGATCGGAGCACCAGCACCAGGCCTCGGGGCCCAGCGGTCTATCCTGCCTCCAAGGGTCCTGGGACCAGGGGCGCCTGCCTGCCAAAGAGGGCGCCAGAATATCCAAACAGAAGGGAACCAGTCCCACATCGAAGGGTAAGGCCAGCCCTCACCCTCAACCACCTATATATGGGCCTCGACTAACACCATAAATAGGTAACTTGTCTCCCTCCCTGCTTACATACGTGCCCAAGGTTATATATATTCCAACTATACTAACTTAAGCATCGGAGAGGTGAAGGCCGGCCCGCCCGGTATTCCCCTTAGTAAGCAGGATTGCAGGAGATCGAGTCGGATTCATCAAGTATCTACCAAGACCCCCGGGTTTAGGCAGAAACAATCCTGTTTTACATTACCCAACATGCTTATAAATTATTTCTTGCCATCGGTAACAGGTACTCACCTCGGTCACGCCCAATCTTTAACGCGGACTTGGGGGACTGGGGACCTGTAGGTTGGTAACCCCGCGGGTCTGCGGGACAAGAGCAAGACAGATAAGTCCCCATTCAAGATTGCACTTGACCGGGAACTTGGGGGACTTGTTGACAGTAGCCACAGAGGGGCTACAGCAAGCCCACAGACCCGCGGCAAGTACACCAGGGCCCGGCCCAGGACTCAGGATCGGAGCACCAGCACCAGGCCTCGGGGCCCAGCGGTCTATCCTGCCTCCAAGGGTCCTGGGACCAGGGGCGCCTGCCTGCCAAAGAGGGCGCCAGAATATCCAAACAGAAGGGAACCAGTCCCACATCGAAGGGTAAGGCCAGCCCTCACCCTCAACCACCTATATATGGGCCTCGACTAACACCATAAATAGGTAACTTGTCTCCCTCCCTGCTTACATACGTGCCCAAGGTTATATATATTCCAACTATACTAACTTAAGCATCGGAGAGGTGAAGGCCGGCCCGCCCGGTATTCCCCTTAGTAAGCAGGATTGCAGGAGATCGAGTCGGATTCATCAAGTATCTACCAAGACCCCCGGGTTTAGGCAGAAACAACCGGCCCGCAAAGCCCAACTTCGGCCCGGCCCGGATGATGGGTCAGAGTATAGCCGACGAATTTCGTCAGCTATGACTATAGCCGACGAATTAAAATTAAATCGTCGGCTATAGTCCTTCGATTTAAACCGCAACAGAGGCGCCTCTCCTTCATTTTCTGGATTTTTCCCGAAATCCCTAATCGCCACCACGCCTCCCCGACGCCGACCGACCACCACCACGCCTCCCGACGCCGACCGACCCTCCCCTGCCCTACCCGACCCCTCCCCGCCCCGTGCCCGAGCTTCCCGACGCCTCCCCGACCCGAACCAGACGAGCCGATCGATCCGCCGCCCCTAGCCGCCGTCGCCGCCGCACCCACCAAGCTCCTCGTCCAGACTGCACCACTATGTCAGGTAGTCCCGATCGATTGCTCATTTAGGGTTTTTATTTATTTTGTGGAATTTTGTTTTTTTTTTTGAAATTTAGGGTTTTTGTGAATTTTTTGTGGAATTTAGGGTTTTTGTGAAATTTATGGAATTGTGTGGATTTTTTGTTAATTTTGTGGAATTTTGTGGAATTTATATACTAATTTTGTGGATTTTTTGTTAAATTTAGGGTTTTTATATATATACTAATTGTGGAATTTTGTGGAATTTATATACTAGTATACTAATTTATATATAATTAGGTATAAATATATTTAGGTATATATATAATTAGGTATATATATATTTAATGACGTATTTTATTTTTGTGTGAAATTTATGGAATTTTGTGGAATTTTATTTAATTTTGTGGAATTAACAAGAATTTTTAGGAGGATATATATATCTATATATATATATATATATATTTCGGAATATATATATATAATTATATATATATATATATATAATTAGGTATAAATATATTTAGGTATATATATAATTAGGTATATATATATTTAATGAAGTTTTTTATTTTTTTTGTGAAATTTAAGGAATTTTGTGGAATTTTTTTTAATTTTGTGGAATTAACAAGATTTTTTAGGAGGATATACATATATATATATATATATATCTATATATATATATATTTCGGAATATATATATATAATTAGGTATAAATATATTTAGGTATATATATAATTAGGTATATATACATTGAATGAAGTTTTTAATTTTTTTGTGGAATTTTTGTGCAATTTATGGAATTTATATACTAATTGTGCAGGAAACCGCCGCTTTGTAGACCGATGGCTTGGCAGACGGACCGAGAGCGACCCCGACGCTCAGGCAGGAGCCAGCCGTGGGGGGAGCGGATCCAGCGGTCGTCGGGGCCTAGGCCGGCCTATGAGTCGACGAGAGGAGACGTTGATGGGATTGACCCCGAGCGATCCACGTGGGGGCTCCTCGTATGAGTCGACGGGAGCGGGCCCTGACTCGAGTGTCGGAGGAGGACGCAGAGCCACCAGACCCCAGTGCACTTCAGCACTGTTCCAGGATCGGCAGCCGACCCCACCGCGCGCCGATCTGGACCCTGCAGAGATGCTCCCTGTCCCCCCACAGCGACATCATCCATAGCTACGGGGCCCACCGTCAGGGGGAGCAGGCCCCTCAGAGTCTACGCCCCGTATGTCTCCGCCATCGGGGATGTACATGGTCCAGTTCCTCCCTGCCATCCCTGAGTACGACGCCAGGGGGAGGCAGATTTGGAGGCACGACCGGCCCCACGAGATTCCCTGGGAGGAGGCCTACGTCTAC
Source organism: Potentilla sterilis (assembly GCA_963682095.1). Taxonomy (NCBI): domain Eukaryota; kingdom Viridiplantae; phylum Streptophyta; class Magnoliopsida; order Rosales; family Rosaceae; genus Potentilla; species Potentilla sterilis. The sequence goes on from OY821755.1 coordinate 17,821,383, forward strand.
AGTCCTTTCGACTCAGAGGACTGCCGCGGCCTATGGGCCGTTCGTGAGAAGGACAAGCAGTACAACGACGCAGGTAATTGGTTAGTTTAATTAATTATTTAGATTGTTTAATTAATTATTTAGATTGTTTAATTAATTATTTAATTAGTTAGTTTAAATAATTATTTAACTATATCTTCATTTTAATTATGAAACAGGCGTCCTCGTCAATAAACCCGCGGGGACGAGACGGACCAGAGGGCCAGCGAACATGTCGACCTTGGAGAGGGAGCTCGCCGGTGGGATCAGAGAGATCCTGCCCGGTCCCGGTGAGGATGGACGCCCGATTGAGAGGAGAGACACCACCACCAAGTATATCAACGCGACGGGCATGCTCGTGCGGGACAGGGTCCCACTGTTGTGGCCCGACTGGGGCTCTGTGCCCGATGACATCAAGGCGCGAGTGTACAATGCACTGTCGGTGAGTTAAATCGTATTTTTATTATAGAAAATAAACATTTATGAATTCAGTCCTTATAACTATATAAAAATATTTTCTAATTAATTTATAATATTGCAGCAATGGTTTAGAGTCCATCTTACCTTGGACTGGTGGAGAGACGAGCAGCTGAAGAACAGGTTATGTGTTTCACTTTTTTTTGTATAAATATATTTATTGACAGTGTACGAATATATCTAACAGTTGTGTTTTGTTAATATAGGTACTCCGAGTGGAAGAACGAGCTGGCGACGCACTACAGGACGTACCATGTGGAGCAGCGCTTGGGGCGAGGTGCAACCCCCCACGAGTTCCGGTACAGGGAGTATGAGTGGCTATGGCTGGTAGCCTACTTCGGGAGCGACAGGGTCTCGGTAAGAAAATTTAGCCTCCTAGTATATAACTTTTTAATGTTATTTAATAATTAAATTATGTAGTTACTTAATTAAACTAATTAGTTAGTTAGTTATTAGTTATTAAATTAAGTTAGTTAGTTAGTTACATAGTTAGTTAGTTCGTTACTAAATTAAATTAAATTAAATTAAATTAGGTAGTTAGTAAGTTAGTTAGTTACTAAATTAAATTAGTTAGTTAAGTAGTTACTAATTAAATTAAATTAGTTAGTAACTAAATTAGTTAATAATTTTATTTTGGTTAGTTCCTAATATTTTAATTTAGTTACTAATTTATATTTGCGTTTATATGTTTGTTCTTATAATACAGAAAATCTCGAAGACGAACAGCGACAACCGCAAGAGGAACGAGCACCCCCACCACGGCGGCGCCCGCTCCTGGAGTCAGTGGGCAGAGATGGCGAGGAGGGACCGACCGCTGAGGCCGTTGTCGTGGATTCATGCGCAGATGTATCCGGGGCGTCCCGACCAAGTGGTAAGTATTCGCCCATATTCAATAAAAGTGTTTCATTAAATTAATTTATATATTTTTTTTATTAATTCGTTTATTATATTTTCTTGTCAATTAGGCGGAAATAGATGCGGAGACCGACGCGATCACCTTCGGGATCGCGCGAGACACCCTGGGGGAAGGGGCGTCCGACGAGGCAATCGTGGAGTTTGCCTCCACGATCGACACCCTTGAGCCGCGCTTGGCCTCTCAGATCATGCACGCGGCGGTGGGGACGGGCAACAACTACTTCTACCAGAGAGGCCTAGGCGCGGCGGGAGATGGGGTTCTCAAGTACACGCCGGCGAATCCCAGCACACAGCGTGCGGCTTCGACGAGAGGAGATTTGCAGACGCAGTTGCAGAGGACTCAGGCGGAGTTGGCGAGGGCGGTGGAGGCGCTCCAGCAGGCGGAGTTGGCGAGGGCCGCGGAGGCTTCGGCGCAGCAGGCCAGAGACGCATCTGTGGCGGAGATGTACCGATGGATGCAGCTATCTTGGGAGGCCCAGCAGGCTGGACTCCAGCCCCCGCCTCCGCCACAGATGCCCCAGTTCGTCGTCCCCACTCCCCACCCACATCGGAGTACGCCAGGCGATCAGGATAGCCATAGCCACCGGAACTCGAACGATCCGGTCGACGACGCTACGCGTTTAGGGGGTGATGATGAGTAGATGACTAGTTAGCTAGGGGGTTAATTTGTATAGTAGGTAGGATATTAGGGATTGATTGATGTGGATATTTGTTGGATATTTGGATGTTTGTTTGTGGATTTTCTGCAGCCAAACCGAAGACGAAGTGAAATTGGGCCCGAGTTAAATTTTTAATTTTTTTTAAATATTTAGGGGTTATAGCCGACGAAATGGGCCATATTTCGTCGGCTATACCCTCCCAGCTTCCGGCAAAAAAAGCCGTTCCTGGTACCGGCGATTGTTATGGCCGACGATTAATTCGTCGGCTATGCCGGAAGTATAGCCGACGATAGTGTCGTCGGCTATGCCGGAAGTATAGCCGACGACACTATCGTCGGCTATACTTCCGGGTTAGGGGCAATTACGTAATTGTTGAAGCCGACGATCCTGTCGTCGGCAATGTTCGAAGTATAGCCGACGACGCTTTATTCGTCGGCTATACCGCGTGTTTTATAAGCCGACGACTTACCCTCAGTGTCGTCGGCTATACTATAGCCGACGGCGCATTCCTGACGAGAGAATAGCCGACGAAGTATCGTCGGCTATGACTATAGCCGACGATTTAATGAAAACGGCCGACGAGATGGCGTCGTCGGCTATAACCCCTTTTCTGGTAGTGACTTTAAGAGAAAGGCCGACGAAAATCCAAATCGTCGGTCATTCTATGGGTATAGCCGACGAAAAATATGTTTTAGTGACGAAAGAAAAAATCGTCGGCCATTCTTGGGGAATAGCCGACGATTTTTTATTTTTAGCGACGAAATAAAAAATCGTCGGCCATTCTTGAGAATAGCCGACGAAAAAAGTATGTCGTCGGCTGTTTTTTTTTTTTCGTCGGTAATACTGTTTTTTCTGGTAGTGTCAGTGTATGGGCTGATTGTTTTTCGCCTTCTACTGCTGGTTGTTTTTCGCCTTCTACTGCAAATTCTAGACGGACCTTCTCCCCTGACTTCAAAGGTCTATAGGAGAGAGAGAGAGAGAGAGAGAGATATGATAGATAGAAGTCCTAACACGATAATCTTTGAGATAAGACTGAATATCTAATCTAGTCTCTCTCTAGATAACAACTACTGTATGATACTAATGGATAATAACTACTGTATGATACTAATGGATAATTATCCATATAGTATGAATTATCTAAAAAATTATTAGTAGTTTAAAGATTTTTGAGTGCAATATAATAATAATTATTAATTTTATATTAAAAAATATTATATTGTAAGGCTTACGCCTTATGCCTCAAGGTTTACGCCTGTTTGAGGCTCTCTACTAAACGCATCGGCTGCGCTTTAGTCTTTTAAAACACTGGATATTACATCTACAATTGATAAATTACTCACATTGATGAATATAATGAAGCTAATATTATAGGGGCCGCGGTGATTATTCACAAGTGAGCGTGCATCTTCAATAAAATGTCCAAATTTGTACAGCCAATTTCCAACAGAAAGAGGATAAGATATGCCCCGATCAACTTCACTCTTAGATCTTTTAGAGAAAATTTGGAACCTCATGTCATATAAAAAGGGATTTGGGTATACCTTGGTTTTGTAACCAGTGGCAGCAGAGCTCTTCTCTGTAGGGCACAACTTGGTTACCTTCTCCATTTGGGTATACTCATATTTCAGACCTGCGGGTTCATCACCTGCGGCATAATTCACAAGACTACCAAATGTAATCTTTTCGAAATAACTCGACTCTACCACAGCTTTGTTGCTCCAAATGTGACCTGCAGCGCCTCTAGTATCTCTTATCGTCCATATTCCTGGAAATGTTAAGCTCAATTTTGTTGAGCAATCACCCACATGAGGATTGTTGAAAGAGTTAGTTGCATCCAAGAAATGACAAGCAACAACTTGTAGCTGAGTTTTGTTCACATCCCATGATCCCTCCCCAACCAAAGTTGTATTGGGATTGAAATTCCTCTTATACCAGTGTTTTCTCTGGTCTGCAAATTCTACCAAAACTCTCAACCTCCTTTTATCTTCCAGACACTCAATACCCCTTAATGCAACAGTGGTAGGGAAAGGAGCAGACCCAGAAAGAGGGGTAGAGCAGTTCTTGGCAGAAAGGCAATGGCTCGAATACTGAAGATAATATTCTGGTACTGCTCCTGAGATAACAGAACAAAAATTCTCCATATGCAGAGAACCTGTGGGAGCACTTATACCAGTGGAGCTGTTATTATCAGATATATTAGAAAGCAAAGTGTACTGGTAGTTCATACGAGGAAGAATCAAAATTGAGATTGATTCAAAATAATTGGGATCTTTCTGAGAACTCAACAAGCTCTCCAGGGTCCCACTAATCAAGCTTGTAACACTAGTGAAATTCATGAGATTATGGATTTTGAGAAGAGCAGGAACATCACTAAGCAGGTCACCTTGTTTCGAGTAGATAGTACCTGATCCAACCATGCAAAGCTTTCCAGAAGATACTGACCAGAAACCATCCAGTGCAAATGTTATCGGACTTTGAGGCTTGCGATTTGTAAGGCTTCCCATGTGGTCAGTGTCTCTTTGAAATTGAAGACTTCCTTGAACCTCAAATAAGTCTTGTACATCAGTTTCTTTAACACTCCAGACATCAAACTCAACTGGATATGGTGGCTCATGATCATGTTGATATCCTCGTTTTGGACTACGAATGCCACCACCAGCATAGTAACCTGTATGGCTAAGGAAAGAGGGATCAAAACTGGCATATCATATCGGGGTAGATTCAGGAACAGTTGAAGAACAATGATCGGCATAAGATAGTTTATCAGGTTTAGCAGATGATGAAAATGAGTTCATAGAAAATGTGGTGAAAACAAAGAGGAATATGAGAGGCTTTGGCACAGTGTACCACATCTTTACAGAAGTCGTAGCAGAAAACTTATACTCCCTAGATACTGTGATAGTTTAAGAATGATCAACAACATTGACCAAACTCTGATATTCTAACCCCCTTCCCTATGTTTTGTCGATTATACATTTGTCGTTTTCCACATTAATCATTATTGGTTATATAGATAAACAATTTTTTAAATTAGCTTTTGTTATGTCTGTCATCAACTCATTTGTATTCTCCTGAATCAGTCAAATGGCTTCTCTTAGATATAACCAACTAAAACAAACAAAACCCATGACTGTGAAAACAACAAGGTTCTAAAAATCCCCGCCTAGCTCCGCCTAGCTCCGCCTAGGCTGTAGGCGGAGCTCGGCCGCCCGAATTTCATGCTGCAGGCGTTCACCAGGCGGCAAGCCGCCCAGGCGGGTCAAGGCGGGTCAAGGCGCCCAAGGCGGGTCAAGGCGGCAAGGCGGGTGGGTCGGGCCGAGGCGCTGGGCCGGACTCTGGGCCGGGTCGGGTCAGTCTGAACCCGAAAAAAAAAAACCTAAAAACCAAACCTCCTCTTGATTTTCTCCCCCTCACTCTCCGTTTCTCCTTCGCCTCCTCCCGATTCTCATTCAAACGAGTCGTTCGGCAGGCGACGGCAGCGGCGGTTCGGAAGGCGGCGGTTCGGCAGCTGCGGTTCGGCAGCGGCGGAGGCAGGCGGCGGTTCGGCAGTCTTCTGCTGCCCTGCACCTCTCGGCCCTCTCTCTCAATCCAGTTCGGCAGGGGGTTCTCACTTCTCATTTATATGCATATGTTTCTCATTGCAAGTTGTGGACTTGGGAAATTGTAATAATTTGCAATCTTTTCTGTATCGATTGATTGCTTTGTTGGGTCTTAAATTTTGTCTTGGGTGAAATTAGATTTTGTTACTGTAGGTTCTGGAAATCATAGTTGCTAATATATGTTGGTTGAATTGGAACTGTTTAGATCTGTTCTATGAGCTTATGGTACACTATAATTCGGTTTCATCAAACATTTCCTGCTCGATCATGAAGTTCTTTAAAGTTCCAGTATAAATGGTGTCATGTATTGAGGCAACAGGTTAACAAGTCTCTATTTATTTCTTATATGCTTCCAGTTGCATCATCCTCAGTTTGAGGGTTTTCCTACTTGGAGAATAAAACAAATTGACCTTCTTCTTTGTTTACTTAGAGTTTACATTCATTAGTCTCACAATTAGCTGGGTTGGTTTATTGAGTTTCTATTGTTGCTGATTCGTAAAGGTTCTATGCTCATAATTAGGAATCTAACCTAGATAACATTCACAGATTTGGTAATTGTAATTAAGTCTTCTTTTGTATCTTTTCTCAATTGAAGGGTTTGTTGTATGTTTCCAAATGAGGTCTCAATTGTTCACTTGTTCTCAGTTTTATATAATCTGAAATAACTGTTCTGGTTATTGGAGCCTTAATCTATGATACAAAACTAAGCTTATAGGCATTTATATGTTATGTAATAATAAATTCAGATATCAGGAAAACAGAACAAGAGATGGCAGATAGAGTCGACAAGTTGGAGAAATACCTTGCAAATTGTTTGCCGCAAGATAAATTTGCATGGAGAAGAAGAAGATGTGGATTCTTAGGTTTGCAAGTTATTTTGGTTATATTTGCTATGTTGAGACTTGAGACTATTGCTATGTTGAATTGCTATGTTGATTGTTATGTTTAATTGCTATGTTGAGACTTGAGACTATTGCTATGTTGAATTGCTATGTTGATTGTTATGTTTAATTGCTATGTTGAGACTTTAGACTATTGCTATGTTGAGACAATGAGACTTGAGAGTTGAGACTATTTGCAATGTTTGTAAATTTATAGGTTGGGTTGTTTGTTTTTAGAGAAATGTTATGCTAAATTTTTCCAAATTATTCATATTAAACTATTTTTAAATTTAATATTTATTAAATAAATATGAAAAATGTAAATCGCCTAGTCCCCGCCTAGTCCGTCCAGGCGCTAGGCTATGGGTCGCCGCCCGCCTAGCGCCTAGCGCCTTTTAGAACCTTGGAAAACAAAGCTCAATTTTGTTTTTCTTTTAGGCCTCGAGGCAAATTATAAAGATAAAGGAGAAAGAAAAAGGAACTAAATCGTCTCAAAAAATGGCTCGTGTTCGCTCTCTCTCCCTAACTCTAGCCGCCCTCTCTTTCTTTGTTGGGGGCGAAGGGATGTGGGATAGCGGCAACGGCGGCAGAGGCTTAGGTGATGATGGCTACGGTTGGAATCCAATATTGGGGTTTAGCATCTCAGAAGACATGTTGTCCCGCTCTCTCCTTGGAGAAAACCTACGAACGCAGATGACATCTTTCGACGGGGGGCGGCGTTTCGACAAATCAACGACCTCTTGGCTGTAAACATTGGACTGGAAAGGGTGGCTATGCCGTCAATGGAAATCGATGAGGTAAATCTTTCTTTTCCATTCCATTTCAATGCGGCGCCGATGGGCGGATGCGACCATAGTTGAAGCTAGGTTTCTGGGATCAACTGACGTTGACATTTGAGGGAAGAGAAGACGACGAACTGGTATTCAGATTTCTTTCTTCATGGAAGACAACGTCGATGAAGGTAGATCCGAAGAGACTGAAGTTGGGTCTTCTTGAGATTTTGGATCGGATAGATCTTGGTGATTTGGTTGTGGCTGGCAGTGATTTGACGGCAGTGGTTGGTGTGTTGGTGGCTGTGGTGAGCGTGTTGGAGGATATGAAGCTTTGGGAGCATAAGGGGGTGATCGATATGCCAGCGGTGGTAGGCGTTGGACTGATGGCGGTGACTCTGAACACTGTTTTTGGGCTAGGGTTTGGTGCTGAAGTTAGGCCCAGCTTATTTTGGGCTTTCACTCTGGGGTGGATTTGGTCTTTATGGCCCAGAATATGGTTATCCTGGGGATAGTCAAACAAGAGAGGGAGGAGTTTTCTCCTCTTATTGCTAGTTTGGACTAGTTTTTTGAATCTGGTCACAGTGTCTTAGGGTATTTGGTTGTTTTCAATTTGGTCTTTGCTTCTAAATATCCTAAGTATTGGTTTTTGTGCTTAAGTGCCCTGATGAAAAGGTGGGTGTATTCGTGATTCTATTAGCCTAGTTTTTAGGCTGGTGTGTCATAAGGGATAGTTTTTATTGGTCGGCCCTGATGGGTGTTTTATCTTTAAAAGTTGTTGACTTTCGATTAAAAAAAATAAAATAAAATAAAGATAAAGGAGAAAATAGTTTCTACAGTTAACCCTATTTCTTCTATTTAAGTTTCCGTTCCAGTTTACTGACTTACTGCTAAGGATTGATAACAGAAAATATCTGTTTCTGTTATTTGTTCTAGAAGCTTTAGTACACGTGTAATGTTTTGCTGCTCTTGCCAGTTGTAATATTGCTGGCATTGTCAGAGTCTATTAAGACTGAGTTTGTTAGAATCGTTTATATAGCTGTAATTCTTTTTGCTTCTGAAATGATCAATCTGATTAATTCATTTTCAGTAAAGATCTTCTTCTCTTTCTCCTCTCTCTCTCTCTCTCTCTCTCTCTCTCTCTCTCTCTCTCAAAAGCTACTGTAAATTTCTGAGCTCATATCATTGCTATCATGGCATCAGAGCCTTCATAGATCCAAGACCTTGTAATTCATGCTTCCGTACTTTTTTGATTCTCTTGATTGAAATTTCAGGTCGGAGCAGAGTTCGGAGAATCTTCAGGCTGTGATTGGTGATTGTTCTTCTTCAAAGCTCAAAGTTTTTCTCTGTGTTCTCTGATCTTATCCAGGTTTCTCTGCTCCTTTCGTTGTTAATTGATGAATGATATTTGTGTTGATATGAGCCTCTTTTTCCTGAATCAAGTGCTAGGGAAGCAGTTTTCTAAGTAGAAAATTGAAAGTTAAAACATGAGAAAAGATGTTCTCTGATCAAAAGTGAGGAAGTTAATGAGTAATTAGAGTTGTGCTAAATCTAGAGCAAAATCTTAGATCTTTAAGCAAAATTGAGAAGTTTATGAGTGTTTTGAGCTGTGCTAGAGTAAGTTCTGAGCAGAATCCTGTATCTCGAGCAAAATTGAGGAGTAAATGAGCAATCTGAGCTGTGTTAGAGCAAAATCTTGGATCTTTAAGCAAAATTGAGATGTTTATGAGTGTTCTGAGCTGTGCTAGAGTAAGTTCTAAGCAGAATCCTGTATCTCGAGCAAAATTGAGGAGTAAATGAGCAATCTGAGCTGTGTTAGAGCAAATTCTTGACCAGAAATTTGTAGTTGTATTTCTGATTCATCTGTTGAAGTTTTGTGGGATTTCCTTTTCTGAAGTTGTTAAAATTTTGTGAAAGTCTGCAGTTTCAGTTCTTTCAATGGCTCCACAAGCAATCAATTCCTCTATTGTTCCTGCTCTTACTCACTCAGATGTTCACTCCCTTTTGAGTGTGATTACTATGCATCTTGGTGAGAGAAATTTTATCAAGTGGAGTTTTCAATTTCAAGCTACTCTAGCTGGAAATGGTCTTTTTGGACACTATGATGGCAGTCAGTCTGTTCCTCCCCGTTATTCTCTTTCTCCTGAAGGAGAAGTTACTAATGAAGAGACTTCTGCTTATAAAGCTTGGAAACAGACTGATATGGCTTTAATAAGTCTTCTTATGGCAACCTTGGATGAAGACATTGTTGATGTTATCATTGGATGTAAGACCTCTAGACAAGCTTGGTTGGCTCTTCAAGAACGTTTTTCTGCTGTTTCAAGAGTAAATATCATGCAACTCAAAACAGAATTACAAACTATAAGGAAGGGAGCAGAATCAATTGAGAAATATCTTCAAAGAGTAAAAAATGCCAAAGATCAGCTTATGTCTGTTGGAGTGGTAATTCCTGATGAAGACATAATCATTCTGATATTGAATGGATAATTACCTGAGGAATACTCTACAGTAAGAACAGTTGTAGAAGGAAGAGAAAATCCCATTACTCTAAGAGACTTGAGGTCTCAACTCCTTGCTGCAGAAGGGCGCATTGAAGGAAGTTTTTCTATGATATCAAGCATGACTGCTTTGGTGGCTCAAGGAAATGGATTTAAGAACAATGAAAGAGATGACAGTACTAGAGGTTGGAAAGGAAAAGAGGGAAAACGTAGTGGATCTATTTCTGAATGTCAAGTTTGTGGAAAGAGAGGACACACTGTGGATACATGCTTTCGTGTCCATAAGTGTCAGATATGTGGAAAACATGGTCATCTGACAAACACTTGCTATCAGAATCCAGAATATAAGAATCATCAGTATCAGAATCCAGAATATAAGAATCATCAGTCTACTCAAGGACAATCCAGTCAAGCTTCAAATGGTCCTTCTCCTGAATGTCAAATCTGTTCAAAGAAAGGTCATACTGCAGCAAATTGCTTCTATAGATCTGATGTTCCTGCTGATCATCCCTCTCTATCTACACCTACATGTCAGATATGTGGATTGAAGGGACATGTTGCTCTAAATTGTTCTCATAGGACAAACTTTGCTTATCAAGGTTCTGAGCCTCCTTCTTCACTTACAGCTTTATCTGCTCAAGCTTCTGGCTATCCATACTCTCAAGGAAGTTGTCTAGTCTCATCTGGTGGAAACAATTTCCCTGGAGGTTTTCATCCAAGCAGTGGTGCATCTTCTTCTGGTTCAGTTCCTAATCATAACAATAATGAGGTGTGGATTGGAGATTCTGGTGCTACACATCACATGACTGCTGATCTCAGGAACTTGTCCATTGCTCAACCATATGCTTCTGACAATAAGATCACTATTGGTAATGGGACAGGTCTGAATATTGCTCATATTGGCTCAAGTTTAATCAAGCCAGCAGATCATGTTCTTAAATTGGATAATGTGCTACATGTTCCTAATATAGCTATGAATCTGTTATCCTTTACAAAACTGTGTAAAGACAACTGCTGTTTCATAACCCTTGATGAGAATGAAATTGCTGTGCAGGACAAGGTATCCAAGGCAGTTCTCTATCAAGGAAAGAGTAGTGATGAAGGACTCTTCTTGTTCAAGTCTCCTCCTGTTTCATCAGTTTCTCAGCTATCTCACAGTGCTTTTGTCAGCTCATCTTCTCTATATCCTGTTTGGCATCAACGTTTAGGTCATCCTTCTCATCCAATCATGTCAAAAATGTTATCATATTCAAAGATAGAAATTCCTAAAGATGTCTCTAGTCATATATGTTCTTTCTGCCTTGAAGGCAAAATGCATAGACTGCCTTTTAATGAATCTGTATCCAAAACAACTGTCTCTTTTGAGAAGATACACTCTGATGTATGGGGACCAGCTCCTTGTCTCTCCATTGAAGGACATAGATTCTATGTTACTTTCATTGATGATTGTACCAGGTTCATGTGGATTTTTCCTCTTATCAATAAATCTGATGTTTTTCCCCAGTTTGTTAAGTTCTGTGCTTTTGTGGAGACTCAATTTGACTCTAAAGTAAAAATTTTGCAAACTGATGGAGGAGGGGAATATAATGGAAAAGTTTTTGACAATTTTCTAGCTTCTAAAGGAATTGTGCATCATATATCATGTCCATATACTCCTCAGCAAAATGGTGTTGCTGAGAGGAAAAACAGACATATTGTTGAAACAGCCATTTCTCTTATGTCCACAGCTTCAATTCCTAAGCAATTCTGGTTTCACAGCATTGCTCATGCTTGCTTCCTTATCAATAGAATGCCTTGTAGATCATTGAACATGATCTCTCCTTATGAGCTTCTGTTTCATAAAGTTCCTGATCTCAGTCAGCTAAAGGTGTTTGGTTCTGGTTGTTATCCATATATCAGACCCTACAATCATGATAAGCTTGATCCAAGGACTACTCAGTGTGTCTTCTTGGGTTTTGCCTTGAGTTACAAAGGTGTATTTTGTTATAGTATTTCTCACAACAAGCTGTGGATGTCAAGACATGTAGTCCATGATGAAACAATCTTTCCATTTAGTTCTAATCATCAGGTTGCTTTCTCTCCTTTGGATCCTGTCTCTTTCTTTCCTTCTTCTGTTCCACTAACTAATCTTCCTCAAAGGATATCTGGCCCAAGAAATTTTGGTTCAAGCCAATTTGCAGACTTTGATGGTGGAATTAGTGAGCATAACTCTTGTTCAGATTCTGCAATTCCAGATGGAGGTGTTAGTAACAGTAACAGTCCAGAGTTAAGTAAGGAAAATCCTAATGATAACACTACTACTAGCAGGACTCATATTATTGATAATTACACTTCTATGCACACTGCTGATGTTGTAGAAAATAATGAGCAAGATCTGTTTACTAATACAATGCAGGCTATCAATTCTCAGAATACAGATACTGGTGATACAATCTCTAATGTTCAATATGCAGCTATTGATAACCAGATTCACAATGATGTTCATGGTGGCCTTAATTTGAATCAATCTAATGCATTGCAGTATGGAGGTAACATTGATCTAGATAATCTACCCAAGAATTGGCTTTCATTGAAGATCAAAATTATAATAATCATTCCATGATAACCAGAGCAAAGAATGGAATCATTAAGCAGAAAACATTTGAAGATTTTTATTGTTTTTCTGCTATTTCTCAGCAGAAACTTTACAGTGAATATCCATTCTTTAGTGGCTTTACTGCTGTATGTGATATTAGTGATATTGTGGAGCCAAAATCTTTTAAAGCTGCTTCAGGAAGAAAAGAATGGGATCAAGCCATGCAGGAGGAAATAGAGGCTTTGCAAAAACAAGGTACTTGGACTCTTGTTCCTTCTCCTATAGACAGAAACATTGTTGGCAGTAAATGGATCTATAAAATAAAGAAAAACCCTGATGGTTCTGTATCTCGATACAAAGCAAGATTAGTTGCTCAAGGGTTCAGTCAAGCTAAAGGTCTAGATTATGAAGAGACCTTTAGTCCTGTAGTTAGACATAGTACAGTTAGAGTTGTATTAGCTCTTGCTGCTATGAACAATTGGGAATTGAGACAACTTGATGTTAAAAATGCCTTTTTACATGGTGATCTAAAGGAAGAAGTGTTCATGTCTCAACCAAGAGGATTTGTTGATTCTGAACATCCTGATTATGTTTGTCTGTTAAAAAAAATCTTTATATGGATTAAAGCAAGCTCCCAGAGCTTGGAATGAAAAATTTACCAATTTCCTGCCTAGTTTGGGATTTACCTTTTCTCATTCTGATCCAAGTCTATTTGTTAGACATACCACTGTTGGAATTGTTGTTTTACTTTTGTATGTTGATGATATAGTCATTACTGGATCAGATTCTGCAGGAATTCATGAAGTTATTTCTCAACTCAGCATGGTTTTTGATATGAAAGATCTTGGTGCCCTATCTTACTTTCTTGGATTAGAAGTAACAAGACTTCAAAAGGGCATATTTTTAACTCAGACAAAGTATGCTACTGATCTCCTAGTGAGGGCAGGAATGGAAACAATCAATTCATGCAGTTCTCCTTGTCTTCCTCATTATCAAATGACAAAAGATCAAGGGATTCCTCTTACTGATCCTACTATGTATAGGAGCATTGTTGGGGCACTGCAGTACTTAACCTTTACAAGACCAGATATTGCATATTCTGTTAACACTGTGTGTCAATTCATGACCAATCCCACATATGTGCATTTTGCTGCTGTTAAGAGAATTATGCGCTATCTGAAAGGCACTTTACACCATGGATTGTTCTATAGTTCTGCTGGTGCTTTGCCTAATAAAGTCTGCATTAAGGCTTACTGTGATGCAGATTGGGCAGGTGAAGTAATACAGAGACGTTCTACTACTGGTTTTGTGGTATATCTTGGAATGTGTCCTGTATCTTGGCAATCTAAGAAACAAGGGTCTGTTTCTCGTAGCTCAACTGAGTCTGAATACAGAAGCCTGGCCAACACTGCTGCTGAAGTTAGCTGGTTGAGACATCTTCTGTGTGATTTACGAATTCAAATTCCTCAGGCTCCTCTTCTCAAGTGTGATAATCTGTCAGCATTGGCTCTTGCTTCAAATCCTGTCTTTCATTCCAAGATTAAACATTTGGATAATGACTTTCACTTCGTTCGCGAGAGAGTGCAGCATAATGATCTCTGCCTAGAGTATGTATCCACAACAGAACATACTGCTGATATTTTGACCAAAGGATTGGCTTCTCCTATTTTTCATACTCATTGTGTCAATCTCAGGTTGGTTACCCTACCTGAGCTTGAGGAAGGGTGATAACAGAAAATATCTGTTTCTGTTATTTGTTCTAGAAGCTTTAGTACACGTGTAATGTTTTGTTGCTCTTGCCAGTTGTAATATTGCTGGCATTGTCAGAGTCTGTTAAGACTGAGTTTGTTAGAATCGTTTATATAGCTGTAATTCTTTTTGCTTCTGAAATGATCAATCTGATTAATTCATTTTCAGTAAAGATCTTCTTCTCTTTCTCCTCTCTCTCTCTCTCTCTCTCTAAAGCTACTGTAAATTTCTGAGCTCATATCATTGCTATCAAGGATCATATTATAAGTAATTACACACCAAAGTTAAAACAATCAATTGCTGCAAGAAAGCAAAAATGTAACACAGTTATCCTTAATCCTTAAATAGAGGCTATTCCTCAAATTACATAATTAGCGTTCATAAGAAAGAAAATGTAAATAACTAATATGAGAGTAAGAACCAAATCATTAACTGTCACAGACGATAAGAAGAAGTCGGTTGCTAACCTCTATTGGAAAAGACATACCTTTATAGTTGGTCAGTCGATCGCATTGTCTTACAATCAGTATAGCAGAACGATCGCCTTTCATAATGTAATTCAATTTATTGTACCTGTGTATTGCATATGGTGAAGAAAGTGCAAACAAGTTCACTATGAGTTCATAGAGCTTGCCTTCTCTGAAAAAACAAATCGTTTATATAGCTGTAATTCTTTTTGCTTATGAAATGATCAATCTGATTAATTCATTTTCAGTAAAGATCTTCTTCTCTTTCTCCTCTCTCTCTCTCTCTCTCTCTCTCTCTCTCTCTCTCTCTCTCTCTCTCTCTCTCTAAAGCTACTGTAAATTTCTGAGCTTGATAGGAGCATAAAATGCGACGTTCTTAATATGTTTTTACCCCCATTTATGCAATGCTTAACCCTTATTGTTGTAATATAGAGTCATGTTATAGAGTCAAGAGTTTTGGTGGAATTAAAGTGAAAACATGTGGAAAATAGAATAAAAATGCAGAAATTGTCAAAAGCCTATTCACAAAGTCTCTGAGATGTTTTATTGAATCTGTAAAACATAAACTTTGCTTTTGATAGATTTTTCTCTTCTCATTTGCAGTCAACATACTAAGGATTGAACAAAGGAAAGAATCATTAAAATCGGAGTGGAACAAAATGCCAAGAACTTCAAGTTCTTATCGGATGCAAATCCAAGAATTCCAGAAGATTTCAGTGTCCGACATCCAACTTTCTGAATTTATTCCCGACGATTGACAAGGAATTTGAAGGTGAAATTTTTATGGATGAAAGCCCGGTGTGTCTAGTTTCATATGCAACTGGAATCGCAGAAAAAGCTCTCCTAAGTAGAGAGTTATGCCGGTTTGAATGCAAGAAGGTCAGATCTGCCGAGAGGAAGAACCTGCTGCCCGTTTTGAAGGATTTCTATTTTTCTACAACAATTTCGTGTCCAAGGTTGTAAGTGATGAGCTACTGAACATATTGGAGCATTAGAGAGTCATCCTTTCAAGGAAGAAGTCGAAGAACAAAAGAAAAGAAGTTTCCCTGATGCAAGCAGGAAAAGAAGATACAAAGGATGCTTTCCTGGCTCAACTAGGGAAAGCTACGGCTAGCTCTTGGATAAATTGTCCAAATGAGTTATGAGCCTAGTCCATTATTCAGTCCATCAAGCATTGATCCATGAAGAATTTGGCTGAATTAAAAAAAGAAAAGAAAAGATTAATTTCGGAATGGAAAAGAAGAAGCAAGCCGAGTTCTACATGGATTTAGCTTACGAATGTGGACTGAATTCCATCCTTTGTGCAAGATTTTTGGCTGAATTAATTCATGGAAAACCTAAAGAGATATTGCTCAATTATTCAGCCATTATCTTGGGAATTTTCGGCAGAAAATAGAGGAAGAAAATCGCAACAAATCCTGATTAATTTCGGGAAAATTCCTGTGCACGTCTCTCAACTTCCATGGACTCTCCCGGACAGCTGACAATGAATCAGAATTCGAGCCTTATATGGATAGAAAGCTACGGGAGTCTAGTTTCCAACCCAACTGGAATCACCTCAATAGCTATTTTCTAGAGAGAGTTATGACGTAATCAATGCACGGAGGTCATTCTGCCGAATTCAGAAAATCAAGGAAACCTAAACCAATTCGGTTTTTGTTTGTGGCTAGCTTCTCTAGGTTACTTCCTCTATAAATACCAAGGCTTTTGCACAGAAAATGATCATCTCTCCCTCCACAAAATCCTTGCCGAATCCCTGCCAAATTATTTTCAGAAATTTTATACAAAGAGCAAAGCCGAATCCACCATTCCTCACATCAATTCGATCACCATCTCATCAATCCTTGCCGAATCTTAACCAAGGTTGTAATATGGATTGTTTTATTTTGGTTTTTGTTACTTTGTATTTAAACATAACTTTGTCTATGAAGTATGTTTTGGTTTTTGGTTTTAATTTCGGTATTGATAATCATATATGGGATCTTCGGATCTTTGTTATAATTGTTTGGATATTTTATATGTGATTGCCGAATTATATATGTGATGTGATTAAATTTGTATTATGGGCAGTAGCTTTAGCATGTTTCTTGATTTCAATTAGGTTTATTTTCTTAATTCGTGGGGAACCGAAGGAGATGTTTAGATGCACTCGAAAGGCCATGAGTGTTATCTAGATGTTGAATTCATATTCCGATCTAATACATGTTGATTCACACGCGTTGTTGGTTTTGACATGTATTAATCTAAGGGTAAGAGTAATTATGGAAATTTACATGTCGATGTGAGATGGGTGACGCCATACTTGCTAACATGTTCCAATTCGACAATATGTGCTTATGTGCTATTTGTGTTTAATTTACATGCGTTGTGTTGTTAAACCGATTAGTACCATGTTTAGGATTGCGCGCGTTTCGGATTCTAAATACTTATGATGTCTTGAATAATTAGGATAAGCTGCGTTGGCCCTAATTAAATTGGAGCTTAATTAATCTTGAAATCGTTATATGTTTGCTGCCCCTATTACTTGTTTTAATTTTGTTGCATGTATAATGAGATTTGTGTTTGGTGATTGTGTGAAAGGTGATGATCAATTGTATATAGTAATCTAGGATTTAAATTTCGTAAAAATCAGTAAATAATAGATAAAAATTTCGACAACCCCCTTTTATACAATAACTTTGTGTGATTGAAAGCCCTTGATTTCCCCGGATAGAACGATCCCTACTTGCCAATACTACACTCGACACAAGAAGGGTATTATTTGTATGAGATTGTTTTGCAGGTACAAATTGTGCACGCATGTGATCCCATCAGTTTTTGGCGCCGTTGCCGGGGAAATTATAATATTTTGATTCATAAAGTGTTGTTTGTAACTTTGTATATTTGTAAATTATTTAATTTTTACAATAGTTTTGGGATATGTATTAATAGGATTTTTGGAAGTGTAATAGTAAATAGGGTTTTCCTTTTCCGATTTTTATTTTTGTTTTTGGTTTTTGGTTTTTGTCCTTAATTGCCGATTTGTATGTTTTATTGTGATTGTTGTACACTTAGATAATTTCTAGGAAGATGGTAGTTTTTGTGTATGCTTGTAGTTTATTGTAGTTTCTAAAGTGTAACATGTAGGTGAAGCCTCTTTTGTTGATCATAACCAAAACCCTTCATACGAGTGATGCCATGTTAGGTATGTTTTTGTGTAGATTGGGAAACGGGCCCTGCAATGTTGGAATTAGTCCATCGTTGGCCCCCCACGCATAAAGACGCTAACTTGGTATTATTTTTATGAGGTTGAGGGCGGTTTTAATCAACACTTGTAGACCGCTAGGACCCGAGTTTATTTTACCAAGTATAGGGCAAGTTATTTTCATTGATGGGTTCGAGGTTTGTAAAACTGGTTTTCAAGACCCACAGACTGATGTTCATTCTCTGTGAGTGAGTCGATAGGGGACTTGTCCTCCGTGGTTAAAAACTTTGAGACCTGCCTTGTTCCTAAAGAGAGTTTACTCTCCGTGAATTTTAACGACACCGCCTTAGAAAAGTAAAGTATCTTCGACCTAGACAACCG
Source organism: Potentilla sterilis (assembly GCA_963682095.1). Lineage (NCBI taxonomy): Eukaryota > Viridiplantae > Streptophyta > Magnoliopsida > Rosales > Rosaceae > Potentilla > Potentilla sterilis. Next base: position 17,839,559 of record OY821755.1, read on the forward strand.
CTTGTGCCGAAGCATCACCTCACTTTAGACGCTAGAAAATAACTTGAGCATATGTGAATCTGTTTTTCTTCAAAAGATAAAATTCGTCTTTAAATTTTGAGGTATATCGGAAAAAGCATGATACTACCTTGGACTGTTTCAGCCCATTGCACTGTTATCTCCTCTGCTCCACGTACCTCGAATTTTAAAGTTGTGTGAAAGACATCTAGAAACCCTAAGTTTTGGCAATTACAATACTTACACAATCGATGAACACTAAATACCGAACCAATATAGATACTTATACAAATAAATTTTCGTGTGATATGTAAAATTAGTTAAATGATTAAGGAGTTTTAGAAGTCTATTTATGTTGAGTTTGTTTTTGATTTTGAGGGGAAGAGGAATAGGTAAGGTCACTAATGTTGCTATTAGCCTTAACCCTTCATACTAGCGCTTGCGTTTTTATGAGGTTGAGGGCGGCTTTTATGCACTTTAGTGGTACTGACAACACAAGGTTCTCAACAGAGTAAGGGGCATTCATAGTTCGTTTGTTCTAATTTTGGTATTAAGGTTTGTTTAACTAGATCTCAAGGCCCACAGACTGATGTTCATTCTCGGTGAGTGAGTCGATAGGGAGTTCGCTCTCCGTGGTGTCCAACAACGAGTCTTGCTTCAAAACCTTAAATGAGTTTGACATAAGTAAATTTCTAATCTCAAAAGAAAACGTTTCTTGGTTTGAATTTTTGAGGTATATCGGAATAAGCATGATACTACCTTGGACTGTTTCAGCCCATTGCACCGTTATCTCCTCTGCTCCACGTACCTTGAAAATTCGAACAAATCATATAGCAATTTAACTAGGGATACATAAAACACATTCTTATACATATATACTTGTGAATTTTTCGTGTGATACATTTACATATTTGAATTTTCGTGTGATACACTACATATTTGAATTTTTGTGTGATACATATACATATACTTATTTGAATTTTTCGTTGATACATACTTATATTTATGATACACACTTTTACCCCACACTTGTAATTTTTCGTGTGATATATTTTTGTGTGATATACTTACTTTTCATTGTGTGAAATACTTATACTTACTTAAATTTTCGTTGATACTTACTTATATTTTTGTGTGATACTTTAACCCTAACACTAACTTATACATGCTAACTATACAATAAACGTTTGCTTTTTCTTTTTAAATTCATTGACCAAACACTTGATCTTACACAAATACTTTTTTTTTTTTTTTTTTTTTTTCTTTTTGAATTCCTTGGCTAAACACTTGATTTTCGAATAATTTCAAGTACATGAATGTCCAGTTGGTCACGCGACATTAGAGGCCGTTTGTATCGAATTGAAGAGAGACAATGTGATAATTCAGTTGGCCGATAGGTCTAACAAATATCCTGAGGGATATGTTGAGGATGTTCTTGTGCAGGTGAATAATCTGATATTTCCTGCAGATTTCTATGTGCTTCAGATGGAAGAGTCGCCCCTAAATTCCACTCAACTTTTGTTGGGGCGACCATTTATGAGGACAGCAAGAACAAAAATTGATGTGGCTGAAGGCAACCTCACCATGGAGTTCGATGGTGAAGTGATTGGCTTCAACATCTTTGAGGCCATGAGGTATCCAATTTCTGATTTAAAACCTTGCTATAATGTTGATGTAGTTGATTCTATTGCGCAGGTTTTGTCAGAAACTTTGGATCAATAGCAACTAGCTATTGAGCAAGGGGCCGGAATTGACACAAATGGGGAGAGAATTACCAAGGAGGAACGGCTCAAGCTTGAGCCGAGCCTAATGCATATTGTTGCCGAGCTAGAGGCAGCATCCCACGTGAAAAAGAAATGTAAGTATATGTCAATTCCCATTTCCACTAATAAAATTTTACCATCTGTGGAACAGGCTCCTATTTTAGAACTCAAGTTGCTTCCGGATCATTTGAAGTATGTGTACTTGGGAGACGATGACACATTACCAGTTATTGTGTCATCACAGCTGAGTGAGCAGCAGGAAGCACGTTTGACTAGCATGCTGAAGAGGAACAAAACCGCCATTGGATGGACGTTGGCGGATATCAAGGGAATCAGCCCTACAACTTGTGTCCATAGGATCTTGCTTGAGGAAGGAGCCAAGCCTACTAGGGAGGGTCAGAGACGATTGCACCCTCCAATGATGAAGATTGTGAAGGACGAGGTGATCAAATTGCTGGATTGTGGAGTCATTTATCCCATTTCAGATAGCCAGTGGATTGCACCTGTCCAAGTTGTACCTAAGAAGAGTGGAGTCACGGTTGTGAAAAATGATAAGGATGAACTCGTACCCCAACGATTGGTGACAGGTCATAGGATGTGTATCGACTACAGAAAGTTGAATGCTACTACACGCAAGGATCACATGCCTTTGCCTTTCATGGACCAGATGTTGGAGAGATTAGCTGGGCACGAATTCTATTGCTTCTTGGATGGGTACAGCGGTTACAATCAGATATGCATTCACCCAGATGATCAGGAAAAGACAACGTTCACATGTCCCTTTGGTACGTTTGCCTATCGACGCATGCCTTTTGGTTTATGCAACGCACCAGGTACATTTCAACGTTGTATGTATTCCATTTTCAGCGATTATATTGAGAATATCATTGAAGTCTTTATGGATGATTTTAGCGTTTATGGAAAAGACTTTGATGTATGCTTAGAGAATTTGGAATTAATCCTGATGAGATGTGTAGAAACTAACCTTGTACTTAATTGGGAAAAGTGTCATTTTATGGTAACACAAGGGATAGTTCTAGGACACATTATTTCTGCAAAGGGTATTGAGGTAGATAGGGCCAAGATTGATATTATGCTTCACTTACCCTCCCCTACAACTGTAAGGGAGGTACGTTCGTTTCTTGGCCATGCAGGTTTTTACAGGAGGTTCATCAAGGATTTTTCGTTGGTGGCCAAGCCTATTTGTGCCCTCTTGCATAAGGATGTTCCATTCGTATGGGACAAAAGGTGTGAAGATGCATTTGTCAAGTTGAAGGAATTGTTGACGTCAGCACCAATTATGGCGCCACCAGATTGGACATTGCCATTTGAGATTATGTGTGATGCTTCAGACTATGCAGTTGGAGCGGTGCTTGGACAGAGAAAAGAGAAGAAGCCAAATGCCATATATTATGCTTCGCGCACACTTAATGATGCTCAATTAAATTACTCTACAACTGAGAAAGAACTGTTGGCTGTGATATTTGCTTTAGAAAAATTTCGTTCATATCTATTGAATTCTAAAGTGATTGTGTATTCTGATCATGCAGCCTTAAGATATTTGATGAAGAAGAAAGATGCTAAGCCACGTTTGATTCGATGGATTCTCTTACTCCAAGAGTTTGACATCGAGATCAAGGACAAGAAGGGGAGCGAAAATGTTGTGGCGGATCACTTGAGCAGAATTGTGAGAGAGGAGGAAACGTTGCCACTTCAGGAAACTTTCCCAGATGAGCAGCTTTTTCGAGTGGACACAAAAGAACCTTGGTATGCAGACATTGTGAATTATTTAGTTACTAAAACTTTTCCAAGTACATGTTTGCAGGCAGCCAAGACAAGGATTAAAAAGAATGCAAGACACTACATATGGGACGACCCATATTTGTGGAGGACTTGTAATGATCAAGTGATTAGACGTTGTGTGCCACAAGAGGAGCATAGGCCGATCCTTGCATTTTGCCACAATGAGGCATGTGGAGGACACTTTGGAGCTAAGAGGACAGCCCTCAAGGTATTAGAAAGCGGTTTTTATTGGCCAACGATTTTCAAGGATGCATACACATTTTGTATGACATGTGATAGGTGCCAACGGACAGGTAACATTGGTAAGAGAGACCAAATGCCCCTTACTACTATGATATTTGTTGAAATTTTTGATGTATGGGGTATTGATTTTATGGGACCTTTTCCTTCATCTAAGGGCTTTCTTTATATCTTGTTGGCTGTTGATTATGTGTCTAAATGGGTGGAGGCGAAAGCCACAAGGACTAATGATTCTAAAGTTGTTGCAGGTTTCTTGAGAACTAACATATTTTCCAGGTTTGGAGTACCTCGTGTGCTTATAAGCGATGGAGGTTCTCATTTCTGCAACAGAACAATAGAGGCTTTACTCAGACGATATGGAGTCACCCATAAGGTATCCACACCTTATCACCCTCAGACGAGCGGAATGGCGGAAGTGTCCAACAGAGAAATCAAAAGCATATTGGAGAAAATTGTGGGCCCATCAAGGAAAGATTGGAGTGACAGACTTGATGATGCACTTTGGGCTTACAGAACGGCATACAAGACACCCATTGGGATGTCTCCATTTCGGCTTACATATGGCAAGGCGTGCCATCTTCCAGTAGAGTTGGAGCATAGAGCATGGTGGGCGGTCAAGCAATTCAACATGGAACTTGACAAGGCTGGACTTCACAGGAAATTGCAGCTGAGCGAGCTTGAGGAAATCAGAAATGATGCATATGATGCTGCGTGGATTTACAAGGAGAAGACGAAATTGGTTCATGACAAGATGATAAGAGGCAAAAAGTTTCATATTGGTCAAAAAGTCTTGTTGTATCATTCTCGTCTTAGATTATTTCCTGGAAAATTGCGTTCTCGTTGGGCTGGTCCCTATATTGTTGCTAATGTTTTTTCTCATGGTGCTATAGAAATTCAGAGTATTGAAACAGGAAAAGCGTTCAAGGTGAATGGTCATCGACTTAAGCCTTACTACGAACCTTTTGAGGAGCACACCATTGAGGAAATTCAATTTAGAGACGCACCAAGATCCTGATGATATGAAGAAGAGTCTAGGCTGAGTAGACTATAAACATTAAGCGCTGCATGGGAGGCAACCCATTTCAACCAAAATTGTGAAGGAGCCGTCTACGAGAGTTTGAATTTTCTAAATCCCTAAACTCTTTTTGGTTGAATTGTTTGAATGTGGAACTTGTGAATTATCAAATGCTTGGAAATTACTACATAATATTTGTTTACATTGAGGACAATGTAATTTTCTAAGTGTGGGGTAGGGAATATATGTTTCACATATTTTGTTTTTGCTTTGAGTTTTTGTTTTGAGTCATAAAAGAAAAGAAAATAAAAATCAGAAAATCAGAAAAATAAAAAAAATTTCGTTGCTTTTGTTTGTTTTGTGTTATTTTTGAGTCTTAGGATGCCCCTAAATAGTCTATGATGATTATATCTTTAGTACATAGATGATGGTTTCGCATAATCTTGAAAATAATTGTGAGTTTCATGGACTTTGTGATTGGTATGAACATTTGAGACTCGGACTTAATTGTGTAAGAAGCATGCAAGTTTGTGTTGATTTTGTTCCATAATAACCTATGTGAGCTTTGATTGCCATATACTTTCCTTCATGAGTGATAAAAATGGGCAGAATTTTTCAAAACTTCATCATTCTTTGATTATTCAATGACTATGTGCCATAGATTTTAATGAACTCTAGAATGCTAGAACTTGTTTTTGACGATTTTTGAGACTATTATTCATAACATGCCTTGATTTTGAATATGACTGAGATGATCTTGTTAGGATTACCACCAATGCCAAATAAAGCTCATGCCTAATTTGTGCCCATCGTGGGACTCCTTAGTTTTAACCCCCTTGAGCCGACATTGAGCCATTTATTGCATCACCATGATACACTTTCCTTGAGCTTAGAACAGTTTATCCTAACCATTGTTGTCAAGACTTGGTAAAGTTTAATTGGAATTTGTTATTTGAAGTGATGATTTGAAGTAAGTGTGGGGTGATCCAATCCAAAAGCATGAAAAACCATGATTGCCGAAAATAAAAAGAAAATTCGGACAGAAAATAAAAGAAAAAATTTGTGCCGAAAATAAAAAAAAAATAAAAAAAAAAAGTTTCGGCAAATGAAAAGAAAAATAGAAATGCTTGGATTGAGATCTTGTGGTGAATTTGGAGTTTGTTTTACAATTGAAGGTCTATTATTATCATACTTGACCTTTGTTCATATTCACTATGTTATGGGGAAGAAAAGAATGAAGTTTGGGCCCAACAAGTTGAAACTTGGCCCTTTTGAGTGAAGTCATAAGGAGTATTGAGCTTTGCTAAGTCTTGGTGACATTTTCTCACCACTATTCTAAATGCGAATTCCTTATGCCTAGCCCCACTATTTTCCCATGTAAGATCTCTCATGATTCGAATAATAGGTGAACTTTGTATGTGGAGATTTTTGTCAAGAGTTGAGCATATGGCTTTGGTTCATTGGTGCACATAGTTGTTATATGAAGTTTTTCCTGAAAGATCTATTCACAAAGTGCCTTTATTTGATGAAATATGCAAGTTACTCTTTGTAACTCTTAATCTATTTTCTTGCATATACTTTGAGTGAATATTGCCATATCATGAGTGAAAAGAAGAGAGTATGCCTAGTGAGGAGGATGGAATCAACATAACATGTCATTGCTTGTGATTTTCGTTTCTTACTTGTTCATGCTATGATACATGTCTATGACGCTTGGGATTATTGTGCTTACATTGAATGCTTAACTTGAAAGCTATGTGTGTAAAGATCCTGAGACAATTATTTAGGGGCTGTAGTGTTGAGTCTTTTTTATTTGTTTTGCTAAGGGACTAGCAAAGGCTAAGTGTGGGGTAGTTGATAGGAGCATAAAATGCGACGTTCTTAATATGTTTTTACCCCCATTTATGCAATGCTTAACCCTTATTGTTGTAATATAGAGTCATGTTATAGAGTCAAGAGTTTTGGTGGAATTAAAGTGAAAACATGTGGAAAATAGAATAAAAATGCAGAAATTGTCAAAAGCCTATTCACAAAGTCTCTGAGATGTTTTATTGAATCTGTAAAACATAAACTTTGCTTTTGATAGATTTTTCTCTTCTCATTTGCAGTCAACATACTAAGGATTGAACAAAGGAAAGAATCATTAAAATCGGAGTGGAACAAAATGCCAAGAACTTCAAGTTCTTATCGGATGCAAATCCAAGAATTCCAGAAGATTTCAGTGTCCGACATCCAACTTTCTGAATTTATTCCCGACGATTGACAAGGAATTTGAAGGTGAAATTTTTATGGATGAAAGCCCTGTGTGTCTAGTTTCATATGCAACTGGAATCGCAGAAAAATCTCTCCTAAGTAGAGAGTTATGCCGGTTTGAATGCAAGAAGGTCAGATCTGCCGAGAGGAAGAACCTGCTGCCCGTTTTGAAGGATTTCTATTTTTCTACAACAATTTCGTGTCCAAGGTTGTAAGTGATGAGCTACTGAACATATTGGAGCATTAGAGAGTCATCCTTTCAAGGAAGAAGTCGAAGAACAAAAGAAAAGAAGTTTCCCTGATGCAAGCAGGAAAAGAAGATACAAAGGATGCTTTCCTGGCTCAACTAGGGAAAGCTACGGCTAGCTCTTGGATAAATTGTCCAAATGAGTTATGAGCCTAGTCCATTATTCAGTCCATCAAGCATTGATCCATGAAGAATTTGGCTGAATTAAAAAAAGAAAAGAAAAGATTAATTTCGGAATGGAAAAGAAGAAGCAAGCCGAGTTCTACATGGATTTGGCTTACGAATGTGGACTGAATTCCATCCTTTGTGCAAGATTTTTGGCTGAATTAATTCATGGAAAACCTAAAGAGATATTGCTCAATTATTCAGCCATTATCTTGGGAATTTTCGGCAGAAAATAGAGGAAGAAAATCGCAACAAATCCTGATTAATTTCGGGAAAATTCCTGTGCACGTCTCTCAACTTCCACGGACTCTCCCGGACAGCTGACAATGAATCAGAATTCGAGCCTTATATGGATAGAAAGCTACGGGAGTCTAGTTTCCAACCCAACTGGAATCACCTCAATAGCTATTTTCTAGAGAGAGTTATGACGTAATCAATGAACGGAGGTCATTCTGCCGAATTCAGAAAATCAAGGAAACCTAAACCAATTCGGTTTTTGTTTGTGGCTAGCTTCTCTAGGTTACTTCCTCTATAAATACCAAGGCTTTTGCACAGAAAATAATCATCTCTCCCTCACAAAATCCTTGCCGAATCCCTGCCAAATTATTTTCAGAAATTTTATACAAAGAGCAAAGCCGAATCCACCATTCCTCACATCAATTCGATCACCATCTCATCAATCCTTGCCGAATCTTAACCAAGGTTGTAATATGGATTGTTTTATTTTGGTTTTTGTTACTTTGTATTTAAACATAACTTTGTCTATGAAGTATGTTTTGGTTTTTGGTTTTAATTTCGGTATTGATAATCATATATGGGATCTTCGGATCTTTGTTATAATTGTTTGGATATTTTATATGTGATTGCCGAATTATATATGTGATGTGATTAAATTTGTATTATGGGCAGTAGCTTTAGCATGTTTCTTGATTTCAATTAGGTTTATTTTCTTAATTCGTGGGGAACCGAAGGAGATGTTTAGATGCACTCGAAAGGCCATGAGTGTTATCTAGATGTTGAATTCATATTCCGATCTAATACATGTTGATTCACACGCGTTGTTGGTTTTGACATGTATTAATCTAAGGGTAAGAGTAATTATGGAAATTTACATGTCGATGTGAGATGGGTGACGCCATACTTGCTAACATGTTCCAATTCGACAATATGTGCTTATGTGCTATTTGTGTTTAATTTACATGCGTTGTGTTGTTAAACCGATTAGTACCATGTTTAGGATTGCGCGCGTTTCGGATTCTAAATACTTATGATGTCTTGAATAATTAGGATAAGCTGCGTTGGCCCTAATTAAATTGGAGCTTAATTAATCTTGAAATCGTTATATGTTTGCTGCCCCTATTACTTGTTTTAATTTTGTTGCATGTATAATGAGATTTGTGTTTGGTGATTGTGTGAAAGGTGATGATCAATTGTATATAGTAATCTAGGATTTAAATTTCGTAAAAATCAGTAAATAATAGATAAAAATTTCGACAACCCCCTTTTATACAATAACTTTGTGTGATTGAAAGCCCTTGATTTCCCCGGATAGAACGATCCCTACTTGTCAATACTACACTCGACACAAGAAGGGTATTATTTGTATGAGATTGTTTTGCAGGTACAAATTGTGCACGCATGTGATCCCATCAGAGCTCATATCATTGCTATCAAGGATCATATTATAAGTAATTACACACCAAAGTTAAAACAATCAATTGCTGCAAGAAAGCAAAAATGTAACACAGTTATCCTTAATCCTTAAATAGAGGCTATTCCTCAAATTACATAATTAGCGTTCATAAGAAAGAAAATGTAAATAACTAATATGAGAGTAAGAACCAAATCATTAACTGTCACAGACGATAAGAAGAAGTCGGTTGCTAACCTCTATTGGAAAAGACATACCTTTATAGTTGGTCAGTCGATCGCATTGTCTTACAATCAGTATAGCAGAACGATCGCCTTTCATAATGTAATTCAATTTATTGTACCTGTGTATTGCATATGGTGAAGAAAGTGCAAACAAGTTCACTATGAGTTCATAGAGCTTGCCTTCTCTGAAAAAACAAAAATCACTGCTGAAGCACAAACAACATTTTTTTAGTAAAAAGAGTATGCAGGCCTAAACAGAGAAAAACTGGCACTGAAATAAAATGGACATCAAAGGACATGCGTGAAAGCTTACAGTGTGGACAAAGACAGACAACAACAAAAGGGAAATGCTTACATTTTATTTTCAGACTGTAAAAGCCCAAATGTTAAAATTGAGAAATGACTAAACAAAATCGCAGCAAGTAGTGTAGTTGACGAATTCCATCTGAAGTCTCCCACAGAGCATCCACTGCTGAGGAATGATCAGAAATGGAGTTATTTGACGAGAAACACATAGGAGATTAGGCTTCAATAACTTCTGAGACATTCTCATATGCACCCAACTCTCTCAACTTTTTAGGAAGAAAGCAACGACCCCCAAACTTCTGCTGCAAGAAGATGATAACAGAAAACAGTAGAGCTCATATGAGAACAATGGCATCCCAAGCAGTAGGGTAAAAACCAGCCACAGGACTTGCAAAAACGTATGGCTCTTCCAAAATCAAATCAGTGCTGCCAGTCCTGTAAAGATCATATGCATGTGGCAGGACTCAAACAAAAGTTGTCCTAAAATTATTGATAAAATTGAAACATATCACAAGATTTCGTGTTCAACACTCTCAATAGTACATATGAACAAGGAGTTGATGACAAACAAAATATAACATGACTAAAGCTGTTCCAACTGGCAACGCCCAGGACCATAGCGTTTTTCAGTCATTGTCTAGTTCCCCAGGGTGGGGGTTTTGATTAAAACTTTCACCCACTCTTGGTATAACCTCATAAAACAAGTGTGTCAAGAATACAAAGAATGGAAGTGAGATGAGAGTAGACACAGAAGCAGATGTATAGAGAATTACCCAGACATCTCTATAGTTTGCAATTTTGCATACACTAACAACCATGGAAACTACTCTTCATGGACTGTAGGGACCTTCTCATATGTACCAAACTGTCGCAGCATTCCAGGAGCAGTACAATAACCCCCAAACCGCTGCTGTAGGTAAATGATACCGGCAAATAGGACACCTCCTACAGGAATGATGACATTCCAAGCTATGGAGTATAAATCTGCCACAAGACCGGGATAATTGTACGAGTAATTATCACATTGATCACTGGCAGAGCTGTGAGCCTTGTAAAGATCATATGCATGTGGCAGAACTCGATAAATGGTGGTTCCAATGTAAAACCAAAATGATAGAACATTTTCCCTTGATTTGCATTACATATTGAGCAGAATTTGAGGGAACAAAAAGCCATCCAAGACCAAAGTACCATAACAGTGTTGGAATCCATGTTAGAATTCACAATACTTCTACTTTCGCACTGGCGAGTGTGATCAGAAACCAGTTCGACATGGCGAGTGGCGATCAATTACTCGTGGCGAGTGAAGTATATCACACTGTTCACTTGGTGAATAGTGTTTGAAGAAGAGTAGATGAACTGAACTTATGCAGTCTTTTCTTTGATCTAAAATTCTTAGAGATTACAGAGAAACACTTCCCTTTTATAGGGATACAAAGTAACCTACTAAATATCTTAAGCTAGGTAAGATAGAAATCAACTTGATAAATTATAGTATTATGATACTACAAATATATAGCAGAAAATCTCAGTGGAATGAACAGTAGAAAGTTGCTGGAAAGCATATCAGCTTTTCAGTCTAACTCCTAGTTCACCCAGGAAAGCATTAACTTTAACACTCCCCCTTAATGCTTTACTTTATCATTCCGAGCAGGCCTCTGAGGTATTCAAACCTATCTCTGGCGAGTGCCTTGGTGAAGATATCAGCAACTTGGTCATCTGTATAGCAGTACACCAGATCAATCTCATTATCTTCTACTGCATCCCTGATGTAATGAAACTTCAAGGCAATATGCTTGGCCCTACTGTGATAGACATGGTGGCGATTGCAGACTTGTTATCACTAAGAATGGTTGTTGATGTTCTGTTTTTCTCACCAAAGTCTTCTATGACTCTTCTTAGCCATATTGCTTGTGAAGTGGCGATTGAAGCTACGACATACTCAGCTTCAGCTGTGGACAATGCCACTGATTTCTGCTTCTTTGAAGCCCAGGAGAACACTCCTGTTCCTAGTGTGAAGGTGTATCCAGATGTGCTCTTCAAGTCATATACACTACCTCCCCAGTCACTATCACAGAACCCAAAGAGTTTTGGTTCCACATTCCTCTCATACAAAATTCCAAAGTCCATTGTTCCTTGAATGTATCTCAGGATTCTCTTTGCAGCTCCATAGTGTATCTTGGTGGGGTTGTGCATAAATCTGGACATCAAGCTTGCTGCATACATAATATATGGTCTTGTTGCAGTCAAGTATAGCAAGCTTCCCACTAAGCTTCTGTATAAGTTCTCATCAGCAGAACCACTTCCATCTTCCTTGGGGAATTTCTCACTGACCACTAGAGGAATTGCAACTGGATTGTAACCTAGCATTTTGAAATTCTCTAGTATAGTCTTTGCATATCTCTTCTGGGTAATGAAGATTCCCTCCACTGCTTGAATTATTTCAATTCCCAGAAAGTAATGCAGGATTCCCAAATCACTCATTTCATATTTCATCATCATATCAGATCGACTTGAAATTTGAAATCATTTTTTCACAGCTTCCAGTAAATACCAAATCATTAACATATAAGGAGACAATAAGAATGTTTGATTTACCTCCAGTCTTTGTGTAAAGGACAGGTTCGTTTTCAATCATTTGAAAATCCCTTTCTGTGAAATAGGAATCGATCTCACCATACCAAACTCTTGGGGCTTGTTTCAGGCCATATAGAGCTTTCTTCAGCTTGTAAATTTTCTGCTCTTTGCCTTTGATGATGAAACCTTGTGGTTGTTCCACAAACACTTCTTCTTTCAGCACTCCATTTAGAAATGCCGATTTGACATCAAGTTGGTGTAGATACCAACCCTTTTGTGCAGCAATGGAAATCAGACCTCTTATGGTCTCATGCCTTGCCACTGGTGCAAAGGTCTCATTGAAATCCACTCCAGGTATCTGCGAGTATCCCTTCGCCACCAATCTTGCTTTATTTCTTTACACAGAACCATCTGAATTCAGCTTGGTCTTGTATATCCACTTCAAACCTATGACATCCTTGTTGTCTGGTTTGTCAACTAGCTCCCATGTGTTGTTCTTCACAATCACATTGATCTCCTCTTGCATTGTAGACCTCCATTCATTTTCCTTCACTGCTTCTTCAAATCTTTCTGGCTCGAACAAGCATGCATTGCAGCTTTCATACACTTCATTCAACCTTCTCATCCTTACTGGTGGAGAGCTTGGTGTTGATTGAGCTTCTGAAGATCCTGGCGAGTGAGGTGCTGGCGAGTGAGTCGTTGGCGAGTGATTTGCTGGTAAGTGAGTTTCTAGCGAGTGAGTTGCTGGCGGATTGAGTTCTAGAATTTCTGGATCCTCTTGTTCATTTTGAACTCTTACTTCTTTTACTCCTTTCTCTTGGGCTGAACCTTGGTTCCAATCCCAAGATGAATTCTCACTGAAGAGAACATCTTTGCAGACTATCATTTTCTTCTTCTGCAGATTGTAGAGCCTATAGCCCTTTGATTGAGAGCTGTATCCCATGAATACACACTTCTCACTGGTTTCATCCAGTTTATATCTCAGCTCCTCTGGGATATGTGCATACCAAATTGATCCAAACACCCTCAAGTGATTTACACTTGGTTTCCTGCCACTCCATGCTTCAAATGGAGTCTTTCCTTGGACAACAACTGTTGGATGTCTGTTCATCAAATACACAGCAGTATTCACTACTTCTCCCCAATATTCTTGAGGTACTGATTTATCATGGAGTATGGACTTGGCCATCTCAATGATTGTTCTGTTTTTTCTTTCAGCTACACCATTCTGCTGAGGTGTGTAGCTAACAGTGAGCTGCCTTTCCAGCCCAATGTCTTCACAGAACTTCTTGAATTCATTTGATGTGTACTCGCCAACTCTATATGTTCTTAACTTCTTCAGCTTGAGGCCAGATTGTCTCTGCACCATTGCTTGAAACTTTCTGAACACGGCGAACACATCAGACTTTTGCCTTAGAAAATAAACCCAAGTCATTCATGTGAAATCATCTATGAAGGTCAGAAAGTATCTGTTTCCTCCATCAGTTGTGGTTCTCATTGGACCACAAATATCAGAATGTACTAGCTCCAGAGGTACTTTTGCTCTCCAGGCTTTCCCTTTTGGGAATGGGAGTGTGTGTTGCTTCCCCAATGCACATCCTTCACACTTCATTTACATCATTTATTTTTGGCAGTCCCTGCATCATTTCCTTTTGATGCAGCAACTTGAGCCTCTGGAAATTCAAATGTCCAAGTTTCTTGTGCCAGAGCCAGGGATCATCCTTTAGCTCCATTCTTCTTGCACTCTCAGTTGCATAATTGAGAGTCAAAGGAAAACTTCTGTTCCTTTTCATCTGGATTTCTACCATCAGGTTCTTGCTGCTTTCTCTCTAATATATCTTGCAAGTGTCATCACCAAAATGCAGGTGATACTTGTGCTCAATGAGCTGACCAACACATAGCAGATTGGAATCCAGAGTTGGAACCAACATCACATCTCTGATGTACATTTTTCCAGACTTGGTTTCAACAGCAATGCTTCCTTTGCCTTTTGTATCCACCAACATTCAATTTCCCATCTTCACTCTTGTAATGCTGTTGTGGTCAATATCATGTAGAAGGTTGGCATTCGCCGTCATATGATTACTGCAAGCACTATCAACAAGCCACCCATTCTCCTCTACTGCAACACTTGCAGCATGAGTAACACAGAACATGTTTGTGTCACTCGCCTCTATGCTGTTCGCCTGTTGATTTCCCATGTAGTTACAATCCTTCCTGACATGACCAACCTTTTCACAGTTTGAGCATTTTGGTTTCCCTTTGAACCAACACTCGCCTGCATGAAGCTTATTACAGACAGTGCATTTACAATACCCTGAGTTGCTACCCTTCTCATTTGATTGCTGATTTGACTTTCCCTCCCACTTCTTTCCTTTTCCTTTCCAGTTCTTTTTCTGCTTAGAATTTGAACTAGATGGCTCACTCCTATTTGAGTTAAGGTTGAGTGCTTGGAAGGCTTTTTCAGTTTCTTCATCATGACTTGTCAACCTATGATCAAAAGCCTTTAATGTTCCCATCAGATCCTGAACTCCTAGAGTTTTCAAATCCCTAGTCTCCTCTATAATACTGACTATAGCATCATACTTCCTATTTAGGCCCATTAGGATTTTTTGAACTACTCTCGTCTCATCTAATGGTTCATTGTAGGTTCTCATCTGATTAACAATATCAATCAACCTAGTGCTATAATCACCTAACAACTCAGTATCATTCATTTTTGTATACTCAAAATCTCTTCTAATAGATTGTACCTTGACAGCTCTGACTTTTGCAGATCCTCTGTACTCAAGGCTGAGTGCATCCCATACTGCTTTGGCTGTTTTCTCATTTGAGATTCTGGGAAAAATCTCATCTGTGACCGAAGCCTGCAAGATGTTGAGTGCTCTAGCATCCTTCTTGATATTCGACTTCAGTTCTTCCATTTGTGCAATTGTCACATCTTCTGCTGCACCTGGTCTTCTGTATCCTTCTTCTACGAGACTCCATAGATCTCGTGAGATGAACATGGTCTCCATCTTGATTATCCAGAAATCAAAGTTTTCTCCATTGAAGATCGGAACTCTGTTTTCTGAACTACTTCCTGATGTAGCCATTCCAGTAACAGAAAAATAAAAACTTGTGTTTGTTTTTTTTGTTTCTGAATCAACAGATGGTACACCCCAGTTGATATTGATCAACAGAGCTCTGATACCATGTTGGAATCCATGTTAGAATTCACAATACTTCTACTTTCGCACTAGCGAGTGTGATCAGAAACCAGTTCGACGTGGCGAGTGGCGATCAGTTACTCGTGGCGAGTGAAGTATATCACACTGTTCACTTGGTGAATAGTGTTTGAAGAAGAGTAGATGAACTGAACTTATGCAGTCTTTTCTTTGATCTAAAATTCTTAGAGATTACAGAGAAACACTTCCCTTTTATAGGGATACAAAGTAACCTACTAAATATCTTTAGCTAGGTAAGCTAGAGATCAACTTGACAAATTATAGTATTATGATACTACAAATATCTAGCAGAAAATCTCAGTGGAATGAACAGTAGAAAGTTGCTCGAAAGCATATCAGCTTTTCAGTCTAACTCTTAGTTCACCCAGGAAAGCATTAACTTTAACAAACAAGTCAAGGCATCCAGAGCGTTATTCTCTAGATGAGGCAACTCAATGGTACTGTCCCTCTTCCTCAGGTTCTGTCTATGTAGAAACAAGGCAGCTAAAGCCCCTACAGCATACACTCGTATAGCCACAAGCAGAGGTTTCCTTTCCAGATCCTTTCGGGTTTCATTTCTTGATTTTGCAGACCAAGTTAGCTTCAGAAGGTGGAATAGTATCAAGAAAGCTACCAATGTTGTCAACCTTGTAATTATCTCATTCAATTCAAGCCATCCACCCGCTCCAAAGAGCATATTCTGGCGGTTGAAACTATGCATGAACGTGGCTTCAAAGTTGATCCCCAGAGGTAACATGTATCCAAGATTTAGTATTAAAAGCATTAAGATGGAAATAGAGTGAACAATTTCAGGATTTCTTTTCACATGTACGAGTTGTAATGCAGCAAAAACACTTGCAAGTGTGGTGGATATAAGAAGCAAGGTTATCTTCCCATCCATCCTCCAAATGGATTGCTTTTCTTCATCATCGTTGGCAGAAATGGCAGCAGTAGATAAATCCAAGCGTTCCAAATGAAGAGGATCGGACTTCTTTCCTGTGCTCTGAATGCTTCCTTTGATTTGACCCAAAACCTTAGCATTTGTTGATGGGAACTGAATGTTGACAAGAATTTCACAATCTATCGAATCAGCTGTTGCCTGCTGACTACTTGAGCCGAGTTTGCGGCAGCCTACCATGCAAAGGGTTCCTTCTGCACCATCATATATCCCTTGAGCATTGATATGCATTTCATATTTGATAGACTCTCTCCCCCGCGTTGGATTAGATTGTAGTTGGAGATCTATTTTGTAGCTAATATTGATGGGATTGCTGTGACTGTAACTGTAACTAGGAGAAGCCACAGAATACTCTTGGTTGCTTTCTGGTGCACATGCATCTTCCACTGAAGACAAAACTGTCCGGTAAATACTATTGTCAACAGATAGAGGAACACAATTACCAAATCCAACTTGTCCTTCCGAAGTTTTGGCATGCATAATGAAACTTCTGACATGCAAAAATGGATTTGGGTAAATGCTGGCCTTGTCATTATCAGTCTTCTTCCTCGAGCACAACTTGGTTACTTTCTCCATTCTAGTGTACTCATATGTCTGGCCTGGAAGTAGACCCTTTCGGCAACCACAGCCCCGACTTGCAAATGTGATCTTTTCAAAGTATCCCGATTATGTCACTGTTTTGGTGCTCCAAATCTGCCCCACAGTGCTGCTAGTACTTCCAATTGTCCCTGTTGCAGGTATTCTCAAGCTCAATCTTGTTGAACAATCACCCACATTAGTACTATTCAAAGAATTTGTTGTCTTCAAGAATCGACAAGCGACAACACATAGCTGATTCTTCTTTGCATCCCATGAACCTTCCCCAACTAAAGTTGTATTAAGATTGAACATTGTCCAACGCTCATTTGGCCTACCGTCTGAAAATTCTACCAGAAATCTCACCCTTCGATCATCATCCAAGCACGCAATGTCCTTAAACAACACAGCCTGAGGTAATTCAGATGTATACATTGGTGTGCAGTTCTTTGCAGTGATGCAGTGGCTTGAAAATTTGAGTGGAAAGTCATGATTTAAAATTACTGATGATAGTAGTGAACAAAATCTCTCAACTTGTAAAGAGGGTGGTGTATCTTCATTTCCACCCGAGCAACTGTCATTAGAATTAGTTGAGACCAAAGTGTACTTGTAGTTCAAGCGAGGAAACATCAAAATAGAGATTGGTCCCAAATACTTGGGATCATTCTCAGATTTCATGACATTCTCAAAGGTTCCACTAATCAAACTAGTAATACTAGAGAAATTCATGAGATTATACAACTTAAGAACAACAAGTGGATTACCTTGTTTCAAGTAACTGGAAGATGATCCAACCATGCATAACTTCCCAGAAGATTCAGACCAGAACCCATTTAGTCTGAAGGAAACCGAACCTGAAATTATTATAGGTGGCATGCTTTGCAGCTCCTGCCTGTGGGTTACTTGGAATTCAAGAGTTCCCTCAACCTTGAACAAGCCTAGTATATGAGTTTCACCAACATCCAAGCATTGGAAGCCAATAGAATTTTTGACCTGCTCATCTGGCGAGTATAGGTTGAGAATTTTACTGCCATCACCGATGTAGTAGTAACCTGTGTGAATCAGATGTACATACTGAGATCCTGCGTTTATTTTTTCGGTCGATTCGGGAACAACTGAAGCACAAGGATCAGCATAAGAAATTTGAGCAGCTGAAACACAGAACGACAATGAGTTGAAGAGAAAGGTGGTGAATATAAAGAAGGATATGATGAAAAACTTCATGGACATTGTCATGAGTGAATATGACAAAGAACAAGAAGCAATGACAGAGCAATGGGATCGATTATGTTCTATCTGCTCGGCATAGTTGAACTTTGAAGTCTAAACTCCGAGGTCAACCCCCATTACAGAGTATATATATGCTTCAATATTAATATATAAACTAGTTTACCAACTTGATCAATTTTGTAATGATACCAGAAATAATCCATCTTACAAATTATAGAAGCACATAAATTATACAGTTCACATGTATTAGACTACTGGAGTACTAGTTGTAAGATTCGGCAGGTACGGCACGACATTTCTTTACCATGTTGACGTGTTGTCGTTGTTGTGATTAGTAGGACTAATTACAGCTGTCAATGGGTCGTGTCGGGTTAAGGTATCTTGCGTGTCATAAAATATAAACCCAAACCTAACTCATTTAATAATTGTGTCAAAAATTTAAACTCAAACTCAACCTATTTACAAAACGGGTTAACCGTTTCCACCCCGGTTTTACCCATTTAATAAATAAATTGTGACGCGTTAGACAAAATGACTCATTTAAACAAGATTAAAACAAAAAAAATCATAGCATTACCTCTATCAAAAATTGAATTCAAACAAAAGGAGAAAAGACTTACTAAGTTCTTACTAAACTTATTTTAATGGGCTATGTAAGAGAGTATTATATAAAAATTTAGTCTGATAATTTTATTAAACGTGTCACGCGGGTTTATTTCATATTGAATTAGATGGTTGACCCGTAGCTGACCCATTTATTAAATGGGTCATGGCGGGTTAACCCGCCGCTGACCCGCTTTTTAATCATGCGGGTTCAACCCGCTTTATTTCGTGCGGGTTTCGAGTCGTGTTATCGGGTCGTGTCGGAATTGACAAACTAGGACTCATTGACTTCTTCCTTTTTTTTTTCTTTTTTTTTTCTTGAAAAGAATCGACTTCTTTCTTTGTTCAGTTTTGTGCTTAAATTTTTTTACCACCAAGTCGAGACATTCACCTCGACGATATGTCTCATATCCAATACTTTGAGGTCACGATGTCACACTTGACTTCCCACATAGTTGAATATGTTGTTAATTAACAAGGATATACAAAGTAGCGTACACATTGAGACAATAATTAAGTTTTTCTCGTCTCCTTACTAGCATCACCTAGGTAGCACGGAAGCGTGGACTCAGTCACGTCGAAATCGCTTGGAAGCGTCCGGAAGCAAAACGGGAGCGCGTAAGTGGTCGATGAACGGAAAGATCAACATAGATTGTTAGGAATGATCGATCTTTCAAAAAGTGAATACAAAAGTGAATACCAAAAAAAAAAGTGAATGCAAAAGTGGATACATGCTCCTTCTACTAACTATCTATTTATAGGTCTACTAACCAAGGTTTCTTTTTGTATTAACCATGGTTAGGTTACAAGGAAATTTCCTAGATAAATGTAGAAGATGTTTTTTCCTCTACATGTCTTTCTTCTAGCTTCTTCCTCTCCATAGTGTCATTCTAATGAACAAAAGCGCCTACACTGTGGGCGGCTTCGTCTTTTTGTTGACATCTGGCATGTACTGATTGTTAAGAAGAAAGAAGATTATTCTCGTAGTTTTCTTGTTGTGCTGGCAGGATCTACTATTTCACTGTCGGCTTCTAGGCTTCCATTTGATTGAGGAAATTGTGACGCCAGACAGGGTCGTCAGAATCCATACTGACTGGGGACAGTTGTTCTTCCCTCTTGAGAAGAAGAATAGTTTCAGCTTCATCGGCCAAAACTGGTGGCACATCAAGCACGGTTAGCTGAGTCGCCATTTTCTGAAGCAAAGTATATGCTTCCTTCTTCTGGTCTTCAGAAGGTTGATAGTCCACTGGAAGATGTGTGAGAAAGACTCGTCTTCCGTCTGTGATCTTGACCATGTTTGAGTTTAGCAGGTCTTGAGCACTTTCCATTAAATGAACAGCACAATGCTTCCAATAGTATTCTGGTTCAATTGCATTTGCAAGGGCTGCATTATGCTCCTCCTGGCTGTCTTTGTAATGATGTGGCTCAGTTTCTGTTAACAACCAGATTTGGTAAGGCTGGTAAAAATGATCTCGTTCATGCCAGCCGATTGTGCTCGCCAGTGTGATTGTTAATGGCACAGACCATTTATGGTTTTTTACCACATTGTAGATCATGGCTTTAATCATTTGCGAAAAATTCCACAAACTGTTAAGGCCAAGGCTTTGGAAAATTACTTGGTTGGTAATTCCCCATTCAATAGTTTTTGTCCCATACATCATGGTTTATGATGAAATGGAGCTTTGGCATGCCATTGTCAACTCGATTAATATTTGTGGCATACTCATTCAATAAAGATTTAATCATGAAGGACTGATCATGAACCAAACTGTTTATTCGGTTTCCGATCTCTAGAGGCAGCATTATTATTGTCTTTTTATACAAGAAAATTCTTTTAATTTTCTCAAAAGCTGAATGAGTGATGGAGTTTTCACATAATTCGACTGTTTTTATATGATGAGAAATTTCTTCTAATGTAAAATTATTGTTCCAATCTATTTGTTTAAGAGATTGGATAGTCATACTTTTAAATTTTTGGATTTGAATTTTCTGAGCATCAAGGAGAGTTGTTTGTTCAGCAATTTTTAAAGCCAACTGACTCATATGGACCCGAAATTGTTTTTTCGAGTTTTCTCCCCAAATGATATGGTGTTTCCATATATTATTAAGGTTTTCATACATGGGTGCAGGTACTCCCGGGTTGAAGAAATCTGCTACACCACAGTGATCCAAATTTCCTTTGGCAATGTTGCCTGAGGTTCTCTACCTGTTTGGATGTTTTCAAATTGATGTATTTTTGATATTCCAAAGTGGCTTGTTCCACAGTGGAAAAACTTTTGTAACATGCTCCTCGATATTTGTTTATCTGGGCATGACATTCAGGCCATGAGGAAAAAATTCATGTTTGGAATCCTTCGTAAACAACATAATACGCTGAAGCAGTTGGTTGCTGCTGTGCAGTTGCCTTTTTAGCAACTGTGATCCAACCTTGAGAGTCTTGCATGGGTCGTTTACATCGATCAATTCCTGCTTAAATAATCAGCAATAAAATTATTAGTACCTTTGAGGTGTTCTATCTCAAAAGTATACATAGAAATAAAATTATACCATTTAATCTTCTACCATCTAAAACATTTTTCTTATTGACCAAAAAATCTCGAATAGCTTGATTATCTGTTCTGATAATAAAGTTTTCTGGGGCTAGATAGATATGAAATATTTTTATGGCTAATTTTATAGCTAATAATTCTTTTTCAAAAATGATATACTTAATTTCATTTGGTTTAAATTTTCTAGAATTATAACCGCAAATTAGTTCTTTTTTCTGCGCAGATTTAGAGATAGGTTTTTTCCTAGCTCTTATTCTGTTTTCTTGCAAAGAAATTTCTTCTTCATTCCAGTATTTTGCTGGAATGGCTTTTAAAACATATCCCCAACAAAGATCTGAGGCATCTGTTTCTAAAACCAGCTTACTACTATTTGAGGAAAATAAACCTGAGGAATTTTGATTAAATCCTTTTTTATATCCTGAACTATTTTTGAATCAGCAGGAGTCCAGATAAATTCTTTATCTTTTTTTCAATTTATCCATTAAAGGATTTGAGCTTGAGGAGATTTAAGATACTTGAGGAGATTTTACATAAAGAGAATGAAGAGAATGACTTTATTTTGATAGTGTTCGGGTCGGTTTTGACACCTGTCGAACTATCAACACGTGGGGGTGGCGGACGTAGATTTCAGTCCTGGTGCGAGCGTGCCAGTACCTTTGGGTTAGGTACAACCTTGGTGGCGGACGACGTCTGGCGGATGAATCACCCTTGGCTAGCGGATGACCCTGGTGAACGTGTTCGTCTGCTCCCTGCTACCTGACTTTTCGATCAAGCGACTGTACGCGGGCGTTGACAGGCCGGCGTAGAGGCTCGAACAAGACCTAAGTAAATGATTACTAGAATTTTCTACTCAACCTCTTGTAGATTGAGATAATCTTACTTCGATCCTGGGATGCAAAGCAGAGCTTTAAATCAAGACTGCGGATTGTGTTCGTCCAACCTCTGGCAGATTGAGAAAGACTGTTACCGGGGTAACGACTCGATTTGTCACAAGGCGTGACGACTAGACTCGATATGTCTGAGCGATGCTTCGACACGAACGCAAGTCACTTTCGACAACAGCGGCAGGTGTACGGCGACCGGTGGTGGGCGTATGTTTGCGGCTAGGTTGGAAGAGTGGTCGTTTGCAGTTGGTGGAAGGCAGTTCGCTAGAGATTGCTCCGGAGAGGCTTGCAAGATTTGCGAGGCAAAAGCTTGTAGTTGTGTGGTTGTGAACCCTTTCTACGTTGCCCTAGAGTTCTTTATATAGTGATCTCAAAACCCCAAATACGTGTGTATCAAGCATAATGGATTCTGATATCGAATAGAATTGTATTACCTTAAACCCTCTCTAATTCGGATTCCTATCCGGACTCCAAATCTACTCCTAAAAGGAGACTGATTTAAAACATATCGGATTACCCTTAATGGGTGGCCATTTGGGCTTCGGCCCATAGTCTCGGGTAAATGTTAATTTAGGCCCAAACATTGCCCCCAGCCTTCGAAATTAAAAGCCCATTGAAATTGAAGAAGGTTGAGAAAGCCCATCCGGACTTATTTAAAAACCTGAAAGAATGCGTCGTTCCCTCTAACCAATGCAACTTTACCAATTCGAGCTCAGAAGACTGTTCAAGAAACCCTAAACCGTTTCCAAACACACCGTCTCAGAAATTCATAAAACCTCTTTCAGATTCTATAAAGCCTCATCAATAAACACCAAAACCATCCCGAAATTTCAAACCTTTCTTTACTTCTCAACCATGTCCTCAGAAATTTACTACCCACAAGCTCTCCAAGGAAAGAAGAGAATCATTGATTCCGTCCTTGAGGTCGGAAGCCCATTTCAGACCTCTCTTCTCCCACCTGATGACTACGGCCGTGCCGGGCTAGGTCCCAAACAACAAGAATGCAACACCCAAGCCATATCCTCCATCGTGGATCAGTGCCGCACGCCGCCGGTGGCGTTTCGCGGTAATTTCATCAACTGCAGAGAATGGAAGTCCGCGAACCATTTCGAGATTCCAATTACCCCCGGATGCTGGCCTCTACCAACCCGGACCATGGTGGATTGGTATGTCAAGAGGAAAAAGATAGACGCCCGAAGGTGGCAATATGCTGGGATAGAAGAGATCCTTGACCTTTGCTTTAGTCTCAATCCCAAAGGAGGAAACCGCTGCTTGTTTATGTCCTTGGCGTGTTTCTGGAATCCATCCGCGAACGCCTTTGATTTTAAGTTTGGGCAAGCCAGCGTCACTCTTCTAGACCTGTACGCCGGGCTGGGATTTCCTATGGGCAGGAAACCCTTTGATCAAGATGACTATCTGCAGAGCGATGTGCCATCCACCCTTCTGCCTGCTCTCCATAACATGAGCTATTAGACGTGGATTGAAGAGTTTAGCCCAATGACCGATGACATCGGAGGAATTGCCTTCCTCGACTTTTGGCTGAACAAGTTCATCTTCTGCCCCTCCGCCTCCAAGATGACCAAGACCTACAAGCGAATGGCGGAAATCCTCTACGCCCGCAACGAAATCAGCCTTGCTCCAATAGTATTGGCACACCTCTATAGGGGACTCCATACCCTTTCGATGAATCCCCTGACCTGCAAAGTTCCTGAACCGCTATGGATTCTGGAGATATGGGTAAATATGTACTTCCCCGGATTGGCTTCGGAACCAAAAGAGCTAGGGGAAGACAAGATTGTGGGAGCAGCCTACGCTGGCCAGCCACCCAAATATGGTCAAGGCTATGCGCCTTATTTTGACATAATCTACCAGACGGATGCGCTGGGCTTCTACTCGGAGGCTCAGATGCTCCTTAACCGCCAGCACCCTTCAGCCCTGAGGATTGGCTTTCTGCCATCCGTCGATCAATGCGAGGAGGGAAAAATGTTATTTCTGCAATGTATATCCATGGCGGACCTCCCCCTCTTCTCTTCAGACAAAGGTGGACAAGGCGTCGAGGTCTATGCACCTCATCTATTCGCCCGCCAATTCGGCCTCACCCAGCTTCTTCCCTATCCGCCAATCCAAAGCCTCAATCTGTTCTCCGCCTGACGGCCGAGCAAGGACAATCCGGCAGATGAAGATGCTCCTTCAGCCTCCACCCTGTGTCCTTCAATTCTTCCCTCGCTAGAGGAATGCCATGAGTTAACAATTTCCGGCATAGCCTCAAAGGAATATCAAGTTTGGTGGGATAAACTCCGAGGACACTTCTTCAAGAAGGCGTCTATGCATTGGTTCCTGTCCTTATTTCGGAGCCACCGGAAGTCTCTCACCTTTGAGGATGCCAAGGTACTCGATGGGGGTCCTTTGTACCCTGAAATAGAAGCTGATACTGTATAGGTAAACATTCGCTAAGCTGCTATTCACCTTGGTTATATTATATTTAGAAAAACCGCTAACCAATTCTTCTTGCCACAGGTCTCCAAGAAACCCTTTCTCGCCATAAAGAAAAGGAAGGCTCCTCAAACTCCCCCTGTGGCGGCACAAAGTCTGAAGAAAGTGAAGCCTCCTCCCCCAGTGATTGAAGAAGAAGAAGATGAGGAAGACAACATGCCAGTAAGTTTTTACATTAATCCGCCATGATCCGCCAATCATTAACTGCCATTTTCTTTAGACCAACTTATAAGTCTAATGTAGTTGGCGAACTTTCTTCCTCAGGGGCTAACTTTGAGACAGAGTAGGAAACCAGCTCCCAGCACTGCTCCTACTGCATCCAGACCAATTGAGATTTCCTCAGGTGAGTCTTCCGACTCAATTAGTTCACCCTCAAGTGGTCCTGAACCTGGACTTAGAATTCCAGAGACCTGGGACGAAATCCAATCCGCCTGTCGAAAGTTTGAAAGTTTTCTTGATCAATGTCGGAGAAAACCTCCAATAGATGCGACTCCTCTAAACTGGGTTTCTCCTGATACAGGTACCACCCGCACCCCTTTGGTCAATGCTCCAACTCCAACCCAGACTAATCCTTTGACCAAACCGACCCCCTCCGCAGAGAAAACCGTGGGAGAAACATCATCCGCCCGAGCTCCAACAACACTGGCGATCGTGACAGAACCGCCAAGGGTGATACTTCTGGAGTCAGACCCAGAACCAAAAGTACCCGGGGTGACCATTGAAGAGTTCCTGGAGTCAAACACGGACGTCGTCATAGAGGCCGACTCCTACCCAGAAGTGCCCCCAACCTCTTCCCTGAGCGGACCTGGGAAGCCAGTAATTCCATTGGTAGAGATTCCGGCGGATACCCCTCATGAACCAGAGGTACCCTTCTAACAACCTTTATTCATTTTAGTTTTAGATTGTTTAAGTATTAATTCTCATCACACCCACGTTCTTTTCAGGTGATAGAGACTCCTATCCAGTCTAGGAGTACTGAGAACGTTGGCGAACGGAGCTTGATCCCATTTCTTCCTCAGCCCAAAATCCAAAGCAAGGGTCCATCTGCATCAGTCTCCCCACAAACCGCCACCACTGGCTCTAAATCCATCCCTCGGCTTAGTGACGATCCTCTAATGCTGCTGCCAACCCCACAGAAGGACAAAGCTGAAATCACGGATGCCTGGAGCCTCATAAGCCAAGTATACCAGGAAGATCTTACAGATGAAAAGGTTCGTGAGAGGATCCGAGGCGCACTGCAGACCCTGGAGAGCCAAGTTCACCGCCTGCCTGCCACAACTCAAGACAGGGTAAAAGAGATTCTGATCACTCTCCCCATCCTCCTTGAAACCTTTCAGAACAAGGTGGGCGAGGCTCCAAAACAAGAAGCCAAAACCAGCAAAAAGACTTCGGTTCTGTCCAGGGCCATGGACTCCTACTCCTCCCTTGTGCTTTCTGTGGAACAAGAAGACGAGGCGGAAATCAAACGCCTGGAGCAAGAAAAAGAGCATCTTGATCGGAAAATAGCAATGGTGCGGGAGAGGCAAAATGCTCGCCTTGACGCAGCATATCAGCAAAGGGCTAACTTGATGAAGCTTCGGGCCGAGACAGAAGAAAGCCAAGTAGCTGAAGAGAAACTGAAGGCTGAACTCCAATTTCTGAAGGCTAGGATAGGAAGATTAGGTCTTGAACTGTTCGAACTTGCGTCCATGCCCCCCGAATGAATTGGGCTCTTTTGTAATTTTTATCCTTCATATAACATTGGATTAGAATCAGCAAAGTCCAACCCTGATACGAAGCCCAGACCTATCCGGCCCAACTTCAAGCAATAGCCTAGCGTTTAATGATCCCTATCTGCAACTGTCAATTTCCAAGATATGATCAACGGTCGGTTTGAAATTCAAACCTCGTGATCCCCCGTACCAACAAACGGTTGAGGACCATAAAAACCTTCATAACTCTGACAAGACCGATGGTGGCAAACCCTAATTCATCCCAGCCATTGGATTTCACTCGCCATTCGCTATATAATAAAACCCTTAGTATGCAACGAAAACATATCTTTCATTGCCTTTTACTTTCAACATGTCTATTCCATTCTCTAGATTCTCCACCAAGCCGCTATGGCTTCCTGAGTCCTTTCCCCCAGATTATACAGAGATGTTTGTTCAAACACCTTAAGTCGTATAATCTGGTATTGGATATCGTCTAAGTCGCATAATCTGGTATTATGCCCATTTGGATAACGTGGATCCTGGATATAATAGCGGATAGTGGCTTAGGCGCCGTCCCGGTTGAGTTTAGGAGTGGAAAACAGCATCTACAAGCTGTTTATGAACGGTGGTTGTAAATCTCTTTTCTTTTGGTCTTTTGCAAACCGTTCATGCTCCCGCCACCTCCTCAGTGAGCCTGATTGCTTCCACCCGCTGAAGCAACCAACAAGTCGGTGAGATGGAGGACAACCTAGACGGATGGTCGGAATCTTTTGAGACAGCTCCATGGTCAAAAGATTCAGTTAAAAGTAGATCATGCTCGTTCAAGAAATTTAGAAGTAGAAGCATATAGGAAATTCTGTACTTGTAAAGCTCTTGACCGCAAAGTCATCCAACCTGAAAAAAAAAAAAATTATTGACCTTATCGAAAAACAAAAATATTGTTGTTTTCCGTGTTGAATGTATTTATTATAACCATAAATTGTTGAGAACCATAAACATTGATTCTCAATCAGACTAAGTAAACGAACCTTAAACAGATTCATAACAAAAGAAAACAAAAAAGACTAATGAACCTCGAGCAGATTCATCTTCTACATTCTGTTTATCGCTGGCGGACTGAACCGCTGGCAGACTGAACCGCCAGGTCTTCTATAAGGAGTATCCCTTGTATTGCCCCCCTAGTATCCTTAGGCTGAGGCAAGGTACGCTGCCAAAGCCAAAGGAACTAAGGCAGAGTGTTATTGTGTTGGTAGGAGGCCTTAGGCCGAAGCTTGCCCCCCGGTCTCAACCATAGCGGGCGGCTCTTCATATTCCCATACACTAGGGAAGTACTTCTTGAGATGGCGCCCATTGATAGGGTTTCGATGGACATCACCCTCCAAATCTCTAAGTTGATAAGCACCCTTGCCAACAATCCGATCAATGACAAAGGGGCCCTCCTACTTGGGAGACCATTTACCACGTCCAGTATCTCGTTCGCCAAAGGGAAGCATATCCTTCCAAACCAGATCACCCTCACCATAGGACTTACCCTTGGTTCTTTTGTCATAAGCTCTGGCGACCTTTTTCTTCTCCAAGACTATGTTCTGCAAAGCGTCTAGTCGCTGCTCATCGAGATCTTCATGCTCCTGGAACATAGCCTGAACGTAGTCATCTCCAATTAATTGATGCTGCTCGCGAACCCGTAGAGATCGAACATTGATCTCCAAAGGAAGAACAGTATCATGGCCAAACATCAAGGCGTAGGGGGTAGTGCCTGTAGGAGTTCGCTTAGAGGTACGATACGCCCACAGAGTATTGTCTAGCTCAGTATGCCAAGTTCTGGGATTATCTGCCAGCAGCTTTTTGATGATAGAAATAATAACCTTGTTACTAGCTTCAGCCTGGCCATTTGATTGAGCGTAATACGGGGAAGAGTGTAAAAACTGGATGCCATAATCCTGAATGAATGTCTGTGTACACTCCGCCATAAACGCTGCCCCCCTGTCCGCCACAATACACTCGGGAATGCCATAGCGGCAGATGATATTCTGAAAGATGAAACAGATGACCGTTGCTGCATCACAATTTCGAACAGGGATGGCCTCAACCCACTTAGTGAAGAAGTTGGTGCCAATCAGCAGGTATTTATGTTGGAGAGAAGAATTTGGATGGATTTCCCCAACAAAGTCAAGTGCCCAACCCCTGGCGGGCCAAGGTCCAAAGACACCCAGATGAACTTCACGCATTAGCCTCTTGGCTTCTACTCCAAAGACACACCTGAGGTCCACGCCTTCCTCGCCCTGGCGAAGCAGCTCGTCGCCTTTGAGTAAATAATTAGTAGCTAAGTACCTAATTCGCCTTTCAGATGGGGCAGAAGGGTCTTGCAAATATTTAATGATTGGTTGCCGTCAATTGATATCAATAGTATCTAGGGTAGCAACCAACCAATCGCCTCGTGTTCCCTTCTTGCAGCAAAAGATGGCAACGTCCTGCGTTCTACTTTCAGGATGCGTTCCTTGACGCCATTGGCAAGAGTAATGCCCGTGGCGAGCTGTGCTAATTCGTTGGCTGCAAAGTTCTTTTCACGAGGGACGTAATCGAGCACCACATCAGCAAATTGATCTAACAATTTTGATGCTCACTCCCAGTAATGTATTAGGTGAAAAGACAAGCACTTTTATTCGCCTAATAGCTGCTTGATGATTAGTAGAGAATCACCATATACTTCGATTTCTCTGGCATCCATATCCAATAATAGTTCCAGACCAATGATGAGGGCCTCGTATTCAGCCTGGTTGTTTGTGCACGTCCACTCTAGCTGGAAAGAATAAGAGTGGCTGGTCCCTGATGGACTCTGGATGCAAATGCCTAGACCCGCCAAGGAGTCTGTACTACTACCATCAAAGTAAAGGATCCAAGGAACCGTTCCAATCATGTTGACGAAAGGGATAGGATCTTCAACCGATTCGTCCAAAGGATGATGAAGTAGGAAATCAGTTACTGCTTGTCCCGTCATCGCCTTGAGCGGTGCATACTGTAAAGAAAACTCAGAGAGAGCTAAGATCCACTTGCCGATCCTACCACGTAAGATAGGCCGAGTAAGCATGTACTTGACCAAGTCCGTTTGAGCTACCATAATGGTGGTAAAGGAAAGCATGTAGTGACGGAGCTTGGTCGCAGCAAAATATAATGCCAAACATAGCCGCTCGATAGAGGAGTATCTTGTTTCTGCGTTCAAAAGGGTCCTGTTGAGGTAAGAAACCGCATATTCGACTTTCTTACCCTCTGTAGTAGTTTCATCCTGAGCCAATAGCCCAGCCACAGGACTGTTAGAAGCAGAAATGTATAACTTGAGTGGGATTCCCGGTTTTGGCGGTCGTAATACTGGCGGACTGGCCAAATACTCAATTTTATCGAAAGCCACCTGATGTTCAGGACCCCAAACAAAGTGTTCATCCTTCTTGAGTTTCAATAAAGGAGAGAAAGGAGCAATCTTCCCAGCTGAATTAGATATAAAACGTCGAAGAAAATTGATTTTTCCCAGCAAACTTTGAAGCTCCTTCTTATTCCGCGGTGCCGGGGCATCTAGAACAGCTTGTGCTTTATCCCCCGCCACTTCAATGCCCCTTTCATGTACCACGAAACCAAGGAAATCACCAGCACGAACCCCGAAAATGCACTTGGCTAGATTCATCTTGAGCTGGTGCCTCCTCATTCGTGTAAAGACATCACGTAGATGGCTAATATGGTCTGACCTGGATCGAGACTTAACCACCACGTCATCGATGTAAACTTCCAAAATGACCCCGAGGATGTCATGGAAGATCAGGTTCATAGCACGCTGATATGTGGCCCCTGCATTGGTCAGGCCAAACGGCATGCTGAGATATTCAAAGGCTCCGGCAAAGCCTGTGCAACGGAAGGCAGTCTTGTGAATGTCCGGCTCGTAAATTGGTATATGATGATATCCTGCCGTTCTTTCCATGAATGATAACATTTCGTGCCCTGATCCACCAAAAGATCCGCAATAGGCATAGGGTATATATCCTTTGGCGAAGCAGCATTGAGGTCTCTGTAATTGACACAGACCCTAATTTTACCGTTCTTTTTCTTTACAGGGACCACATTCGCCAGCCATTGTGTATATTGGGCTGGCCGGATGATTCCTACATCAACCATACTTTGAACTTCCATCTTGACTGCTATAGCGGTTTCGGCGTTCATTAGCCTCTGCTCTTGCTTAATAGGCCTGGCTCCCTCCTTGATATATAGGTAAACGATGGCAGACCAAATCTTTGGACAATCCAGGTATATCCTGATACTTTTCCACAAAGCAATCCTTGAATTCTTGCAGCAAATTGATCAACTGCTGCCTCAGTTCTGGCTCCAGCTGCTGACTAATCCCGACCTCCATAGGTTCGTCGGAAGTACCAAGGTTGATTTTCTCCACTGGGTCACGGACCTTAGGCGGAGTGTCGTCCAAAGCTGATGGTGCAGGTGGAATGGTCTCCACTTCTTCCGTGGTAATGACGTCGTCTTCATCAATACACTCAACTAGAGCGACTGTATCTGAGGCTAACTGGTCAGCTCTAAACACCGTCAGTCGCTGTAGTAGAGAAGCCACAGCTTCTGCCTCCTCAGCCTTGAAATCGTCAATCATGTTAACGGTTGGTTGAAAATCGATGGAGACAGGCCGAGAACAATCTGCCTGAGCTTGAGTTAATCCCCACCGTGTGAGATCAGTAGAGGTCACCCCTAGCGGGTGACCCTTATTATCAACCCCGTCGATCACAAGATGACGCATAGAGCTGTAATAATAATCCGCTTCCAACGAGCAAGTCGCTATAGAAAAAGGGCGCTTTCCGCCTTGATCAAAACTGGTTTATTAGAAGCTGGATCCCACATGAGCATCTCCTGATGTAGCGAAGATGGTACTGAGTATGTTTTGTGGATCCAATCACGTCCCAAAATCATCGTGTATGAGACCTTAGTCTCCGTGACGAAAAGACCGTGACAAGTGTTAGAGGGTCCAAGTTTAACCTTGAGCACTAGGAAGCCAACCGTTTGAGCCACAGCACCAGCAAACCCTCTAACCTTGATAGTAGAGTTCTGGATCTTCTCTCTTGGAATTTGAAGTCGCTCCATATCCACCTCTGCTGTAACGTAGAGCGGCTTGAGATGTTGAGTCATTGTAAACGTAGGCTTAGGAAAAACCATGTGTGAGCTGTGAAGATCAGTGACCCCATCATGGTCATTATGTCTTGGTGAGGAAATCAAATCCTCATTGGCGGGAAGATCTTCATTGTCTGACGTTTGAATAAGACAAACTAGCTTGTCCGCCGCCTCCTCTTGTATGAAATAAGCAGTTGGGATCGGCGCAGATAAAGCATAACTAAAGGATAATATGAACACCATATTACAATCTAGAATTGGCTCATCACCGTCTATATAACCTTCTTCATCCTCCAGCATCTCGTCATCTGCATCCAGGATATCCCTATCAACCTGTGATAAGTTCGTAGGCACCTTAGGCTGTGAAGGTGTAAGAGCAGCTTCTGCTTGCTTCACAGAAAAATCAGTCTTCAACTGCTGCGCTACGAACTGAGGAAAGGGTTGATCACACTGTTGACTTACAGACTTCTGACCAGTGAGAACCGAAACCGGCTGAGCCGATGACCTGCTAAGGACCGGAGCAGATTCCTGAGTATCTGATTGTATCTCAGGGACCTTAGTAGTTGTTGGTGTGGAAACCGCCGTCATCCCCTTAGGCTGCCATTTCAAAACGACAGAGTCTACCCTATCCATTTTGTCAGAGGTTATATGGATAGACTTGGGCTTTGGTGGGATCCCAACAGCTGAGCGGAGGGGTGTTTTCTCTGAAGAATATGCTAATTTCCTCCGCGGAGTTCTCTGAGGTGCACCATCTACTATTGTAGGATGTGCAATCCTTTCATGAACATTCCTTCTTCGAGGTGGTGATTTTTCCTCCTTCCATACCCGACGAGAGTCTATATAAGTTTTGGATTTGTAGCGCTTATAGGCGTCACGTATGTGTTCCACGGGCATGGAGAGTTCATCAGGAGTCACCTTCCCCTGGTTCAAAGCTTCTAAAGTCCTTCTCGCCTTGCCATATCGCTTTTGAACATTCCTAGTTGGGGGGGTTGGTGCCTCTACTACTGGTTTGGTTCCCGAAAGTCCAGGGTCTTGCCGGGACCTTGCTGGAGTAGCATAAGCTGCTTTCTCCTGGTGATGATATTTTGCCTGCTTGGGGTCACCAGACCTAGAGCGTTCCGGCCATGGATGGGTCCGTTTGGCCGTCTCCAGAGCCTTCTCTGTCGCCTCCTGAAGCGCCTTCAAAAGTTCTTCGTGTGTAAGAGGTACACGACAATCTATCTTACAGTTAAGGCATAACTGAGCCCTAGGTACCGTCACCATTTCTTCCCTGACTGGCGGATTCACTGGCTTGTCCGCTCGCGAGGCGTCATTGGGCCCATCTTGGCCGATGGCATTCACCCAAAAGTGTTGAATGGATGCCACCGTGTCATTATCAAACTGCAGGATTCCCTCATTCAACCATTCTTGGATTTGGTCTTTCAATTCTATGCATGCAGACGTGCAATGATTATTTGAATGGTGGAAAGAACAATAAGATCCATCTAACCCAATGCTTTGGTGCTGCTCTGGCATGTATTCAGGAGCAGTCATTCCCTTCTTGCTCAAGAGTCGCCAAATCTCCTGCACCTTGTGCGCGTTGTAGGTATAGGTTTGGAATCTAGAACCCTGTTGACGAGGTTCCAGTTCATGGCATTCGTTGGGAACCAGAGTAACCATGTTTACCCCTCGAAAGGGTCGAGTCTCCGTCCAAGTAGGTTCCTTAGCAGTCTCCATCTCCATGACCCGCTCATTGATCCACGTTTGGATCTGGTCCTTGAACTTGACGCAGTCCTTAGTATAATGGTTATTCATGTTATGAAAACTGCAATACTTCTTGCCCGCCATATAGTCTGGCTTAGGCACGAAACCGCCTTCGTGTTGGAGCCGCCCTTGCTTGAATAATTCGGCGAGGATCTCCGGAGCTTGATGAGAATTATACGTATACTTTTCAAAGGCGGACTTCAGAGGCAAAGAAGTCATAATCTTAACAGGTTCCTTGGCGAACCTTACGTTCTTCGGTTGTAGCGGCTGGCGACCCAACACCTCTACAACCGCTACGTTGTCTTCGTCCTTAGTATCTTCAACCCAAGTGACCGTTGGCGTAGGATCAGCTTCTATAGTCGCCACCGTCTTAGAAATAGGAGGGACACTCGTCTTAGGTTTCAGAGTACCCGGATAGTACGATAGTGGGACGCCTTTCCTCTTGCTGGTCTGAACTCTTGTTTGGTCGAGGAAGTGTTGATGCTTGGCTAACCTATTGGTTAAGTCTCCCATATTCGTTACGTACACTTGCTGGAAGTGTGCTTGTATCTCCGGCTCGGGCCCTGCAATTGCCAGCTCGACAGTGGTATCTTCTGCTAGCCTATCTCTGCATTTAGCTCGTAGGAGTTTAAAGCGCTTCAAATAGTCGATGGCTGATTCATCCGGCTCCTGGTTAGTATCCGCCAGAATCTTGATGGTTACCTTAGCCTCGACAACCCCAAACATGGTCCTAAAGAGACCCTCCATGGATTGCCAATCCGGAATAGAGCCCGGTGTTAGGTCTCTGTACCAAGCTAAGGCCGATCCCGTTAGGGAAGTTCCAAACAATTTCAACTTGAGAACAGGGTCTTGGGCATAGGGGCTACATTCGTTGTGAAAACGAGTTATGTGGGTCTCCGCCTCTTCAGAAGATTCGCCCGAGAAAGGGGTAAACCTTATATGCTTGAAATTCGCGGGCCATGGCGTTAGGATCGCAGCTCGTGTTAATGGATTGGTATAGGTTATACCAGGATCCGGCAAACCTTGCATGATCCTTAATTGTTCCAAAAACATCCTCTGTATGTCGTTGCGAGTCATAACGCCCTCAACGTCTTCCTCTTGATCTTCGCCTTCGTCGTCAGATGGTGGGTTTATCATCCGTCCACCCCTCCTTTGTTGTATTGGCGGAGCAGCAGTTTCAAACCCCCTATTACGAGGCTTAGCTGTTTTAGCTGGACCTCTCTCCATTGCCCTCCCAGGCTTTACTGGAGGGGTTAGCTCTCTTTGTTCAGATATCTCAGCATCAAACCCTATTTGCACCATCTGCGCCAATCGTTCGACAGTGGCATTGGTCTTTTCCAGTTGATCCTGCTGCTGCAGCATCTGTGCTCTGAACTCCGCCTGCTGTTGTTGGAGTTGTTCGCTGAACTCAGCTTGATGCCCGCTCACTAAGCCATCGAGACCTTTAGTGAGAGAAGTAATATGTCCAGCATTCGCCTGTGATTGCCTTGCCAAAGCACTAATGTTGGTCATGTGACCAATCTGTTCGGTCTTCAACTCCTTCAGAGTAGCCTCTATCTTCTCTAGAATAACATCAGTGGCCCGAGACTTAGATATTACATGGCCAAAAGATTCTACTATCTCCGCAGGAGATGGTGTCCGAGTTTGGATAATTCCATCTCCATCATTGGTTTCAGAAACTAATGGAGGCCATCGCGGTATTTGGGATATCGCCTACCTCCTGGCGATCAGCGATACTCTCCGAGTTTTCGGGAGTATGGTTATCTCCCTCAAGGACCTCATTCAGATCCTCAATCTCAGGTCTGCCGTCTTCAAACTTGGCTTGCAACTGAGATTCAGACAGACCTCTACATGCAGCTGAGTTGTGCTGTTTCAACAGCTGATGTTCTGGTTTCTTACAGAACGACAACGGTCGTTTGTAGATATTGGCTTCCGCAATCTTGACACTGGTCCCACTGGGCGTGCCAAAAATGTTCGCGTCGGTTTTGACACCTGTCGAACTATCAACACGTAGGGGTGGCGGACGTAGATTTCAGTCCTGGTGCGAGCGTGCCAGTACCTTTGGGTTAGGTACAACCTTGGTGGCGGACGACGTCTGGCGGATGAATCACCCTTGGCGAGCGGATGACCCTGGCGAACGTGTTCGTCTGCTCCCTGCTACCTGACTTTTCGATCAAGCGACTGTACGCGGGCTTTGACAGGCCGGCGTAGAGGCTCGAACAAGACCTAAGTAAACGATTACTAGGATTTTCTACTCAACCTCTTGTAGATTGAGATAATCTTACTTCGATCCTGGGATGCAAAGCAGAGCTTTAAATCAAGACCGCGGATTGTGTTCGTCCAACCTCTGGCAGATTGGGAAAGACTGTTACCGGGGTAACGACTCGATTTGTCACAAGGTGTGATGACTAGACTCGATATGTCTCAGCGATGCTTCAACACGAACGCAAGTCACTTTCGACAACAGCGGCAGGTATACGGCGACCGGTGGTGGGCGTATGTTTACGGCTAGGTTGGAAGAGTGGTCGTTTGCAGTTGGTGGAAGGCAGTTCGCGAGAGATTGCTCTGGAGAGGCTTGCAAGATTTGCGAGGCAAAAGCTTGTAGTTGTGTGGTTGTGAACCCTTTCTACGTTGCCCTAGAGTTCTTTATATAGTGATCTCAAAATCCCAAATACGTGTGTATCAAGCATAATGGATTCTGATATCGAATAGGATTGTATTACCTTAAACCATCTCTAATTCGGATTCCTATCCGGACTCCAAATCTACTCCTAAAAGGAGACTGATTTAAAACATTTCGGATTACCCTTAATGGGTGACCCTTTGGGTTTCGGCCCATAGTCTCAGGTAAATGTTAATTTAGGCCCAAACAGATAGAGAGTGATCGATGATCTTTCTGATAGATAGATTGTTAGGAATGACCGATACATGCCTTCTCTACTAACTATCTATTTATCAGAAAGATCATTGATCACTCTCTATCATTCTCTCTATCAAAATCAAATCATTCTCTTCATTCTCTTTATGTAAAATCTCCTCAAGTATCTTAAATCTCCTCAAGCTCAAATCCGCTCAAGCTTATATATATTCTCTTTATTTCTTTGTTATGTAAATTATTCCCTCAATATCTATCTCTAATTCTCTCAATTATTGAAACTGGTATCAGAGCCAGTACGAAGCTGGTTCATGCGAAGAACTTGAGAGATCAAGACTCCGTATTACTCATATCTTGAAAGAGGAAGACAGACTGTACAGATCGGTAGAAGAACTGCTGCTAAATCGGTAAATGGTCGTTACTTTGATCTTTAGAATTTCGTTTTAGAAGGTTTTATCAGTTGTATTTCACAATAAAACCTATACCTCTCAAAGCCCATACTCCCTCTTTGGCCGTTTAAGATCAAGAGGTGATCGTTTGGCCGTTAAGGGAACTAGTTTTAGGCACCTGAGAGACCCTGATTTTAGGTCCTTTTGTGAAGTATAAATGGAAAAATTTTCTAAACACGAAGTTTTAGAGTGCATATGTGATCGATGAACACGACTTCGATCATACTTTTCATATACCGATTAAGTATAGTAATGATATTTCTGTGATTAGTAGTACTATCAATACTAAATTATGTGTGGATTAAAAATCTCATAATCTTCAAGATGAAAAACAGCTTGAGAAATATGGCCTAACAATCTCAAAGATTGAACAACAAATTCATTCTTTTGAAAAAAATGTATATCTCGATCTCAAAACATAGACGAAACAACAATTAAAAACTTTAATAAACAAAATCGAGTTGTTAAATCAACAACAAGACGGAATGAACTATCCAGGTGATAACCAAATCCCTAGATTATTCAATGGAACAGAAGAAATCATGGTTCTGCAAAAAACAGTCCCAAATAAAGAAGAATATGAAAATATTGTTGAAATTTTGGATTACTGGAAAACTATCTATAAAGACTCCAAATAAACGGTGGAAGAAAGAAATCATATTTTAAGCCAAATAAGAAAAACTTGTTTGGAATATGAAGAATTACTTCAATATTTCGGATATGAAATTAACATGATATCAGACGATGAAACCACATCATCTGAATCAGAGGATGAACACACATCTTCTAAATCAGAACATGAGATGAAAACTTTAAACAATGAAGATTCTGAATCGGAAGAATTACTTTCCGATAAGAAAAATAAAAGAAAAGCAGAAAATGATTTATTCGAGTTTCTAAACCAGGAAACTTTTGAAGAATACTTGAGAAACACTCAAGAAAATGATTTCATAAAAACTATGGGATCAACTTCTGGTGTAAAAGAAGAACAACCAAATCCTTCCTATACTAGAAAAGATGGTATGAATAAACAAACAGTAGCACAACATGGTACTTATTTGGATTTAACACATATACCATTTAAGGATCAAGAAAAAACCATTGATGATTGGGCACAATCCATGTCCATTCTAATTACAAATTATAAAAATACATGGACAAAAGAAAATTTTTTAGATTATATAGCAGCTACTCTGCAAGGAGACGCCTTGCAATGGCTAAAACAATGGGAAAATTCGGATGAAGGAAAACTGCAAAAAGCATCTCTTCTTTCAAATTTTAAAGATTTTGATGCAATACTAAACGAGTTTGCACAAATAATTAAAGAAAACTTATGTGGTACAACTAATGAAAAATATATTCAAGAAGACGCTGAATATGTTTTATCAAAACTTGAATTATGCAATATATGTCAATTTGAGGATTACACTCAAATTTATAAAAAAATATTATTATAAGTTAAATCACTCCTCCACATCACACTGGTTAAAAGAATTTTTTAATAAACTCCCAAACCCATGGGATGAGTTAGCAATAAAAAAATATCCTAAATATTTAAACACCTTAGGAAAAACAGATAATTTGGGATTTCGAATTAATTTTGTCCTTCGGCTTATTACACAAAGATGTGTAGAAGTCAAAACTAAAAAACAAGTAAAAAATCAAATAAGCAACACAGCTTATGGAAGAAAATGTTGTGACAGTATATTAAAAGAAAATTGGAAAATCGGTTGTAATCCAACACCGAAAAGAAAGTCCTTTAAAAAACAAAAGTTTAAATGGAAACCTTATAAAACCAAAAAAGGTATTTCCAAAAAACACAAATATGTTAGAGAACAGAAATTTTCTAGCACTCAAAAATCGAAAAAATGTCGATGTTATATTTGTAATGAAGAAGGACACTATGCTACTGAATGCCCAAAAAAGGGAAAAAAGGAGAAGAAAATGATTAAAATGCTTGAAGAAAATAATCTTGAAATATTATTTGGAGAAGAAATTTCAAGTGAAGACGACATTCTCTATGAGCTTGAAACAACAAGTTCAGATGATGAAAGTGAATTTATTTTTATGCTAAACCATAGCATAATAGAAAAATCTGAAGAAGATTTAGACTCAATAAATCTAAATGATGTCATTGGAGAAGAAATAAGTTTTTCTGATGAATAATTACAAAATCTAGAAAAACTTAAGCAAACTATAAACAAAGAAAAAATATATAAGTATTCGAAATTTAAAATATTTTCTCAAAGAATATTTGAA
This sequence comes from Potentilla sterilis, assembly GCA_963682095.1. Lineage (NCBI taxonomy): Eukaryota > Viridiplantae > Streptophyta > Magnoliopsida > Rosales > Rosaceae > Potentilla > Potentilla sterilis. The sequence goes on from OY821755.1 coordinate 17,878,473, forward strand.
CAATTTAGCGGTAACACAACTGCTAAATGCACAGAAGACAGAACAATGGAAATACCACTGTTCGATAAAAAGAAGATAGAATATTGGAGAAAACGGTATCCAGAAATAAGGTACGTACATATCGGTCTAATACAGATCACAATAACTACACTATTCAGGCAAGGACTGGACACACCACTTCTTGCACTCGTTTTTGATAAAAGACTTAGTAACCCGCTACAGTCTATGATTGGAGGTATACAATTAAATTCAGTAAATGGAATAGTCTAGTTTAACATAAAGCCAAATTTTTTCATCTCAATAACTGATAAAAATATTGAGAATTTTGTCAAAATAAAGGTTCAGCTTAAAAACCTAAGCATGAATCATAGTTCTCAAGACTTAACAATTCAATAGAAAACCATCCATGAACTAATAAGACTACCTCAAACATCTACTAGAGAAATAAATAGAAACATAGTTGAATTGTTCGAACCATGACCATTCGACACTGAAATACAACCAAAACTTATTCATTGGAAAGATCTTCAAATACCAAAGCAATGGTTATTTACAAATCTTTTTGATACACCTTCTAGTAGTAAAAACACTACTATAGAGATACAAGCCTCTGGTAACAATCTTTATTTTCGAAACAAAGAAAATAAGGATAAAACTTGGAATTTAGAATATCCACATAGAAAAAGCTGTGTGGAATCCAGACCCGTTATAATGAGCAGGTCTAGCACTGAAAAACTTGCTCATTGGAATTCCTAATGAGCAGGAAGAACCTGATCAAGAAAAGGGTATAGCACTGAAAAACGTTCAAGTACCAATAATGCCTGGCACGAGTTATACTAAAGATAAGAAAAAAGATGAAATAATAAAAACATAAACTACTAATTTTATTTAAGCAGGAATGGATCGGGGTAAACGACCCATACAAGACTCTCAAGGTTGGATCACAGTTGCTAAAAAGGTACCTGCATAGCAGCAACCAACTGCTTCAGCGTATTATGTTGTTTTCGAAGGATTCCAAACATGAATTTTTTCCTCATGGCCTGAATGTCATGCCCAGATAAACAAATATCGAGGAGCATGTTACAAAAGTTTTTCCACTGTGGAACAAGCCACTTTGGAATATCAAAAATACATCAATTGGAAAACATCCAAACAGGTAGAGAACCTCAGGCAACAAAACATTGCCAAAGGAAATTTGGATCACTGTGGTGTAGCAGATTTCTTCAACCTAGAAGTACCTGCACCCATGTATGAAAACCTTAATGCTATATGGAAACACCATATGATTGAGGGAGAAAACTCGAAAAAACAATTTCGGGTCCATATGAGTCAGCTGGCATTTAAAATTGCTGAACAAACAGCTCTCCTTGATGCTCAGAAAATTCAAATCCAAAAATTTAAAAGTATGGCTATCCAATCTCTTAAACAAATAGATTGGAACAATAATTTTACATTAGAAGAAATTTCTCATCATATAAAAACAGTCGAATTATGTGAAAACTCCTTCACTGATTCAGCTTTTGAGAAAATTAAAAGAATTTTCTTGTATACAAAGGCAATAACAATGCTGCCTCTAGAGATCGGAAACTGAATAAACAGTTTGGCTCATGATCAGTCATTCATGATTAACTCTTTATTAAATGAGTATGCCACAAATATTAATCGAGTTGACAATGGCATGCCAAAGCTCCATTTCATCATAAACCATGATGTATGGGACATAAAAACTATTGAATGGGGAATTACCAACTAAGTAATTTTCTAAAGCCTTGGTCTTAACAATTTGTGGAATTTTCCGCAAATGATTAAAGCCATAATCTACAATGTGGTAAAAACCATAAATGGTATGTGTCATTAACACTCACACTAGCGAGCACAATCGGCTGGCGTGAAAGAGATCATATTTACCAGCCTTATCAAATCTGGTTGTTAACAGAAACTGAGCCACAACTTTACAAAGACAGCCAGGAGGAGCATAATGCAGCCCTTGCAAATGCAATTGAACCAGAATACTATTGGAAGCATTGTTCTGTTCATTTAATGGAAAGTGCTCAAGACCTGCTAAACTCAAACATGGTCAAGATCACAAACGGAAGACGAGTCTTTCTCACACATCTTCCAGTGGACTATCAACGTTCTGAAGACCAGAAGAAGGAAGCATATACTTTGCTTCAGAAAATGGCGACTCAGCTAACCGTGCTTGATGTGCCACTAGTTTTGGCCAATGAAGCTGAAACTATTCTTCAGCTCTAGAGAGAAGAACAACTGTCCCCAGTCAGTATGGATTCTGACGACCCTGTCTGGCGTCACAATGTCCTCAATCAAATGGAAGCCTAGAAGCCGACAGCGGAATAGTAGTTCCTACCAGCACAGCAAGGAAACTACGAGAATAATCTTTTTTCTTCTTAACAATCAGTACATGCTAGATGTCAACAAAAGGACGATGCCGCCCACAGTGTAGGCGCTTTTGTCCATTAGAATGACACTATTGAGAGGAAGAAGCTAGAAGAAAGACATGTAGAGGAAAAAACATCTTCTACATTTATCTTGGTTGCGGAAAATTCCCATTGATTTAGCACAACATGCCTCTCAAAGCCCATACTCCCGTTTTCTTTGATCAATGCTTCCGTTTAAAACTTTCCAAGATAAACAAACATTCAATCAAGAAAATGGAAAATGGTCACCTAGTTACTTTGATCTTTTTGAAAATTCACCTAGGTAGCACGGAAGCGCGTCGGAATCGCTTAGAAGCGTCCGGAAGCGCGGTTCTAGAAAAAGTGGGGTTTGGAAGCTCGACCGAAGCACGAGCTCCTAAATCGGTCATTCACTCGTTCTTAGTTCCGTTCTAAGGAAGAGACTGAAGAGGAGGTGGTTTTGAACCAAGCTTTGGTCAAGGAGAGACAAAATGTCACAACGGAACTGAAATTGGAGAGGAGAGAGAGAGATGAAAGTATAGAAGATGATGGAGAAGAGAGTGATGCGAGATCCCAGTAGTATCGGTCTATCAACAGAGAGTCAACAAACTGACATAACCAGAGAACCAGAGTGTGAATAGCAGTGTGGGTTAAGCGAATTCGGGAAGGAAATCTTGAAACACCCTCCTCCTTTTTCAATTGCCGCCACCTAAACCTCCCCACATTAAGTCCCCCTATTTAGCTTCCTTCCTTCCTTCCTTTCACTCTTCTCTTGTGCGATATGGAGTTGTTCTACTTTCTTCTGTTCGGTGCTCTCTCGGCTGTGGTGGCCGCTTCGGAGCTTAGCAAACGCAACAAGGATCACATTATTACCTCCTCCACTTTCACAACCTTCAAGAACAATTCTCCCCTCATATATTCTCTCATGATAGGTACGCTCCCCTTAGATCTGGCTTTTCTCTGTTTTGAGACATATCTTGAATGTAATGCTAATATTAATTTGGTTGATTTTCTAATTAATTGTAGGAGCCAGATGTTGTGCTCGGGAATGGGGGTCTCGGTCGGCTTGCCTAATGCTTATTGGATTCTTTGGAAACTTTGAACTACCCAGCATGGGGTTATGGACTTAGGTACAAGTATGGGCTATTTAAACAACGAATTACCAAAGAGGGTCAAGAAGAAGCAGCTGAGATTGGCCCTTGAGGTGTGCAAAGTTTCTGTTTATCACCTTCATTTCAAGTGTTTCAGTCTGTAAAGGCTTATGTTGATCATTAAATTCCTATATGTTGTTGCTGAGTATTGTAGATGGGAAATCCCATGTAATAATTTGTATCTCCTATCAAATAATAAATAAAAAAAATAAGTAATATTAATTTGTTTATATATATATATATTAATTTATTCGACGTTTCCAAAACGTACCCGCTTTCAAAAAAATTTCAAAAAAAAAACGCTTTCGCGGTTCCAAACGCTTCGTTTCCACGTACTCGCACCCGATTCCATGCAACGATGCAGTGCATCACATGTGTTTTGTAAAAGTATCCTGTGTTTTTGTAAAATTAGTTATAGATACTTTGAATTTAGTCTCCAGATCGAGAATAGGTCCCTTCAAGGTTATGCCTCCCCAAGTTTGTATCCCAAGGTTGTATCCCCACTTCTGAACTTATTAGTTTCTCTAGTAAAAATAGCCTAGCTAAGTTGTAAATAGTCAAATATTAAAGTAGAAAATATTTACCCCCTCAATACCAAACACCAATCAAGCAGCCACATCATGGTGTGCCAATAAACATTCCAAAATAAACAATTTTGCTGAAGTGAAATATTCATCTTTTTTTCACTTCCATTTTCATGGTTGATCCTATAAGATTGGCCAAATTGGCCAAAAATAGGGGACAGATGGATCATTAACCTTACATGGGTCGGGTCGGGGAGTGATTAAACAATTTTACAGATAGATCATTAACTTGTGTATCAAATTGTTGAGGTTAGGTATGGGAACGCCTAATTCTGAACAATTCTTTCCACATATCTGCATCACTGCATGCTGAAATGCGAGGTTGCTATATATAACTGAGTTTAGACTCCATGTACTAGAATAGTCTTTGGCTTACTTTGTTCGAGACTTCACTTAGCTCAATGTATAGTGTTTGCCTGTTTTGTATTAGCTAAGCTTTCAGTTTGCAACCTTTGTTTTTCAACAAACTAGAGATGTGGGAATTGAACCCTTAGCATTCTTAAAACATGGTTCGTAGGTAATCAAAATTTATTTTCATTACTAATAAACTTTAAATGGTGTCAAAATTTGAACTTTGTTGGAGAAAGATTGAAATTCTGGGAATCAAGATTTGCGTTATGTACTATGGTCTGATGATGGATTCAGTTCAACTCAAACCCAAACCTCCAAGGACGCCAATATGTTGTTGGCCTTGTTTGATGCATGGAAATAGTTGCTTAACAGAGGTATATTTTTGAACCTTTGTACTATTTACCTTGGGAAGAAAGAAGAAGCTAATCTCAGACTAACATGAAAATACTCTTACCCGTCTAGCAACAATGATGATATCTCACAGAAAAGAAGAATGTAAAGTGATTATCGAAACCGCTTTCTAGTTTAAATACAATAAACACTTTGTAATTACTCCTCATGAACTGTAGGGACCTTTTCATATACTAACTCTTGCAACTTTCGAGGAGCAATGCAACAACCCCCAAACCGCTGCTGCAAGTAAATAATACCGGCAAACAGTATACCTCCTAAAGGGATGATGGCATTCCGAGCAGTGGAGTGAAAATTTGCCACCGGACTTGGATCAGTATGAGAATACTTGTCCAGCTGGTCAGCAACAGAGCTGTGAGCCCTGTAAAGATCATGTACATGTGCCAGTGTTCGAACAAAAGTCATTCCAATGTAGAATCAGACTGATAGAGCATTTTCTGTTAATTTGCAGAACATGTTTAGCAGAATTTGGGGAAACAAAAAGCCATCCAAGACCAATCTACCAAAAGATGTCAATGCATCCAGAAATGTATTGTCTTGATGATGCAACTTGATGCCATTGGTCTTCCTCAGGTTCAGTCTATGCAGAAAGAAAGCAGCTAAAGCCCCTACAACATACACTTCTGAAGTCACAAACAGAGCATTCTTTTCAATGACCTGAAGACCCGTTCGGATTCCAGTACCTGATTTTATTGACCAAGTTAGCTTCAGAAGGTGTAGTAGTAACAAGAAAGCTACCAATGTTGTCATCCTCATGATTATCTCGTTAAATTCAAGCCATCCACCGCCTCCGAGGTACACATTGTGGCGGTTGAAATTATGCATGAACATGACTTCAGAGTTTGTCCCAAGAGGTAACATGTAGCCGAGGGTTAGTATTAGAAGCATTAAGATGGAAATAGAGGGAATAACTTCAGGATTTCTTTTCAAATGGAAAAGTTGTAATGCAGCAAAAATACATGCAAGTGTGGTTGATATTTGAAACAATGTCATCTTCTCATCTATCCTGCAAATGGATCGATGTCCTTCATCCTTGACAGCTGTAGACAAATCCAAGCCTTCAAAATTAAGAGGATCAGACTTCTTTCGTATGCTTTCAATGCTTCCTGTGATATGACGCGAATCCTTTGCATTGGTTGTTGGGAACTGAAAATTGATAAGAATCTCGCAATCTATCAAATCATCAGTTGGGTGCCGGCTGTCTGAGGCAAGGTTGCGGCAGCCTACCATGCACAGGCTTCCTTCTGTATCATCATAAATCCCTTCAGCAGTTATGTGCATTTCATATCTAACAGATGGTTTGCCCAAATCTGGATTAGATTGTAGTTGGAGGTCTATTTTGTAGCTAATATTGTGGGAGCTGCTGTGGTTATAGCTGCGACTCATCTGAGTTGTAGGGTATTCTTGGTTGCTTACAGTTGAATAATCAGTTCTGTAAAATTGATTGTCAACAGAGACAGGGACACAATTGCCACTTCCGGCCAGTCCTCCAGAACTTTCGGCATGTATAACGAAACTCATGGCATGTGACAACAGATTTGGGTAAATGCGGGCCTTCTCAGTTGCAGTCTTCTTTCTCGGGCACAACTTTGTTACTTCCTCCATTTTTGTATACTCATATGTCTGGCCTGGAAGTATACACTCTTGACGATCACATTCCCGACTTGCAAATTTGATTTTTCCAAAGCAGCCCAACTCTGTCACAGTTTTGGTGCTCCAAATCTTCCCCACAATACTGCTAGTACCTCCAATTGTCCCTGCTGCAGGAATTCTCAAGCTCAATCTTGTTGAACAATCACTCACACTAGTACTATTTAAAGAATTTGCTGTATTCAAGAATCGACAAGCGACGACACACAGCTGATTCTTCTCTGCATCCCATGAGCCTTCACCAATTAAACTTGTACTAAGATTGAAGAGCCTTGGCTTCCAGTTGGGCCAACTGTCCAGAAATTCCACCAGAACCCTCACCTTTCGTTTATCCTCTGAACATGCAATGTCCTTCAACGACACAGCCCGGGGCCAATCAGACAGAGAAATTGGACTGCAATTCTTTGCTGTAACACAGTGGCTTGAATATTTGAGTTGAAAGTCATGATTTAGTGCTACTGATGACAGTAGTGAACAAAATCTCTATACCTTTAAGGAGTTTGGGGTATCTTCACTTCCAATAGAGCAGCTGTTATTAAAATTAGCTGAGACCCAAGTGTACTCGTAGTGCATACGAGGGAGCAGCAAAATAGAGATTGGTCCCAAATACTTGGGATCATTCTCAGATATCATGACATTCTTGAAGGTTCCACTGATCAAACTTGTAACACTACTGGAATTCATGAGATTATAAAGCTTAAGAACAAGATTATTACCTTGTTCTGGGTGAATAGACGATCGCGAGGATCCAACCATGCAAAGCTTCCCAGAAGATTCAGACCAGAATCCATTTAGTCTAAAGGAAAGCGAACCTGGAAATGTTTGAACCGGCAAGCTTTGCAGCTCATGCCTATCGGTTACTAGAAACTCAAGAGTTCCTTCGACCTTAAACAAGCCTTGTACATGAGTTTCTCTAATATCCCAGCATTGGAAGCCAATTGAATTTTTGACCTGGTCATCTGACGAGTACAGATTGAGAATGTCTCTGCCACCACCAGTGTAGTAATAACCTGTGTGAATCAGATGTACAAACTTAGATCCTGCGTTTATTTTTTGGGTCGACTCCAGAACAACTGATGCATAAGAAATTTGAACAGCTGAAGCAGAGAATGAGATTGAGTTGACGGAAATGGTGGAGTTAAGGATCTCCTAGCACGGCTTGTATCCTAAAAACAAACAAACAGACAAATTTCAACTATACTGAAAAAGAAAACACTCATAGTTCAGCTTCAAAGGATATTCAGGTGGTCAATCAACTTCTAACCGTCTAGTTCACCATCTCAAATACCGACAGCACCTCACGATAAGTCCAGCACACTCACACTCTTAATTTGTCTTCCAATGCACTCTAATTTAAAATTGTTAATTTCTTTTAACACTCATGCACAATGTTTGAAGAAATCACAAGAGACTTCATCAGAGAAATACAAACTTGCCTTGTTAACCTGAGGAGAGCCTCCCTTGCGCCTCTTCCTCCTACTACTGGACTCACTCTCGCAATCCCCACCACCTTTCTCGCCGCAACTCCCAATCGAATTCGAAAACGTCCTCTCAATCTTCTCCTTCGCCGCATTGACAAATTCAGTCAACGCCGGGTCAATCTCCTCGTCCACCGCCGGTAGCCGGACTCTGCAAATATCCAGCAGCTCCACCGCCGTCAACGTCCCGGCTTGCGGTCCGTGAATCCACTCCAGTATAAAACTACACTTGCACTCCTCCACTTCATTCACAACCCTATGCTTCCTCCTCACTACCTAATCAGCACACAGAGTCAAAATCACAGTCAAAAATCCACAGAGACATTTTCAAAAATCCACTCCAGTACCATAACCCAGTTGCATTGGGCTCATACACCAGCCCAGCCAACTTCCTTCTCGCCAAATACACCAGCCCAGTCGCATCAACCTGGCCACAGTAAATTCTGGAATTCACATCAGCTCCATTCCCCAGAATCAGCAAACAATCAAGTAGTCTATTCCACCAACTACTAGACACGTAGTTGCTTTCGCAACTACATCATTTCCAGAATCGGAAAACAACGACTCTCAACCATTTCAACTTTTGCATTTACATTACATTTCGATGACATCTTATGAGTAAGACCGGGAGAGAAAGGTTGAAAACACCATGGCATTGTTCACCACCACCACCATCATCATCGTCCTTCTGCTACTCATTTTCCCCCCACAGGTTTGTTCTTCTCTAGATGATCCATACCCCGACAACCATATAAAGAACACCCCACCCAAAGCTTGGATTATTCCCGTCCTAGTTCTCTTCTTAGTTTCTCTGTTTTTATTTGCGATCGTGTATATCCGGGAGATTGTGTCCTGGATTCGGGAAAAACTTTGTCCCGGACAGAACGGGCTAGTCCCGGACGTCCAGAGCAGCATCCCCATGCAGCCGTTCTCCGAGTTCCGACGCCGGATGGAAGAATCCGGGCCGGAACTCGATTGTGCTATCTGCCTGTCCGAATTCTCCGACGATGAGATGGTTCGGTTGCTGCCCGGTTGCAATCATGCATTCCACGCCGAATGCATCTATGTTTGGCTGGCCAGTCATCAGACTTGCCCTCTTTGTCGGGCTAGTGTCCAACAGTGATTAGATTTCTAGTTTCTACTGCTCTTTTTATGTAATTGATATCCATCATGTACATAATCCTTCAATTAATAAAAGAATTATTGATTTTCCGCAGTTATTTTTGAATTTTAAACATTTTTCTGAGGAACAGAGCACAGCTTACACAGAGCTCGGGGAAGAAGAAAGGTTTTTTTTTTTCTGTTTTTGGTTCCCGCTAAAACTCTACGGCTAAAAGTAGGCCGCATAGGCCCAAGTAAATGTGCACAAGTCTTGGGCTGTAACAATGGCCTAAGTTTGGGCCTTGATATGCTCCCATATCTTTCTTCTTCATTTTGGAACAATGTTCTCATAAATAAATAGATAAACATAAATAAATAAAAAGCAGAAAATAACAAGAGAGCAAGGGAAAATATTTATGATTACTCTCTCGATGAGAAATTACATGTTTCATTCACTTTCTTTACCACGGAGCATTTTAATTTGTTGGCAATGAATACCTTACTCTCCATTTATACAAGACAAGAAAATGTCAATTGTATAACAACCAATCTGAACTTTCTCTACCACAATCAAATATTAATAGCGCATGAAGAAGAATAAATACACCACATTTTCATTCAAATACTAATAATTATGATAAAATCTTCAATAACGTTCTTGATCAAAGTTTCTAAGTTGTAAACCAAAGTGCATATACTTCAATCATGCAGTGATCTTGAATTTCATGTCTACAACTTCGAAACTCGAGAAATTACATTGTCTTACAATAAAACGTGTTAGTACCCTAATGAAGAGGAGCTAGAGATATCTGATACTAATTCCACCAAATCTTCAACTAGATGAAGTTATTTTATTTCGATTCCATCAAGTTAAGAAACTTACGGCGCCGTATTTCTTCTATTATGAATAACATGTATATGCACGAGCATGAGGCGTATATTAAAAATGTGAGCGCACTATAAAAAGAGAACCTTTGTATTAGATGAATGATGTCCGTTGTATGAAGCTAAATAGTTAGAAATTAAAAATTAAAAAAAATTAAAAAAAAAAAAACACTCTCCAAATGACTTGAGGATATCTTTAAAATGTTCGAAAAAATAAAATTAAATAGAAACTTCAAATAAAAAAATAAAAAAAACATTGAAGTTCACACATGTAAATCCTACAAAACCTCATATGGAAGTAAAACATCAAATATATTCTTACATGGTAAGAAAATTACACAAGTCAACTAGTAATCAAATTTTGGTGCAACATAAATTTCTTTTATATTGTTGTCAGTTATGAAATTAACATGTCGATCATATGGTCTTAACTCCTAACCCACTAATATTAAGACCGTTCAAAGAGAGGATGCCAGAGAGTCGAAGTTATATAAAAAAGGAATCAAAATCAGCACCTCTCAGATCGATGAGCGAGATGTTCAATTAGCAGTCAAATCATTTATGTTTTTTCAACAAGAAACCATTGATGTTGCTGCAGCCTGAGGCATACTACTGATCTCCTTGTTCCCAATCACAGTTGGTGACAAATAAAACCAAATATACATTACATTCTTACCATGTAGATCCAACAAAACCGCATATTGAAATACAATCAAATATACTCATACATGGTAAGAATGTCATTTGTATTGACAAGTCAACTGTTAATTAATTTTATAAAAGGACATGAATTACTTAAATTAAATTCTCCAACAAAAACAACTTCCCCCCCTTTAGTAATCGAATTTAATACTAATAAACATGAACGTAAATTAAATTTTCCAACAAAATTCTCCTAACGTATGGATTCAATGAATTTGATATGTAACTCCACTTTGTTAAGTACACTGAATGTTAAAAAAATATTATCGATAAATAGCTTACCTCTCCGTATTAGATGAGTGAAATTTGTTGTGTGAAGAAAAGTAGTGTGCCTCCCAAATAGTCATGGCGTCTCGCATTCACATTAATTTACTTGCAATGCTACTTTTTTTGTTCCTAACTACGTGCACAGAAAGTCGGATTACCTGGCCATTTAGAAAAGTTCATGTTACGATTGCTAATGAGTTAGGTGGAAACTTGAATCTCCTAGTTCATTGTTGGTCTATACATGATGATCTTGGTACCCATAACCTCCCCATTCATGCCTCCTTTGGATTTCATTTTCGCACAGATTTAATTTACGAGACGGTATTCAATTGTATATTTAATTGGCTAAATGATGCTCACCAGATTATTCATCACGTTGCAGGCGGCATGTATAGTGAGACTCGTGATAAGTGTACAAATTGTTCGTGGATTATTACCTCCAATGGGCCTTGCATGCACAATTTTGACGCTCATAACTTGAAATGTTATAGATGGGCAGATTAGATCGATGTCCTCAGTTTGAATTGTTATAAGTAACCAAATGTATGATCATATTATCTTTATTTATAAAAATAATATTACAACTAGTTGTTTGGGCCACAATTGGAGTTTACTTCAATTGGGCTTTTACCCCGAGGCCCAGAGGGGTTCAGGTTAACCGAATCCAACATGAGCACTTCCTATTCCATTTAGGAAGGATTACTTGGAACGAAAGTATTGATTTGCTATCCGATCAGATTGGGGTTATTTTGTAGTAATCCAATTATACAATATACGAGTTACCTTAACGGATTATAAGGTATAAACGCTGATTGGGATAACTAGGGATTGTTTTGGATAGCAATTTATTTCCGAAAGGTATCTTAGGCCAAATCCGTGATTGATTCTCTTTGGAGTCGATTTGGCTTATCTCGACTTTAATTGAGTGATGATCCGGGCAATATACGGCGTGGAATGAGTTCCCTAAGTAAAGGGAAAGACTGGTCGAAATTTATTTTAATTGATTTAATTGGAGTCGGCTTAAGGAAGGACAATCCTAGTCAATCCCGGAATCCGCCAGTCTGGATCTTCAAGCACTAGGGTTTCATGAACCATATAAATATAACTCTTTTGTAACTAGAGAAAGGTTCACAACCATCTACAAACAAACACAAGTTCTAGCGCACCGCTAACTTGCCAAAGCCTCTCCGGAGCAACTCACGCAATTTGCCTCCACCTGCGATCGATCACATCTCGCATTCGTGTTGAGCGGTTGCTGAGCCTATCGAGTCAGTCCGCTACTCCGGTAGCAATCGAGTCCGCTACTCCGGTAGCGATCGAGTCAGTCCGCTACTCCGGTGGCAATTGAGTCGTTACCCCGGTAACACACACCCGTGGTCTTGGTTTAGCTCTGCTTTGCTTCTCCGGATCAAAGTAAGATCCTCAATCCGCAGAGGGGTTGAGAAGAAAATCCTGTTAGAGAGTTCTATTCAGGTCTTGTTCGAGCCCTGTACTCCGGCTTAGTCAGCTCCCGCGTAACAGTTGCTTGGTCAGGAAGTCAGAGTCTATTGGGAGCAGACGAGAGGACTCGCCAGGGGTCGTCCGCAGTCGAGTTGCACCACTCCAAAGGTGCTGGCACGCCTAAGCACACAGAAGACACGCGAGGAGCACGCATCCTCCACCCCCAAGTGCTGACTGTTCGCCGGGTGCTAAATCCGCCACGAACATTTTGGCACGCCCAGTGGGACCAGTGTCAAGATTGCGGGATCTACGAAGGGTGATCCTTACAAAAGGATAACCATGAATTGTTTGAAGAATTCCCATAAGGAGCTGATCAAGCATGGAACAGCTGATTGTAGGGGATTAACTGACGCTGAAGCTAAGGAAGTGTTTGGCGGGACCCTAGGGGATGAAGCAACTATTGCTGCAGCCCTCAAGGCCGTGCGAGACAGGAAAAATCAAGCCCCAGCATCCGCGGCACCAGTTGTCGCGAATGAGGGGGAGATAGTAGAGGTGACGGCTGCTTCTCAGGTTGATAATGGTTCTGTTGGCCTTACCAACCGGGCAGCCTCATTTGGTTTCTTAGGGGAGGGGTTCGCGGACGAGTCCGCGGATCCGCCTGCGTCACCTGTTGCACCGTTTACTGGGGAGACTGCATCTCCCACAGAGGTGACGGACACTCTGAGGATGTTGATCGACAAATCTTGTCGTACAGATGAAATTCTGAAAAAAGCCAACAATGTGGTCGTTAATCTATGTGAATCCGTTAAGCAAATGGAGACAGAGCAAACGGGGTTCACTGCTAATTTCAACTATCTCGCCGGACAGCAGAGGCTACTGGCGGATAGCATGGCTGCCCATGTCAGAAACTCTGATAATTGCTGGCGACAGCAACAGGAGCAGTTGGCGGCTACCAATGCCACGCTCGAGAACATGAACACCTTGATGGGGCAGCTTTATGATCGGTTCGACCAGTCTGAGGGGTCTGACCGTACAAATCCGCCGAAAGACAGGCGGGGACGAGCAGCTGGTCGTGGCGGGAACGGCGGACCTAATGCCGGGGCAGTTAACAACCAAACAGGCGACAATGTCCCTCCTAATGGACAGGCTGGCAACAATCCGCCAGAGCCACCAGCGGATGTCGTGGCCCAGTTGACCATGGAGGATATTGGCAGAGTTTTTGCTGAGAAGCTCAGGGAACTACAGGGGTTGCCCGACGTCGACAAGACGTATGAGAACCCATTAACTCGAGAGATCAATGCAATACCGTTCCCTGCTGGATTTAAGCCAGTCCACTTTACTCCATTTACTGGCCAGACGTCGGAGGATGCTGAAACGAACATTATGCGTTTCACCAATGAATCGGGTCAATATGCTGAAGACCCAATTATGAAGTTAAAGCTTTTTCCCACATCGCTGGCGGGGAAGCAGCTATTTTGTATAAGCGGTTGAAGCTTGGATCAATACCAGACTGGAAGACTATAGAGGTTCTCTTCAGAACTATATTTGGTGTTGTGGAGGCGAAGATTGGGGTCAAGGACCTAGCGGAAACAGAGCAGAGGCCTGACGAATCCGCCACTGATTATTTAAGAAGGTTTAAGCTGGAGTTAACCCGTTGCGAGATGGATATTCCAGAAGAACATGCAGTCAAGATGGCGATCGATGGTTTGGTGGATGAGATCCGCCAGGGATTCAGGCAGGTTCATGTGACCACTATGGCGGATCTAACCAATCGGCTAGGTCAAGAGCAGCACTATGTTGATCGGTCCAAGGAGAGGAACGAAAGAAGGAAGGGAACTCCTGTGTCCTACTATCCGGGGACTCTGAAGCCTAAGACTCAACTTCCTGCTGCTACTAAGACGGTGGCGACTATCCAGGCGGATGTGGTGAGTAGACCAATCCTGACATGGGTTGATGGTGAGGAATTGGAACACGAAGTGGCGGCTATAGAGAGGACTGATCAGAGACCTTTGCAGTCCAAAACCGCAAGGTTGGTCAGGGAGACGGTGAAGATATTAACCCCACTTCCAACCAAGTCAGCTTTTGACTCGTATACCTATAATGCTCACAAGGCGCCGGAAATTCTGCAGGAGCTGTTCAACCAGGGGCGTCTACAGCATGAGGGGGGATTCATTCCTAAACCGGATTACATGGCTGGAAAGACGTACTGTAGCTTTCACAATATGAACAACCACAACACCAAGGACTGTGTGAAGTTGAAAGATCAGCTACAGACCTGGATCAATGACAAAACCTTGCAGTTGGATATTCCCAAGGAGCCTCAATGGGCAGCAGCTAAGACCGACCCGCGGGTGAATGCGATCGAAATCAGTGTCGGTCTGGGTCTGACGCAGCAGCTTGGGAAGCAAGTTTCCAGGTTTCAGGAGTACACGTATGACGCAAGCAGAGCGGAGGAAATCTGGGAAGCTATGGTGCACCAGGGGGCACCGGAGATTCAGGAGTTTTACCAATGCCATCCCAATGGTGGGGATGGCGGTCACACGTGCATTTTTCTTCGTTCATCTTATCATTGTACTTCTCAATGTGTAGGTATTAAGGATCAGATGCAGGAGTGGCTGAACGATGGAAAGCTGGAGTTTGCTGAGAGCAAGCCTAGTCCTTGCCCGGAGTTCTGGGTCGGGGCTATTGAAGAAGAGGATATGGTGTTAGTTCCTCGGTCTAAACTTTGCTTAACCTGTAGGTTGAATACAGGGCAGCCGATTACTTACGAGGAATTTCAGGCGGCTGTGAAGGAGGCAGAGGAGAAGGCTGAAAAGAGGGCCTTTGAAAAGGCTAAGTTGGAACATCCGCCACCCGAAAGGTCTGGAAGGGAGAGTCACAAGCGGGTGAAGTTTCACCATGGGTCCGAGGACAGTTATGCTAGCAAGGCGAGGCCCAGGCAGGACCCAGGGCCTTCCGGAGTGAAGTCAGCCACGGCTGGGGGTTCGTACAGTGCTGCGAACCCAGAGCCATCTGTGAAAGTGTACATTCCGCCAGCTTCTAGGAATGACCCAAAGGCGGACAGATGATATACCCAACGTGCCGGTAAGGCAGTCGAGCTTGCTGCCGTGACCACCAGGAATGAAAGGAGGCGCTTTGGCAAGGCGAAGCAGACCTTGGCGGATCTGGCTTCCGGGAAGGTAACTGAGGAAGAACTGTCGGTACCTGTGGAGCATGTGGAGCAGGTTCACAGGCGGTATAGAGTCAGGACTAAGTCCTATGTGGACTCCCGGCGGCAGCGCTCTGTGGAGGCTCCACCAGCTCCTCGGAGGAACGCTCATGATAGGCTGGCGGATCTGCCAAGATCCACTAGAGCACCTCAGTCAAGGCCAAGGAGAAAGCTGGCATTCTCTCCGGAATGGTCAAAAGCCGGACAATCTCCCCCAAAGAGGGCACAGCCAGAGCCTGCCGGGAAGCAGGTGGTGCCATAAGCTCAGGAGGATGTGATGGTGATTGACACCAGGGAGGATTCCACCGTTATGAGGTGGGTGCCTAAGGAGAGCAGTACGTCAGTGGCTGCAAGTACGAGTAGCGTGAGGGTTCCCGCGGGGGCTGTTGCTTCAAAGGAATCCAGTTTAGCATTGGCTGAGCCAAGCAGGCCACTCACCATCCTATCTCAGGCCAAGACAAAGGAACCAAAGTCGCCGACCAACTTTGTGGAGTATGCAGCCAAGAAGCTGCAGATGCATGTGCCAATAAGACCATCCTCAGTTGCCTCTAGCATGAAGGCTGATTCAGAAGTAGGAGATGCAGACCTCGACAAGGAGGATGAAATGGTCGCCTATGAGGATGAACCAGAGTTGGCGGATGAGGATGACGTGCCAATGGAAGAAGAGCATGTTGAGGGTGAAGCTGAGGTCCATCACTGTAACACAGTGTCTTTGGATGTTGGAGACCTGGAGTGCAACATGGCTTTTATACTCTCGTCAGCTTATGCTCTGCCAGAGCCTATGCCCACTGCTCATTTTATCGATAATGAAGAGTCAGCCAAGCCTGTATATTTAGTACAGGAACCGGAGGATGAGAGTGAGGCAGAGGTAGAGCCTGGGGTTTTCCAGTCCAACCACGAGTATCCTGGGGGGGATGGAGACTTTTTGAAGCAATGCGTGATGTTCGCCAAGCCGACATTTAATGTGTCGCAGCATATGAAGCCTTTGTATGTCACGGCAGAGGTAGAAGGGATTAAGGTCCGCAAAGTCTTAATAGACATCGGAGCTGCCGTGAGTATTATCACCACCACCACCAAGGAACAGCTTAAAATTCTAAAGGAGAAACTCATCAATACCGTCTCCAAGGTTAAGGGGTTTTCAGGGAATGTTACTCCTACTGCTGGGGTGGTCATGCTCAAGGTGAAGATAGGACCTTCAGACGCCTACCAAGGGTTTTTCGTTGCTGAGGCGGACGCTCCCTATCACATGATTCTAGGGAGGGACTGGATCCACAAGGCACTAGCAGTTCCCTCATCTCTTCATCAAGAGATGATTATGTGGGATCCAGTCGCGGATCTACCAGTGCTCATCAAGGCAGATGAGCGTCCTTATTCAATAGCGGCCGTCCAGTTGGAGGCCAGCTATTACACAAGAAATATGAGACCTCTCAGAATCGAGGGGGTTGATCATAGGGGGCATCCAATCGGGGTGACCCAGAATGAATTGTCTCAATGGGGAATTGCTCAGGCTATGGCGGATTACAGCCGGCCAATTTCCATTGAGCTTCTTCCCGACGTATCCAATGAGTGACGTCCTCTCACAAGAGGAGTCAGAGGCCTTTGCTTTACTAATGCAACAGTTGTCTATCTATAGATTAGAGAAAATGGCCTGGGAGGGGGTTGCACTGGTTGAGTGCATTGAGGAAGAAGATATTGAGGCTTTTACAGGGGTGGAAGTAATTCAGCCTGCTCCAGCAGCGTTGGATGACACTCCACCCAAGGTACGTGATCCCGTAGAGACAGTTAACTTGGGAACTGAAACAGAGCCCATGGAGGTGGGGATTAGTCAGTACCTTGAACCAGATTTGAAACAGCAACTGATTGGGTTGTTGCAGGAGTTTAAGGATTGCTTTGCAGAGAAATACCAAGATATGCCGGGTTTGTCAAAGGAGCTGGCTTGCCATCGCCTTCCCATCAAGGAAGGATACAGGCCAGTTAAGCAAGAGCAACAGTGGATGAATGCTGAAACTGCAATGGCAGTCAAACAAGAAGTTCAAAGCATGGTTGAGGCTGGGATAATCAGACCGACTTTGTGTCCGGAATGGTTATCCAACATTGTTCCTGTTAGGAAGAAGAATTGCAAGATTAGAGTCTGTGTGGACTACAGAGACTTGAATGCTGCATCACCTAAGGACGTCTACCCTATGCCTATAGCGGATATGTTAGTGGATGCAGTAGTGGGGCATGAGTTGTTATCCTTTATGGATGGAACGGCAGGGTATCATCAGATCCCTATACATGAGC
This sequence comes from Potentilla sterilis, assembly GCA_963682095.1. Taxonomy (NCBI): domain Eukaryota; kingdom Viridiplantae; phylum Streptophyta; class Magnoliopsida; order Rosales; family Rosaceae; genus Potentilla; species Potentilla sterilis. The sequence continues at coordinate 17,896,398 of OY821755.1, forward strand.
CGGACATCTCTAAAACGGCTTTCCACTGCCCCGGATTCACAGGAGCATTTGAATATCTTAGTATGCCATTTGGCTTAACCAACGCAGGAGCTACATACCAACGTGCAATGAACGTTATTTTCAGCAAGCTATTGGGGGACATCCTGGAGGTCTACATTGACGATGTGGTGGTAAAGTCAAAGAAAAAGGAAGACCACATTGATCATCTTCGAGGGGTGTTCACCATCATGAGACAGCACCAGCTTAAAATGAACCCAGCCAAGTGTGTTTTCGGGGTTTGTGCTGCTGACTTTCTAGGGTTTGTGGTGCATGAGAGAGGCATTGAGGTGGCTGGTGACAAGGTCCAGGCTGTGTTAGATGCACCAGCGCCAAGGAACAAGAAGGAGTTACAGAGCTTGCTGGGTAAAATTAATTTCCTCAGACGGTTTATATCCAACTCAGCAGGCAAGGTTGCACCTTTCTCTCCTCTGCTCAAACTCAAATCAGGAGAAGTGTTTAAATGGGGTCCTGAGCACCAAACTGCTTTTGACAGGATCAAGGAATACTTGGCTAGTCCGCCAGTCCTTCGGCCGCCCACGCCTGGTATTCCCCTCAAATTGTATATTTCTGCATCTGATATTTCTATTGCAGGTCTGCTGGCTCAGGATGAGACTTTGGCGGATGGAAAAAAGATTGAATATGCAGTTTCCTACATTAGCCGGACACTGTTGGATGCAGAGACCAGGTATTCACCAATCGAGCGGCTGTGTTTGGCCCTGTACTTTGCTGGCGTAAAGCTCTGCCACTATATGCTTTCATTCACAACGATAGTGGTGGCACAGACGAATTTGGTGAAGTATATGCTAACGAGACCTATCCTAAGGGGTAGGATTGGAAAGTGGGTGTTAGCCCTTTCAGAATTTTCCTTGCAGTATGCGCCGCTGAAGGCTAGCTATGACTGGGCAGGCGATAGCAGACTTTCTTTTACACCATCCTATCGAGGAGGAGTTCACAGAATCGCCCAAGTTTGCTAGCATGATCCGGTACCAGCCTTGGACTTTACACTTTGACGGTAGCAGTACCAGTAAATTGGCGGGTGCAGGGATTTGTATCCAGAATCCGGCAGGTACCAAGTATCTTTACTCTTTTCAGCTGGAGTGGACATGCACCAATAACCAGGCAGAGTATGAGGCACTTCTCATTGGGCTGGAATTACTGCTAGACCTGGGGGCACAAGAAATTGAAATACTTGGAGACTCTATGCTAGTCATTAATCAACTTATGGGGGTCTACAAGTGTGTTTCTTTCCATTTGCTACGTTACTACGAGCGGGCTATTGAGCTGCTGGACCGGTTCATTGATGTTTCCTTAGACTATATTCCCAGGGAGATGAATTTTGCAGCGAATGAGTTGGCACAGTTGGCCACGGGAGTCAGCCTAGCCCATGGAGTAAAGGAAAGAATCCTTAAGGTAGAATGCAGAACTCTACCATCTTTTGCCATCCGCCGGGAGGACCGCGGAGAGTGGTTGGTCGCTACAGTCGAGCCTATTGACACTGACTGGCGGATACCAATCATCGCATATTTGAAGGACCCATCTACACCATCTGAAAGAAGAATCAGATACCTTGCGACTAATTACCTTCTCAGGGGTGAGGAATTGTTCCGGAGAGGGGAAGATGGAGTCTTATTAAGGTGTATCTTTGGCATTGAGGCCAAGCGGATCATGAGGGAGGTACACTTAGGGGTTTGTGGTTCTCATCAATCCGGACCCAAAATGAGGTGGCTCATTAGAAGATATGGATACCACTGGTCATCTGTATTGAAAGACTGTCATAGTTTTGCTCGGGGTTGTCAGGAATGTCAAAAACATAGACCAGTTCAGCGGATTCCAAACATTCCTCTACAACCCATTATCAAACCTTGGCCTGGCAGGGGTTGGGCATTGGATTTCATCGGAGAGATTAACCCCCATTCCTCCTTACAGCATAAGTTTCTTTTGTTGGGTACTGATTTCTTTACCAAGTGGGTCGAGGCTATTCCAACAAGGAACTGTGATGTTGACACCGTCATCCGCTTTGTGTTCCAAAATATTATTTGCCGGTATGGTATCCCAGAACGCATCGTGGCGGACCGAGGGGCAGCCTTCATGGCCGAGAAAACCCAAACTTGGCTCGCGGATTATGGTATTCAGTTCCTACATTCTTCTCCCTATTATGCTCAATCCAATGGTCAAGCCGAAGCTACTAACAAGGTTATCATATCCATCATGAAGAAGATGCTCGCAGATAACCCAAGATCATGGCACACTCAGCTTGATAACACACTATGGGCTTATAGGACTTCCAAAAGGACTCCTACGGGTACTACTCCTTATTCGTTGATGTATGGCCATGATGCCGTTATGCCATTGGAAATCAATGTAGCTTCTTTAAGAGTTCGTGAGCAACACCAGCTGCTTGGTGAGGACTATGTTCAGGCCATGTTCCAGGAGCATGAAGACCTTGACGAGAAGCGGCTCGAGGCCTTGGACAATATCGTCCTGGAGAAACAGAAGATCGCCAAGGCATATGATAAGCGGACCAAGGGCAAGTCCTATGGCGAGGATGACTTGGTCTGGAAGGTAGCTTTACCCCTTGATGAGCCAGGACGGGGCAAATGGAGTGCTCTCTGGGAGGGTCCTTTTGTCATTGATAGTATTGTGGGCAAGGGAGCATACCAGCTCAGAGACTTGGAAGGCGAAGTTCACAGAAACCCAATTAATGGGCGCTATCTCAAGAAATACTTTCCAAGTGTTTGGGAGTATGAAGACCCCCCGGCGGATGATGACACTGATCCAAGTTCTTCTTAATTCACCGGGCTCGGGGGGCATCAAGTCAGAACGGCGCATCCGCTAGGGGTGCTTCCGCCATATTTTGGGGTTGCTAGTTTTTATGACAACACTGTTAGGGTTTTGTGTTTTCCCTATTTTATTTAGACATCCGTTTGGGGTGGCTCTGTTCTTGTACTTTTATTTTATCAATAGATTTCCCATCTTTGCTGTTTCTTGGCTATAAGTATTGACATTGCAACTTGCTATATTCGTATAAGGCTTTGCGGCCAAAGGCATTACAGGGAAAGGGAAACACAAAGAGCTACTAACTAGCTATGCAACCATATCTACATTTCTGAATCCTCACTGCTGGCAGATATCTCTAGCCCGTTCTAGATCCGCTAGAGGAGGCCTAAAGAGAGGGGTTCCAACGCACTGTTAGAACCATCACCGGTTGACGGACCCGTCCCGAAGGCCTCATGGCGCCCTGCTTTGGAGGGCGGCGTGCGGCAGATGCAGGGGCAAATGGAAGTGGGGCAGCATCCGTCCGCGTGCTGGAGGCGGTGGTGTTTGATGCACTACCCTCATCGTTGCCTTGTACCCTTCCGTAGTTGCCAAATTTGGGTTCGGGATTCTCTTCCGCCACCGGGAGTGGTACCTAACCAGGTCACCAGGGTTACTGGCCTCGGGGAACAGCCAAGAGTGGCCAGCTTTTCCCTGACCACTTCAAAACTCTTGCCCAGGGAGCGTAACGCTAGGTGACCGGGGTTAGGGTTTGTTTAACCCTAGGTGACCGAGGTTATAGGGTGTCTAGCAGACTATCAGCATATCTGGTGGAACGGCTTGGGGCAACCAGGGGGTTTGGCCATTTGCAGGTGTTACTTTTGCTGCCATGTTGCTCTAAGATGGCCAGCCGAGTGCACTTCCTCTTCAACAAGGGTTTCCTTTTATACTGCCTTTCAAGAGAATCCAACGGTTGGGGGTTGCCATGACTTTATTGCTGTGGTTCGCCCATCTTTATGAGGTTGCCCGTTTCGGTCGCCCGTTCGGTTGGGAACCGATGAGGGCGATAAATGGGGTTTGACTGACAAATCCTCGGGCTTCCTCCCCTCGTTCGATGCTGCGCTGGTCCAATCTCATATTAATGACAGCTTGCTTATTCCAAGCTCCGGTTGGGCCGCTGGTCTTTGGGCTTGTTTTCTATTTCCAGCAGGCCAAATCTGCCTCACGGCGGACGGGTTTTCCCCAACCGTTAGATCTTAACCCACTTTGGGGGAAACCGTTTATATTTACTATTTAGTTTACTGGGCTTTACTTTGTCTTTCACACATCCGCGCAGCCAAGTGAACTAGGGGGGCAACCTATGGGCAAGATATCCGCTATATTTTTCGGATTTTTTTTCGGAGGGCAGAATTTTGAAAATCCGCTATATTTTTCAGATTTTTCGGAGGGCAGAATTTTGAAAATTTTTGAACACTCCGTAGGGTTAGACCCTTTCATCCCTTGAATTAGGGTTTTCAGGGGCATCCGTTTGGGGTGCGCCCTTATTCTCGCCTTTGGTAATAGGACATTCAGTGCAAGTCTTGATTCTAAAGTGATGTTTTATTTACAAAATAAGGGGCTTTGCGGCCGTGGCTATTACAAAGGCAGAAAGTAAATAAGGAAACATATCCGCCAACTATCTCTGATACCATTCCGATGCGTAGGGCATATCTGCTAGTCCTTCAATATGGAATCCCGCCGAGCGGATAGAGCATGAAGATTGTTTGGCAGAGTCAGTATTGGCTCCTTTCGGAGCAGAGTAGCAAATAAGGACTTGCTGCCTTGAATCTCTTGTTGCTCCAAGAGCCCAATAGACGAACGCCATCTATTTCCGCCGAAGAAGGGCCTATCTCAGGTCCGGAAGACGATCACTGAGACAGAATTCCCTTCATAACGAAGAAGACGACGGGTCTATTAAGGTATTAGTCGTATTACCACCCCCACACCGACGTGGCCTCAGTTCACACTACCAGATACGGACGAATAGCCGACGAAAAATTTTCGTCGGCCTTTTTTTTTTTTCGTCGGCTATACCCGCTGCCGACGAAAATTTCGTCGGCCATAAGTCGTCGGTAATACGCCGTCGGTAATACCAATGGCCGACGAAAAAAAAAATTTCGTCGGCTATAGTTCAGTATGGCCGACGAGTCAAAAAATTCGTCGGGCAAAGGTCGGTAAAATAGCCGACGACTTTCGTCGGGTATTTTTGAGTATGGCCGACGAAATCCATTAAGTATGGCCGACGATTTACTAAAATTTCGTCGGCTATAGTGTTTTAACTATAGCCGACGATTTACCAAAATTTCGTCGGCTATGATGTTTTAACTATAGCCGACGATTTAATAAAATTTCGTCGGCTATGCTGTTTGAACTATAGCCGACGATTTAATAAAATTTCGTCGGCTATGGTGTTTTAACTATAGCCGACGAATTAATAAAAGTTCGTCGGCTATGGTATTTTAACTATAGCCGACGATTTAATAAAATTTCGTCGGCTATTTCCTCGAAATATATTACTATTTTATAGGTATTAATTAGTTATAGCCGACGAAATAAGGCACTTTTCGTCGGCTATACAAGTTATAGCCGACGAAAATTGGTAAAATTCGTCGGCTATACTTGTTATAGCCGACGAAATAATGCAAAAATCGTCGGCTATTCTTGCATTTGGAAAAAAAAAAATTAAATTATTTTCTAAATTACCATTCCAAGCAAGCTGCAAATCACAAAAACAATTCATGCATTTGCACCAACAAGAAACACGTCTAAACACCATTTTTATTAAATTCGTTCCAATATACATAAAATATAATCATAATTATCTCCTAAACTACTAAAGTCTAGGATATCATCTACAGCATCAGGCGCATCATCCTGCTGACCGAACTCGGGAGGTTGAGGCATTGGAGGCTCCACTAACTGCTGAAACGGGAGCGGGGGTGGACGGCCTTCTTGTTGTGCCGCGAACATCTCATAAATCCACTGTTGCTGGCCGTGGTTGTTGTATTGCCGAATTCTGGCGCACTCAGCATTCCAACGGACCATATCCAACTGATACTGCTGGGACTGATATTGTCTGCGGCGCAGCTCCTCTACTGTCTGGGACGAGGTCGCCAATTCTGCGGCCAATCGCTGCACTTCCCCCCTCATATGTTGGGTCTGGCCGCCTCCCTTCTTTTGACCTCCCTTAGTGGTCTTCAGGAGCCCTTGTCCAGAACCTCCTAAACCCCGGCAGTAGTACTCGTTGGACTGGTGTGGGAAGGCTGCGTTGAACATCCTCGCCGCCGTTTGGATATTGGTGCGGTCGACCTGGCGCACGGCTTCCTCCAAATCTGCCTCTGAGATGTCCGGTTGTGTCTCCCGAACTATTTGCTGGAGCACCTCTTGTTCGGCCTGGGTCACCCGCTCCTAATTGGACGGGGAAAAAAAATTAATATTCTAACAAATGGATAGTTAAGTAAAATTAATAATTTAAATTTTAAAATCATAATGAACGACTTACGAGATCGTCTGTCGCTTGTGGATAAGCGATCTTGAACGTCTCCACGTAGGGGTTGCAATCAGGATGATCTCTTAGCGCCTCCTCCTGATATTGTGCAAACGGCCTTGAACCGCCGTGATGGAGGATTGTGTTACGGCGGCGGTTCTCCGAGTTTATCCGAGACCGTTCCTTCAAACAAATAATAAAATATTAGAAAAATGCATCAAAAAATATAACTGAAATAATTATAAAATATTTAAACTAATAATTAAAATTTTAATAAAATAAACATTTATGATGAAGTTTAATATTTACCATCATAGCCGGGTTGTCGAAGACTACGGTCCTCAACCAACGCCACTCGTACTCCCTGAACATGAACTCTCTGGGAGTACCCATACGACCACGGTTGCCGTACTCGTTATAGTGGGAACGGAGCTCGTTCTTCCACTCTTTGAACCTACGAAGAAAACAAAAGTGCATTAGAAATATTATTAATATCATAAAATATTTCTAATTATCAAATAAGACATTCCCAACGTACCTCGAGCTCTGTTGGGAGTCCGCCCAACCCCGCTTGTGTTCCGCAACCACAAAGTATGTCTGAAAGATAATATTTTATTAGTTTTATAATTATAAAAATACCGAAAATTTTTAAATATTACGATAACTAAATTAAATTTTTTTATTTACTCACCGACGCGGCGTTGTTCAACTCCATCTTGATTTCTTCGGGCACATCAGCCCACCGAGCCCACAACATAGGGACTCTGTCCCTAATGAGTGCACCCACGCAACCCGAGTAGTCGCGTTTCTTTTTCGCCCCAACCTCCTGATCAGGAGCTTCGTCAATCTGGATCCTCCCGCTCCGTTCAACCGTTCTCCTGAGCGTCTCAAAACTGATGACACCTCTGGTATTCCTCTGGGTTGAACTGCTAGCGCCTGTCCATATCACATAAACGACGATTGGTTAATAAAATTAAATATTAGTGCGTTAATTTTAATAAAATATTTAATTAATAAAATCGAATGTTACCTGAACCCGATGATTCGGTTGCCGTCGACTTTCCTTTTCTCCTCGCCGAAATCAGGAGGTCAGGGCTCTCCCATGGCTGCTGCTGGTATGCCTCCGCAGCACTCACGAACTGAGGCATATCAGGCCACTGGGGCCGACCCTGATAGTCGACCTCGGGTATCGCAGGAATGTTGTATGGGAGGAAGAGCTGGTTTGGGAGAGTAGGCCCCTCAGTCGAGTCACCAGCAGACTGAGTCGGACTCGGCATCGGCATCGGCTCCCGATGAACCTCAGGCATACGAACCTGAGGAACGTCGGCAGCTATCTCCTCGTGAAACAGCTGCCGACTAAACCTCGGCGCCACAGAGGGACCGACATTCGGAAGTGAAGTGCTCGACGGCCGCCCCGCCTGGAGAAGGGTCTGGTGCCGAGCACTCACACTCCGCCGCGGCTGGGCTGCATCCACACTCCTCCGCGGCTGGCTGGTGGTCCTCTCAGGCTGGCTAGCCGTCCTCTCGGAGTCTGGGGAACCCGCGGCATTTCCAGAACCGGCGGCATTTCCAGAACCTCTAGATCTAGAACGACGACCTCCGAACAACTGCCTAAATGCATCGGCCATCTAAAGCCAGACGCATTAATACATTAATTAATATTAAATTATATTATATTAAATAACAAATTCTAATTAATATAATACCCAATAATACTAACATATTTTAATATTTACCGATTTATATAATAACCAATTTATACATATAAATTATACAATTACACATAAATTATATACAATTAAAATAAATTTTACAAAAATTACCTAAATTAACATAAAAACCTAAAAACTACATACATTAACATAAAAACCTAAATTATAACTAAATTAACATAAATACATAAATTATACCTAAATTAACATAAATACATAAATTCTACCTAAATTAACATAAATACATAAATTATAACTAAATTAACATAAATACATAAATTATATCTAAATTAATATAAAAACATAAATTATACCTAAATTAACATAAATACATAAATTAACATAAATACATAAATTATACACAAATTAACATATAAATACATAAATTATACCTAAATTAACATATATACATAAATTAACAATTATATATAATTTATTAACCATAATTTAATTTATTAATAATTAAATAACAAAAAAAAAAAAAAAAAAGGGGGCCGGCCGGTACCGAATCGGGGAGGAGGAGGAGGGGGAGGCGGCCGGAACAGAGAGGAGGAGGAGGAGGGTCGGCCGGGGCTGCCGGAACAGGGAGGAGGAGGAGGAGGAGGGGCGGCGGATCGAACCAAGGAGGAGGAGGAGGAGTCGCCGGGCTGCCGAACCAAGGAGGAGGAGGAGGAGGCGCCGGGCTGCCGGAATAGGGAGGAGGATCGACGGATGAAGGAGGGCCGGATTCGAGGAGGATAGGGAAAATCGGGCAAATGGAGGCTAGGGTTCGGCTGCATTTTACTTATACCCGATAGTATAGCCGACGAAATCGCTTTATTTCGTCGGCCATGATATAGTATAGCCGACGAAATAAAGCAATTTCGTCGGCCATGATATAGTATAGCCGACGAATACAGTGATTTCGTCGGGCATACTATGTCATAGCCGACGAAATCATTTTCGTCGGCCATGGTATGGCATAGCCGACGAAATTACATAATTCGTCGGCTATAGTCTTCGTCCCTCAGAATCCGTCCGATCTCCCCCATCCAACGGTGGATAATGGGAAGGCGCGGATCACCAGACTTTAGCCGACGAAATATAACTTCGTCGGCTATACTTTTGGTCAAACTACAAAGTCAAACCTCTAAACGCTGTAAAACGGAAATTGGGCCGTCTAAATGACGTTTTTTGGCCTGACCTTCAACAGAGAATAGTTTCAGATCGATGCGACGCATCTAATCATATAAAAGTTTCCCCCAAAATATTTACCGACCGTCAGGCTACCCATAGGAAAACGGGAGTGAAAAACAGCAAACCGCAACATTCGGGACACAGATTTTGTCGGAATCTTCCCATTTTTCAACCGTAGCCGTATTTCAATATTTCGGTCATGTCTTATTTCACGACACATTTGCATTTGAAGGGTCTACGTATAGTAGGTATTTGAAACTATACATTCACTTAAACACTTAGTAAACAAGTTAAGGAACATTAGTGCATATATTCCGATTTTGAATCTCAAAGTTTGGAAAATCTATTCCAACCGTCAGATATCACCGTTAAGGTTAAATACATGTATGAAAAAAAATCCAACTACATCTGACAAAGTTGAAGGCTCGATCGGGACGGTCAAACCGCAAAGTCAAACCTCTAAACGCTTTAAAACGGAAATTGGCCCGTCTAAATTACGTTTTTTTGCCTGACCTTCAACAGAGAATAGTTTCAGATCGATGCGACGCATCTAATCGTATAAAAGTTTCCCCCAAAATATTTACCGACCGTCAGGCTACCCATAGGAAAACGGGAGTGAAAAACAGCAAACCGCAACATTCGGGACACAGATTTTGTCGGAATCTTCCCATTTTTCAACCGTAGCCGTATTTCAATATTTCGGTCATGTCTTATTTCACGACACATTTGCATTTGAAGGGTCTACGTATAGTAGGTATTTGAAACTATACATTCAATTAAACACTTAGTAAACAAGTTAAGGAACATTAGTGCATATGTTCCGATTTTGAATCTAAAAGTTTGGAAAATCTATTCCAACCGTCAGATATCACCGTTAAGATTAAATACATGTATGAAAAAAAATCCAACTACATCTGACAACGTTAAAGGCTCGATCGGGACGGTCAACCGGGTGAGTCAACCCTTCAAATGCTTAGAAATGGAAATTGGCCCGTCTAAATGACGTTTTTTGGCCTGACGTTCAACAGAGAATAGTTTCAGATCGATGAGACGCAACCAATCGTATAAAAATTTTCCTCAAAATATTTACCGACCGTCAGGCTACCCATAGGAAAACGGAAGTAAAAAACAGCTAACCGCAACATTCGGCACACAGATTTTGTCGGAATCTTCCCATTTTTCAACCGTAGCAGTATTTCAATATTTTGGTCATGTCTTATTTCACGACACATTTGCATTTGAACGATGAAGCAATGGTTTGTCGATAGTGATAGAAAATGGAAACAGCTCTTTTTTTGTTTTTTTTTTAATCATAGCCGACGAAATCAAACCTAGTATTCGTCGGCTATTGTTTTGTCGTTTTCTGTTAAAAACTTATGGCCGACGAAATAGTTATTTTTCGTCGGCCATTGTTCGTAAATAATTATTTTTAAATAACTTATGGCCGACGAAATAGTTAGTTTTCGTCGGGCTTTGTTCGTAAATAATTATTTTTATATAACTTATGGCCGACGAAATAGTTAGTTTTCGTCGGGCATTGTTCGTAAATAATTATTTTTAAATAACTTATGGCCGACGAAATAGTTAGTTTTCGTCGGGCATTGTTCGTAAATAATTATTTTTATATAACTTATGGCCGACGAAATAGTTAGTTTTCGTCGGGCATTGTTCGTAAATTATTATTTTTTTAAATAACTTATGGCCGACGAAATAGTTAGTTTTCGTCGGCCATTGTTCGTAAAATATTTTTTTTTAATAAATTATGGCCGACGAAATAATGCATTTTTCGTCGGCCATTCTCCGTTTAGCCGACGAAATAATGCATTTTTCGTCGGCCATTCTCTAAAAAAAAAACCAAAAAAATCAGTGGTTTTACACCTCTCCTATTCCGATGTCCTGTTCACATATAACCAAAATTGAACATAAAAAATCAGAAACCCAACAGTCAACATATTTCAAATTTTTGTTTAAGGGGTTTGGAACCCAGCCTAGCTGGGAGGCTCATCCCCACGCCCGGTCATTAGAAATGAGTTGATTACAAATGAAAGGATTACATCATTTAAATTACTTAATCCGTCGGATTGTAATCGGAATCATCGGATGAGTCTTCTTCGGTTTCTGAATTGCTCGATAGGGGTAATCTATGTCTTTCCTCACCACTAGAGTCCTCGTTAGTTTCTTCAATTGGATCAACATCAACAAGCAGTGGCTCTTCACGTCGAATTCGCACCGGCGTGTCTAGACGAATAAAAGAGGAGTCAGGAATACCGTTTGAGTTGGGCTCTTGATACGCGGTGCCCCCTTCCTCGTTCTCTTCGGCCACTCCAAGTGTAGACGCCCGGTAAATGTTGCGATGGTGGATAGTGTTGACTACTTTCCACGGGTCACCCTTGGCGAGATCATCAAGATAAAACACTTGTTTCACCCATGTGGCTAAAACGAACGGGTCGTCCTCATACCATGATGTACTAGTGTTCACAGAACTTACGCCGTATTGATCGGTTTTCATGCTCTGCGGCCGTGTGTCAAACCATCTACACTTGAAAAGGTGCACTTTCATGCCTTCCCCGTAATGCAGTTCCACAACCGAATGGAGAACACCGTAATAGTCAACTCCACCATCCCCACCATGTGCCATAACCCCTGAATTTTGTGTTTTCAGTCTGAGGTCTCTGTCTTCACATCGAAATAACACACCATTCACCTTGCACGTCGCATAAACTTTTGAATAGACCGGCCTCCTCGCTAAAAGTCTAAGTTCGTGCGACCAATTTGGGTGATTATCATTTTCAATAAGGTCCATCTGCAACCATCAGAATGAACTATAAATATGAATAAATATACACAATAATATATGAACACGTATAGAATAGTGCTAAAGGACGTACCCAGCGGCCGAAATACTCTGCGAATGTCTGGTTGTGGTAATCGCGATCACCTGCTACTCCTTCACAGCGTAGATGTATGTCCTTCCAAAACTGAACTTCTGGACAGTTGATTAGTACCCACCAATGTGCAATGGCTACCTCATAATCTTTCAACTTGTAGTCTGGCATGTTTCCACCGAGTACAACATCGTCGGAGAGTATGGAAAGATTGAACTGTGACGGTACATCTTACTGTATGCTTTCCTGTAACGCTCCGAAATACAGCTTCATGTAGGTGACGCACTCGTGCGCAATATATGCTTCAGCTATACATCCTTCAGGTGCGGATCTGTTTTGGACAAAACCACCGTATTGTCCAAGTTGCCTATAAATCAAGTTTTTAAAGTGTTATGATAATACATTAACACTATATCACATATATTGATGAGGAAATTAACATAAGGTGTAAAATACGTACCTTTCCATCGGATACATCCAAGTGAAGTGCACAGGACCGGTAAGCAACAACTGCCGAGGAAGATGGATCATGAGGTGAGGCATGATGTCGAAAAAATTTGGAGGAAATATCATCTCAAATTTACACATGATATGAACGATGTCTTGTTGCATTTCCCGGAGGTCAGATTTTCTCACTTCCCGTGTGCATACCTTCTGGAAAAATCTTGCCAACGCTACTAACGGCTCCACAACGTGACGGGGAAGGAACGGTCGAATGAAAACAGGGAAGAGACGTTGTAGCAAGATATGATTGTCATGACTTTTCAACCCGTACAGATTGTTGCATTGTCTGTTGACACACTTGGCTATATTTCCAGCAAAGCCTGAAGGATACTTGGCCCGACTTATCCAATGCAAAATTTCTGATTTATGCTCAGGCTTGACGGTGTAAGGAGCTTGAGGCATTTTTCTCTTCCCTTGTTTCAACCATAGTGGTTTTCTGATATTCATGTTTTGCATATCAGTGCGAGCCTTAGGACCGTCTTTCGTCTTCCCCTCCAAGTTCAGCGTTGTGCCCACCACACTTTCAGAAACATTTTTTTCTATGTGCATAACGTCTAGGAAGTGTCGGATCAGCAACTCACACCAGTACGGGAGTTCCCACAATATGCTCCTATGTGTCCAGAATTTGTACTCCTCAGGCCTTTCAGGTATTTCCGCTACAATATCGGGATGATTGCTGAGGGGCCCAAAATCGTACTCATTAAGTCTTGCTAAAATTTCTCTTCCTGTCCATCTTCTGGGAGCACGGCCGTGTTCTTCGGTTCCATCAAATGCGGCGGACTCGTAACGCCAGTGGTGATCCGCCGGAAGGAACACACGATGACCCATTCGGCATATCTTGTTGCAATGAGGGGTGCTCCCATAATCGGTGAGGCACTCTGGACAAGCCTTGTATCCCCTGACAACGCTGCCCGACAACATCCCATAAGCAGGAAAATCACTGATGGTACCAATAACCATGGCATGCATCTGGAACGTCTCCTGCTTGTACTTGTCAAAAGTGGGATGACCAACGTCCCACAATACCTTAAGCTCTTCAATCAATGGTCTCATATACACATCGAGACATTTCCCTGGGTAACCAGGCCCCGGAATCAACAACGTCAACATATTATATTCCTTCTTCATGCACATCCACGGAGGAAGGTTGTAAGGTACCAAAACCACCGGCCATATACTGTATGAAAGACTCATGGTGCCGAAAGGGTTGAACCCGTCAGTTGAGAGCCCGAGCCTGACGTTTCTGACATCTGACGCAAAATAAGGAAACTCATTGTTTATATGCTTCCAAGCCGCTCCGTCAGAGATGTGTGTCATGATATCTGCGTCTCCCGCGTCCCGCTCACCGTGCCACCTCATAGCTTTTGCGGTGGTTGCTGACATGTACAACCGCTCAAGCCTATCTCTCAACGGAAAATACCGAAGCACTTTCACAGGTTTCCTATTGCCTGCTCCCGTCAACTTATATCGGTCAGACTGACATATCGGACATGCGTCAAGGCTAGCAAGGTCATTCCCTTCTGCATCTTTACCCCAGAAGAGAACGCAGTCAAATGCGCATGCATGGATCTTAATGTAGGAAAGCCCTAGATCTTTGAGGATACTTCGGACCTGACGGTGATTGGTAGGATTACGATGACCCTCCTCCAACAACGAAGAAGTGTACTGTAGATATTCATCTACTTGCCTGATAGTCGATTTTGTCTCGACTTTAATCCTCATTACCTCCATCACACTTTCAAGAACTGTCTTCTCAGAACTTGAACACACAGGGGTCTGTTGCAATGCAATCAGTTTGTTGTACTTGTCAAAGGCAGCAGTGTTGACAACTTGTGGGAACGGCTGCACCGGGTCCTGCATATATTGTTCCCCATGTACACCGCTTTCAAAAGGAAACACGTCGTTGACGAATGTCATTGTTGGATCGTTGGATGTACTACTACTGCCCGCCTCAAAATACTGCCCATGATCATGCGATCCATCTAATGATGGCTCACCGTGATATATCCAACGTGTGTACTTCGGCCAAAACCCATTGCTCTTTAGGTGCTCCCATACTGTCCTAATCGGAAATCGACACATATCACTGCGACACTTACATTTCTTGCACGGGCAATAATGGTACGGTCCTTTTGCATTTTCTTCGACGAACTGCATAAAATCCACAACTCCTGTAGTGTATCGTCGGTCATGCCTTGGAAGCGAAATCCAACTCTTATCTCGATCCATATATAGCCTGATAATAATATATATGTATAACTTTAATTAATAATAAATTAATTAACACATATATATTACAATATATATTATTATCAACATCAACTCATATATATATATACCATTAATTAACAACCATTATTTAAGTTCATTACACTATCAACAACCATTAATTAACATATTTATATATATTTTAACACTAATTAAAATAACATCAAATTAAAACACATAATTAAACTCTAACTGAAAATTAACTCAACTACAACTCAAAATCAACATATATACATACATTCTAACACTAAAACAACAACAAAACAAAAAATCACTTACTATATCAAAATCACTAAAACTCAAAATCAACTCAACTAAAACTCAAAATCAACATATATACACATATACGTACCTATATATAGCTCCACAATGTAAGAGAGGACGGATTTCAACAATACCCACAGATTTCTCACTCTTTTTCCCGTTTTTTTTCCGTTTTTTTTTAAATGAGCAGCTTCTGCCCAGATCTGAAAATATAAAGACTTATGGCCGACGAAATTACCAACTTCGTCGGCCATACTCATTTTCAGAGTATAGCCGACGAAAACTTTAAATCGTCGGCCATTCTTGTAGAATAGCCGACGATTTGCCACAAAATTTTTCGTCGGCTATTCTATTCAGAGTATAGCCGACGACAACTTTAAATCGTCGGCCATTCTCGAAGAATAGCCGACGATTTTTAATTTTTACCGACGGGAAAAAAATTCGTCGGCCATTCTATTGGAATAGCCGACGAAATTTTTTTTTGCCCGACGAAAAAAATATTCGTCGGCTTTTCTTCGATATAGCCGACGAAAAAAAAGTTTCGTCGGCCGTTTTTTTTTTTTCGTCGGTAAATCCCTTTGTTTTTGTAGTGTCAGTTGGAGACAAAGGGTCCCATGAGGCAGGGGGTTGGTACCAAAAACTACATCCATATTAGACCCCCGGCAGATGCAAGTAGAATGGCGCCCAGTCAGCAGCTACCAATCTATGATCACATCCGCCCGGGACGTAACATGGGATGTTATGTTTCGGGGTTTATTTAACATAGGGTGCTATGTTTCAGGGGTGTTCGGAGGAACATCTGAATTGGATCTGGTGGAAAAGATTGAGGAAGCCATAGCGGCTGGTGAGGGAACCTAAGGCAAGAAATAAGGAACAACATTATCAGGCGATTTGGGGTTCTCTGTTTCGGCCTAAGGGTGTTGCTTTTATAGCCTCGTTGGGAAGCAATCCAAGGGCTGAGCTGGAATTGCGCAGTTATTAGGCAGTTGGGTATGGGGACCGTTTGCGTTTGAAATTCAAATTTTTGAGAAACGGTTCTGCAGCTTTGTCAGCATTGATAAGACATACGTGCAGAGGGTCTGATTTTTGAACCAGACCAAGTTGGGCTTAGTTGGTGGGCTTGGTTGTCAATAAAATAAATAAAATACATATATATATTTATCAAGCCAGTTCATTATGGGTTGGGCCTAAATTCATACAGGTGCAGGCCCAATCTCTTGATTTTGGCCTTGGTCTTGCTGATCCAACGGTTCAGTTCTGCATTGGCCTTCTTCGCCTGGTGCTCTTCCTCTTGTAGTTTGGTCGCCAAGAGCTTTTGCTGGTTCAATTGGTCCGCGCGACTGGCTTGTTTCTGCTCTATGGTCGCCTTCATTTCCTCAAGCTTGGCTATTTCGGCCGCCTCCGTATCGTTGCTGGCCGCAGCGACTAAGTCTTTATAGGCACGGGCAGCATTGGCAAAGGCCACGCCAGCTTCTTGGAGCTTGGCATGCTGGGGGGACCGGGCAGCTAGACGTTCCTGCAGACTCTTTAGTTCTGCTGGGAGGCAAAGAAGGGAGGCGTTGGCTTCAGATTGAAGTTCGGGAGGCAGCTGCTGGAACTGGCCCTTAAGAACTTCTAGGGCGGAGAAGAGTTCATCCGCTACCCGGGCGTCAGCAGGATCCTTTTCTCCCAGGCACTCGAGGAATCTCCATGCTTCCTGCACTTCCACAGGTTCCTCTTCAGGGCTGTGTGGCAGGGGGAAGAAGTCTACGGCCAAAGTAGAGGAAGGGGCAGGTTTGTCCTGAACTCCAGAGCCAGATCCGCCAGGGGTCGCAGAGGACTGGGCGGATGGAGTGGGGACGACCAGGCCCGTGAGTGTTTCATTTTGTGGCGGGGGGATCAGCCCCATAGCTGATCCCACTGGGCCAGGGTCCGCCGCCAGTGGAGTGGCACTGATGGTTGCTACATTATCATCATCTACCTGTTTATAGGAAAGGAGGGTTAGGAGCAGTTCTAACCAAGGAGGGTGGCAATGCAGGCGGATATATAACATACCTCAACAATCTCTGGCTGAGGGATTACTTCTGGCTGGTCCGGAGGAGGCCCTTGCTGCTCTCGCTGATCAGGTCCAGGCCGGTCATCCGCCGGGGTTGAAGTGTGTCCAACTTGGGGGGCAGCATCCGCCAAAGATTCTACACCAGCAATAGCTTCTTCTTCAGCCAATGAAAGATCAGGTGGAGGAGTGGAAGGCTCGGCGTCAGTGATGGGCGGCTCCTCTTCTATCTCTAACCCTGGAGACGAGGGTGAGGCCAGCGGATGGAGTGATGAAGAATGCGCACCACTAGGCAATGGTAGGGGCTCATCCGCCGTGGCTTCGGCCACACTAGAGTCAGGGTCTTCCCTCATCTCCAGCCCAGTTTCTGCAACGGCAGAAGATGTCAGGGTTGGCTTAATTGAACTCTGACCAACTGCTAGTGGAGGACTGGGGGATGTACCTGCATGAGGATCAAGATAGCACAGAGGAACGGGTTGAGGAAAACAGTCGCCACAAATCTCTTGAAGATTTTGGAAGAGGTCCGGATAATCCTCCTCGAAACTAGAAGAACTTGTGGAATCTTCAAAGAAGTTAGAGGACTCACCAGATGAAAGTTCAATCACTACAGGGCCTCGGCTGGCGGCTGCAGCGGATGAGGAGCTCCTCCTCCGGAGTACAAGGGTCTGCAGGGATAGATAGAGTTTGGATATCTACATCATATATGCATTTATAAGCTGGTAATTAAAAACCACAAAGAGACGAGAGAGGGTTGAAATCACTTACGGGTGTGTCATCCTCCACTTCATCAGACTCTTCATCCGCCTCGATGACGGTCTTGCTCTTCTTTGGGCGTGGATGAAGCTCACAATCAGCCTTCCGCTTTCCTCTATCTGTTGAGGTTTGGCCAGATGCCTGTTTTCAGCAAAACAATTAAGGGTTATACGGAGAATTCTGGCAAACCAAAAACAGCAGTTAAATGCAGAAGTTTATTACCTTTCCTGGGGGCAGGTTGAGATATAGCGGATCGCCCTTTAGCACCTTTTGATCAGGTTGGGGAAGGTGCTTGCCCTGGTTTCGAAAGAGCCTCCGGAAGTAGAAGACGGATGGCTGATCAAAGAGCGAGCCTCTTTGATGCGCCCACCAGCATTGGTAGGAGCCAGTGGCATCCATGGAGGCTTGCAGGTTTGGATAGTGCTCCCAGCCCGGCATGTTAAGGAGTTCCAGGCAGGGTCTTTGGCTGACAGCGGACACTGGAGGGAACTCTCTGCTGTTCCGCCATGCCGAGAAAAGGTTCACACTCTTCAACGGTGGATATGGCAGGAGTTGAATGAGTCCGAACTGCCGGGCAAAGAAGTGAGGCGCATAGACCTCATAGCTGGGATTTCTTTTGTCACTGCAGAAGAGGGGCAGGTCTGCCATGGAAGTACAATGGATGAAGAGCCTTCGCCCTTTTACTCCTAGCTCACTGGACGGGAGAAAGCCCCGAGACAGCCCGCGCGGGTACTTTAGATGGATCAACCGTTGTGCCTCTGCAAAGAACTCGCTAGCGGTTGTGTTGAAGAAGATGTCAAGGCAGACGGCATAGCTGAGGTCTGGGTTGGGGGCGCATCCAACGTATTCCTGCCCTACAACCTGAGCAGGCTTGGATTTCCCCTTCATGGCTGGAATGAGTTGGGGAAAGTGCATCTGGCACCAGATATCTAAGATCCAGAGCGGGCCAGACTGGGCACAGTCCATGGGCTGGGCGGATATTTGGTGAAGGCAGCGGTAGAGGTGTGCTAGAACAAATTGGCCAAGGCCAACCTCTTGGCCAGCATAAATCACTCCGCCATGCGATGGTAAACCTTGGTCATCTTGTTGGTGTTGGAGCAGAACACGAACTTGTTGAGCCAGAAGGCTAGAAAGGCTACTCCACCCAGCGCATTGTCGGCCTGGGAGAACATCCTCACCCACTTCTCGAACCCAGCGGCTTCAGCGATATTAATAGTGCTTTGGGGGAACGTCTTCTCAAAATAGTCGCTCTCATCATAGGGTTTGGTGCCGAGAGGGAACCCGATGCCGGCGTAGAGGTCTAGCAATGTGACAGAAGCGTGGCCAAATTTAAACTCGAAAGCGTTGACCGAGGGGTTCCAGAGGGTGATCAGCGGGACGAGAGCGCATCTGTTTCCTCCTTTTGGGCTGAGGCTGAAGCATAGTTTAATTACGTCGGCAACTCCTTGTCGAGGGGGAGCCTGGCCGCGTACCATTCTTTCATCCAGGGCTTAACCAGAGGCCAGGCGGCTTGGTGGTGATTGGACTGGAAGTTGGGGCAGTCCACCAGGTCTTCAGAACGGAAAATTACCGGCAGCGGGCGAGTCGGGCCGTCGAGTATCTTGTGTGCCCCGCCGTCGTCGTCAGCATTATAGCCCACTACGTAGGGACCCAAAGAGGCTTGCTGCTCTTGGGGAAGACTAAGGCAGGTCCGGTCGTCGGCCCCGGAGCAGGTGATGAGAGGGAGGAGTTGATTTTTGGCGTTGTTCGCTATAGAGCAACGGATAGCGAAATTCATTGTTGAGGCCATTGGATTCAAATTTGGGTTTCTTCTGAGATTGAGCTGAGGAAGGAAAGAGAATGGTTTGAAGGAGAAACCGAAGGGTCTCAGCTAGGTTTATAAAGAATCCGAAAGGGGTTCTTGAGCTTTTGAAACGTTGGGTTTTGCGACAATTGAGGGTTTAGATGAAAAGTGATACCGTTTCAATTTGGGAAAACTGTGATTGGTGAGGAAACGACGCAACAATCCAAATATTTAAATGTTGCGGATGGGCCGACGTTTGGGGCTCAGTCTTCCTTCTATTTCATTGGACTTTCAATATCGGAGACTGGGGGGCAATGTTTGGGCCACAATTGGAGTTTACTTCAATTGGGCTTTTACCCCGAGGCCCAGAGGGGTTCAGGTTAACCGAATCCAACATGAGCACTTCCTATTCCATTTAGGAAGGATTACTTGGAACGAAAGTATTGATTTGCTATCCGATCAGATTGGGGTTATTTTGTAGTAATCCAATTATACAATATACGAGTTACCTTAACGGATTATAAGGTATAAACGCTGATTGGGATAACTAGGGATTGTTTTGGATAGCAATTTATTTCCGAAAGGTATCTTAGGCCAAATCAGTGATTGATTCTCTTTGGAGTCGATTTGGCTTATCTCGGCTTTAATTGAGTGATGATCCGGGCAATATACGGCGTGGAATGAGTTCCCTAAGTAAAGGGAAAGACTGGTCGAAATTTATTTTAATTGATTTAATTGGAGTCGGCTTAAGGAAGGACAATCCTAGTCAATCTCGGAATCCGCCAGTCTGGATCTTCAAGCACTAGGGTTTCATGAACCATATAAATATAACTCTTTTGTAACTAGAGAAAGGTTCACAACCATCTACAAACAAACACAAGTTCTAGCGCACCGCTAACTTGCCAAAGCCTCTCCGGAGCAACTCACGCAATTTGCCTCCACCTGCGATCGATCACATCTTGCATTCGTGTCGAGCGGTTGCTGAGCCTATCGATTCAGTCCGCTACTCCGGTAGCAATCGAGTCCGCTACTCCGGTAGAGATCGAGTCAGTCCGCTACTCCGGTGGCAATCGAGTCGTTACCCCGGTAACACACACCCGTGGTCTTGGTTTAGCTCTGCTTTGCTTCTCCGGATCAAAGTAAGATCCTCAATCCGCAGAGGGGTTGAGAAGAAAATCCTGTTAGAGAGTTCTATTCAGGTCTTGTTCGAGCCCTGTACGCCGGCTTAGTCAGCGCCCGCGTAACAGTTGCTTGGTCAGGAAGTCAGAGTCTATTGGGAGCAGACGAGAGGACTCGCCAGGGGTCGTCCGCAGTCGAGTTGCACCACTCCAAAGGTGCTGGCACGCCTAAGCACACAGAAGACACGCGAGGAGCACGCATCATGCACCCCCAAGTGCTGACTGTTCGCCGGGTGCTAAATCCGCCACGAACACTAGTACTACAAAAATTACATCAAACAACAGCATGAAATTGTCATATGATATGATTGTTGACCAACGCATATCTCAGCTGTAACAAAGTGATTAAAAATGGTTTACATCGTAATATTTTTCATTTAAATTCTTCAGCAAAAAAAACTTCCACTTTAGTAAATGAAATTAATACTAATTAAAGTAAACAAAAACTAAACGTGAACGTAAATAAAAAGTTCAAACAAAATTCTTCCACCATAGGATTCAGCGAATCTGAACTGTGATTCCACTCTTGCAAGTACACCAAGCGGGAAGGAGTACTCTTAGTTACTGCTATTACATACTAGGCTCCCTATTGTATCAATTTGATACTTCCTAATTGCACGCCCCAAGTAGCTTATGCTTTTTATGCCTCAATCAAGTTGAAACGTTTTTGAAAAGAAACAACTAGTAGTCTAGTACATGCAGCTATATTTCAAATAATTCAGACATTTGAGGTGACTAATTATAATGTGATATATGGTGAAAGAAATAGAAAGATAAATGAATGGTGATTCAAAACTGAGGATTTGTTCAAGCAATATTTATTATGATTTTTTTTTGGCAGTGAAAGGAATTTTATTAAGGAAAATGCTTTGTATACCAAAAATTCTTATAAAAAACTCATCCCAAATGACATGACACTAACCACATCAGCCCTAACCTCCAACAATTCGGGCTGTGTCATTTTTTTTATTTGGAATATATACTTAAATTATTTCATTCATCTCTAAGATATTAATCAAGAAAGGGAGTTTCTATTCATACCTCCCAAATTGGCATTTAGACCTTCTTACTCAATAGACCTCCAATTTACTTTTACAAAAACCTAAAATACTATTTACACCTCCTTAATATACCCAAAATACCTATTAGACAATTAAATTAATAAATTTTTTAAAAAAAAGATTATACTAATACCTCCAAGATTTTATTTCACTTCCAATTTCTATAGAATAAAAAAACGAAACACTCAATTTGATTTTATAAAAAAAAAAAAATTAATTACCAAAACCTTAGTTTATTATGAACAACCTCTTAACATGTCTTATATAAATTGTATAGAACATATAATTGATACACTTGTTCTTTGATAATAATCAGCTAATGTACATAAAAGATATATTTTTGAACAAACAAACTAGTATGAAATAAGCTAAAGATTATAGCATATACCTCAATTTTTAGAAAATAAATTATGTTATAGCATATTTAAGTATTTATGCATTCTAAAATAATTTATTTAACTTTATGTGGTTTTATAGTAATTGCACATGAGTTGACAAGGTCAACTGAAAGTTAAAAAAGAAGAGAGATCTAAGTGCCAAGGTGACAAATGTCACATCATTTGAGATTAGAATTTGGTATAATATTTTAGTGCCCCTAGCACTGCTCTTTTATTAACTAAAAAAGAGTACATAATATCTTACAGGGAGTAGCTTACAAACAAGATAACAAATTGAATTAACACAAACTAAAACAAAAAAAAGTAAACGACAAGAGTCCAAGGCAGCCAAGGATGCGCAAACCCTCCAAGCAGTCCAAGGGAGGAAACCATAGTAACTGGACACAGGACCGCAACCACTACGAAAAGAAGCCCATGGAGACACAGAAACGTCTCAGGTGCAGCGAATCAAAGCATGAAAAACAACCAAATCAACCTATTGCAAACATAGCAGAACATATCCCAACCAGAGAAGCAAGAGATTACCCAAGACCAAATTTCAGAACCATACAAAACATCTTCACTCCAAACCATCAAACTCCTGGACCTGCCGAAAAACAAGGGAACCAAAGAAAAATGAAAAAAGAAAGAAAGATCGGGATGGGTAGCAGCTATCACTACCAGAAAAGGCATTATAGCCGACGAAATTGCAAATAACGGCCGACGAACTATTTATTCGTCGGCTATAACCATTATAGCCGACGATATCGTCGGCTATAATTATTATAGCCGGCGATTTCGTCGGCTAAAATAGTTATAGCCGACGATATCGTCGTCGGGTATAGTTTTGCCGACGGCGTATTTCCGACGATGTTATAACCGACGATATGTCGTCGGCTATAATTATTATAGCCGACGATTTCGTCGGCTATAACCATTATAGCCGACGACTTAAATTCGTCGGCTATGATGCCTTTTCTGGTAGTGTATAACACCATTGTCCCCATATGAGACTAACGAATTAACATCGAAATTAGAGTACTGATGAAACGGTGAATTATCGTTTAAGTTTAAATTGATGGTGGATAAAGATGTGCATCTTAGACATGAAAAATCTGAAATTTGATAAGTGGTGGAAGGTGATGCTGGAGCAAGGTTCTAAAAGGCGCTAGGCGACACTAATCGGTAGAGGCACCTTCTAGCGCCTAGGCGACTAGGCGTGGATTAATCGGAATTAGACGTTTTCTAGGCGGTTTTAATTAAATATATATATAAATATTTATATATGTAAAATAATGAATATTTAAAATATTTCTATAATTTAATTAGCAAAAATATAGACTAAAATTAATAAAATGTCATAATATCCCAACCAAAATATAATTTTTTTTTCCGCCCAGGCCCGCCCAGAGTCGCCCAGAGTCGCCTAATTCGCCCAGAAGCCCAAAACGTGGAATATCTCGATTATAGGCAAAATTCCCTCATTTTGGCTCGCCTAGCTCGCCTTTTAGAACACTGTGCAGGAGCATATAGAAGCTAATTAAGTGACTTTATATCAGACGAAGTCAAGGCAACAATAAACATGGCAACAAATGAATTCTGATTGCTTCCTCATATCGTGTTTGTAATTGCATAGATTTATGAGTATTTTTACTATTAATTAGGTAGATTTAATATTCTTTAGGTTATTTTTCCATTTATATATTATCTTTCCATATTTTAGTTAGACTCTTATGCTATTTAAGCAAGAGTTTGTCATCTTTGTAAATGGAGCTTGTTTGACATTATAATGAAAATATAGCCGTTTTTCAGAGTTGTGTTCTTCTTATTTCTGGTGACGTGTGCTATCACCTTTAGGCCTATGTTTTAGAACTTGTCCCCCATCAATTTGGTATCAGAGCTCTAGGGGAGAGCGTGGTCGATTCCATGGCTCGAAACAGGCTTGATCGGGAGGTTCTTTAATGGAGGGTCGTTATAGCGACGACATGGTGGAAATCAAGATGATGATTCAACAACTTACAGAACGTATCAATCGCATCGAAACTCGGGGCCCAAGGGTTTAGAGTCACGACGGGGAGAGAGACGTTCATCAACGTGTCACTCGCATCGAAACTTCATGTGAAGACAGTGAGGTTTTTGACGGGGAGAGAGACGTTGGCCCTTTTCAACTCCGTTCTCCGTTGTTTGAGTCGGACGACAAGGGAGAACCAGTTAGTTTTGGCTATGAAGGTTCGAAATCTATCTCTACTTTTTCAGTTAATGAAAATCCAGAAAATGAAGAAAAAAAAATGTTGTGGACTTTAATAGGCCACCAATATACGATGATTGTTCTTGTGAGACATGTTGTTGCAATTGTGGTGTGGAGGAAGAAAAGGAGGAGGAAAACAAAATTGGAAGAGAGACTGATGCTGAAAACAATTTCCATTTAATTGTGGAAGTTGGCATCAAACGAGAATCTGAAGTTGAAGATGCAAGGAATATTTGTTTCACCAGTTTGGTTTCCTTGAATACTCTTGCCATGCCTATTGAATGTTTAGTTTCTGGATATAGCCGTATGAACAAGGTAGGAGTGATTGTCCAAATTACAAACGAGGCAACACCATGGTGCGCGGATGTGAATTCATTATTCTTGGAGCTTGGCCATGATCTTGACTTTGTTGGGATTAAAAGTTTTTTGGAAGGTATACTTTTATTAAATCTCGTCAATCCTATCAAGAAATGTGAGCAAAGATTTGGACTGGCGGATTCAATTTCGGAGAGCAAATTTTTTAGGACAAGATATGGCAGGTACTCTAAATATTTATTTATTTGGAATTGACGATTTCAATTGCAAGTTAAAGGATCGACCATTATTTGGATATAATGGAGGTTCTTGCTAGGATTCCCTCTAAATTCATGGTCGTTTGAATTCGAGGGCGAATTCTTTCCAACCAGGGGAGTCTAATGCAAGAGCATATAGAATCTAATTAAGTGACTTTATATAAGACGAAGTCAAGGCAGCAATAAACATGGCAACAAATGCATTCTGATTGCTTCCTCATATCGTGTTTGTAATTGCATAGATTTATGAGTATTTTTACTATTAATAAGGTAGATTTAATATTCTTTAGGTTATTTTTCCATTTATATATTATCTTTCCATATTTTAGTTAGACTCTTATGCTATTTAAGCAAGAGTTTGTCATCTTTGTAAAGGGAGCTCGTTTGACATTATAATGAAAATATAGCCGTTTTTCAGCCGTTTGTTATGAGTTGTGTTCTTCTTATTTCTGGTGACGTGTGCTATCACCTTTTGGCCTATGTTTTAGAACCCGTCCCCCATCAATTTGGTATTTGATGCAAGAGCATATAAGGCAACTTCAAAGATATTATTTGTTATTTAATTATAGGTTGTGATCTTTGATATTTCATTAGTTAGATATTCTTAGGGTATTTTTTTACATTTAATTTAGGAATTAAATTTAGTTAGCTTTCCATATAAGCTTAAATCTACTTATTCTCTAAGTTTTGTAAACCCTATATATATGGGTTGTTGACAGTAGCCACAGAGGGGCTACATAGGCCCACAGACCCGCAGCCAGTACGTCTGGGGCCGGACTGAGGCCCGGAGCAGGATCACCAGCACCCGGACCGGAGGTCCAGCAGTCTACCTTCTGACCAGGGGCCCGGGGACCGAGGACGCCAGCCTGCCAAACAGGCCACCAGAGCTGTCCTTTTGTGTACGAACAGAAGGAAACCAGTCCCACATCGAAGAGTAAGACCAGACCTCACGCCCGACCACCTATATAAGGGCCTCAACTACCCTCTTTAATAGGTAACTGATCTCTCCAACTGCTTATCACTCTTGCTTAAGTTATCTATTCATCCCAACTATACTAACTTAGGCATCGGAGAGGAGAAGACTGGCCCGCCCGGTATTCCACTTAGTTAGCAGGTTCGCAGGAGGAGATCACATCCATATTCATCAGTTTCCACTAGGCCTACGGGTTTGTGCAGAAACAATTGGCGCCGTCTGTGGGAAGCATTTGATCCACGAAAAAGCAGCGTTGCTCTACCAGAGGGTCGAACCCGATCGATCCTTTGGAAGGCAGTTTGAAAGTAAGTCCACGATCCGGAGGCCATGGAGGGAAGGAAGTTGAAAGCTGGCGCGAGAGGGCTGAAAGAGCAAGTCCGGGTCCCCGACCGGGCCCAAAACCTTAAAACTGAGGTCAACGCGAAGTTTGTCCCTTCTCCCGACCGGGACGGAACCCTCGATCGCCGGGGCTCAGGCAACCCTGACCAATACGATGAGGGGGAGGAGATAAAAAAGATGAAGGCAGAAGTCGCGCGATTGGGAGAGGAGGGCAATCGAGACCGACTAAGGGCGGATGCCCGGTGCCAAGAGTTGGAAGCGGTAAACATCGCCTTATGGCGGCCCTGGAGAAAGGACACCGGTAGTACACCTCTCGGGCGGCATCGCGGCCCGCAAATAAAGGTGACGAGTTCCCGTACCTAGAAGTGGGACAGCCTACGGGAAGGAGAAAGACTGCGCATTTGCCCACGCCACTCTTTCCAGAAGCTCTGAGGAATTCCGGGCCGGTTGAGCCCCCATACCGAACGAATTTGGCATCGGGCGAGCATGACAGCTCTACCGCGAGGACGCTTCAGACGCTCTCCGCCTCGGTGTCGGACATAAAGGACCGGTTGGAGGCCAGCGAGAAAAGGACGGTGCGACCGCAGGACGGTGCGCGATTCAACGAACGCATCAGACCTTTTCCACACCGGGTTAGGGCATCCGGAAGATCTGGTAACCAAAAGTCCCTGAAACTGACGTACTCAGGAACGAGCTGCCCATACCAACACCTGGACAGTTTTAAGTCACAAACGGGCACAAAGGGCTACTCAGATGCCACGTGCTGTAATGTGTTCCAAGAGACGCTCTCAGGGGAGGCATTGGGCTGGTTCTACGAGCTGCCAGTAAACTCAGTGGAAACATTCGAATAGCTGGCTGATAAGTTTGTCGGCCGATTCGTCCTTAGAGCCAAGGCGGCCCAAACATCAATGATCCTTTTCGATTGCATGCAGACTGACTGCGAACCGCTGTGCGCTTTCGTTAACCGGTGGCATATCGCCACGGCCGGGGTCAGAAACTTGGATAAAAGGATCGCTGAGAATACATTCAAGCAGGGGTTAAGGCCCGGGGAACTCTCGTACGCCCTGCGAGTAAAGGAGCCACTGGGGTACGACGAGTTGATGGCCGTGGCCGTCAGGCACGCCCAAGCGGAACATGAGACGTATGGGGATAAGATGCCCAAGCGAAGGTCGGATGACCTATTACCAACACCCTCCCATGAAAACAAGACCGGGCGACAGGATCGCAATCATACGCCTACGACCAGTAAGAAAGCCGAAGTATGGGAGGATTGGCGACCCGGCCGGAGCGGCAACAGCAGTTCATGGGCAGGTGGAAGACCACCACCTTTGCGACCGGCACGGCCCATGGCAGCAGCGCCAGCGGGGCGACAACCGCGGGCCCTGGCCATTATGCCAGCAGGAAAACCCGATGATCGAACCCTCCGGACTGACGACCACCGACCCCAGAGAACGGTTGTGGACGGCCTAGTCCGGACAGATGACCAGCAAAGGGACAGGCAGGGTGCCCGAGAAGTAGGAAGCATACGCACCCGAGTCCCCGAAGGGATCGAGGTGCAAGGAAGCATAAATATGATACATGGTGGGGACCACATAGATCGACTCACCTGGAGCTCGAAGAAGCGATGCTTAAGGTCGATCTGAGGAAAGGAAGTATATGCCTTTGGGGGAGGAAGCGGCCAGGCCGCTAAAACCGGATGGAACTCAGTCACGTTCTATGAGGAAGAAGAACCGGAAGATCTGATCCAACCGGACAACGATCCCTTCCTCATTACGGTCCAAATAGACCACTGGATAACCAGCCGCATGTTAATCGACATCGGGGCTTCTGTCAATGTGATGTTCCGAGACGCATACAAAGGGCTGCACCGGGGAAGGGGCAAGTTATCCCAGGATAACGAGCCGCTGATAAGCTTCTCCGGCGAGGTGGTCCAGCCTTTGGGATCGGATTACCTGCCGCTAATCTTCGGCGAGGGAGACAGGACGAGGAAGGACCACCTGGTGTTCATCATCGTGGATTGCGTGTCCTCATACAATGGCATAATCGGTCGGCCGGGGTTGTGGAGGCTGAAAACATTCATAGCCGGCCATATGCTGATGTTAAAAATGCCTTCACCCGCCGACGTCATTACCATATGCCGGGACCAGAAGATCGCTCGCAGATATTATGCGGAGGCCCTGGCCCACGGGAGAAAGTGGACCGAGGTCTTCACGACTACTCAACAAGCGCCAGTACCGGATCCGAGTATTGACCCCCGTGATGACACCGACTCCGACGAAGAGAAGCTAAAACGACCGTCGGCTGTGGAAGAAACCGAAGCAATCTCCATTTCGGAGGATCACCAGGAACGAAAAGTGGTGATAGGAACGAAGCTCGCCCCGACTGTCAGGCAAGGGCTCATCACCTTTCTCCGAGACAACAGTTCAGTGTTCGCATGGTCCTACGAGGACATGCCAAGCATATCCCCAGAAATAGCCGTCCACCGGCTAAATTCGTTGCCCAACGTTCCCCCGGTGAGGCAGAAAAGGAGGTCTTTCAGCCCGGCGAAGTATGAGGCGATCAGAGAGGAAGTGCAGAAGCTGAGAGGCATAGGTTTCATCCGGGAAGTCCAGTATCCCCGATGGCTCGCCAACGTGGTTATGGTCCCAAAGAAGGGAACCGACCGGTGGCGCATGTGCGTTGATTTCACCAACCTAAACCGGGCGTGCCCAAAAGACAGCTTCCCGCTCCCCCGAATAGACCAGCTTATAGACTCCACATCCGGTTTTAAACTACTCAGCTTCATGGATGCCTACGCCGGATACAATCAGATAAGGATGAGCCCGGACGATGAAGAGCACACCTCGTTCGCGACTGACCGAGGGACTTACTGCTACAAGAGGATGTCGTACGGTCTAAAGAACGCCGGGGCCACATATCAACGGATGGTGAACCGCATGTTGGAGCAGGAGATGGGTAAAACGGTGGAAGTGTACTGCATGGCATTCGGGAGCGAAACGGTACTCCCCGTAGAGACCGACATGCCCAGCGGCAGGGTCGAGAATTACCACACTGAAACAAACGCCGAAGGCATACGGCTCAACCTGGATATCATTGAGGAGCGGCGCGACCAAGCGCATATGCGAAACCAAACATACAAGCAACGGGTCGCTCGATACTATGACAGAAAGGTCCGGGAAAGGAAGTTGCAAGTGGGGGATTGGGTGATGAAGAAAGTTCAGAAAAAGCAGCTGGCCTTGGAGCCAACGTGGGAAGGGCCCTACCAAATCACCGCAGCCGCAGGTCCGGCGACATTCCACATCATAGACACCGAAGGCATCTACTCCACCCGCCCATGGAATATCCAGCATCTGCGGTTCTACCCTAAGTGAGATTACTGCCTCAAAAATGGACAGTACTGTATTTAGTACCAACGTTACAATACAGATAGTCACTGCCTCTAGAATGAACTACAACTGGTTACAAAGTAGATACATCTGCCAAGTATATAAAAAAGAAAGAAAAAACCGCTAATCAGCGCCACCGAAGCCTCTAATCCCTGACCCACCAGCCTTGAGAGACCGCTCTTGCTCCAACTTCTCGGCCAAGGCTACCTCAGCCTCCATCCGCTCGGCATCAAGCCACCCTTTCTCCCTCCACTCCAGATACGCATCATTTATACCCTTCGCACGGGCGGCCTCCAGCATCTCTGCAAGTTCCACCGACTCCCGAAAATCGTCAATAGCTTTATCAGCGGCTTCAACAAGTTGGGACTCTACGAGCTTCTCCCCTCCCTTGAGGACTGTTGTTACTTGGGTCTGCAGCTCCAAAATCTTCGCCTCCAATTCCATAATCCTCTCTTCCCGAGCGACTGCCAGTCGACCAGCCTCCTCCCTCTCCTGCGCAAGCTTAGCCTCCGCCAATGACAGCTGCATGGTGAGGTCCTCCACTTGCCCCTCCAGAACCAGAGTCTCCTCACTAGGCTCAACGGCGTAAAGGCTATGAACCAGCTGGTACAAGTACACAAAAGAAGAACATCAGCTCGTAGCACAAAAAGGGAGAGGGAGCACAGAAGAACCTCAGTGCCACACAGGTACGCGATCAGACTTACCCGAAGACACAATTCCACAGCTTTCTTCCTGCTCTCGCCCGGCCGCACACCTCTGGCGGCCTCCCGATCAAGTCCCAAGGCCTCAATGGTAGATGCCACGAACCTACCAAAACCACCATCACCAGAGCCGCGATTGGCTTCTGGCTCAACGGTTTCCCTACTCCTTCGGCCACCGGTTCCCTCCGCCAGAACCAATGCTGACCCCCCACCGGCCGAGCTTGACACTCCGGTATCAAACATCCTCGCCCTCTTGGCCGGAGCCTCGCCAAGACCGCTTCTGCGGTACCAAGTCATCTCCGCTGCCTCTCTCTCCCGCGGGGCTCGTATCCCCACCGGCCGCACTAGAGGTTCCGGACCCGGTGAGCCCACCGATCCTACATCCCGAATAACAAGCGGGGAATTCTCCTCACCGCCCGGCCGCCGACCGTAGTGGGAATCCGGAAACATGAGCGGCACAGGAGTACTATGCACCGTGCTCTCTAGGGTGTCCGGATCTACAACGGTTTTCGAGGCCATCTCCCCCATCTCCATCAACCTCTGGGCCACAAGTTCGTCATCCGCCTCGACAGTATCCTCGCTCCGAACAGCGAGCCGGGGGGCATTAACTACAAATCAATAAACCGAGCGGTTAGAATAAAATACGACCGCACAAAACAACAGTGCAAGGCACTTTACCAGGTTTCTTTCCCATCTCGCATATCTCCAATACATTCCACCGGATGAAATTGTAAGAGCTCCGGCCCAGACTGTCCCAGCAAACAAAAAGCCGGGCTATCCGTTGCCTCTCCAAGTCGACCAACCGGTACGACTGATCCTCGATAGCTTGATAAGCCCCGGGCACCCGAAAGCTCTTCGAATTACGCTGCCACCTACCCCCGGCCATCACAACCTGTCTCCTCCATACATTCGAAACCGACGACGGCAGGTGAGTGATGGGAGGATCGAAGTCCCGCGCGGCAAAATTAACACAGCCGGAGGCCTGGGCCTTTTTGCAGTAGAGAATCTTATACAGCGCTTGAAACTCATTTATCGTGGGCCAGTCCATGTTGCCAAGACTGAATAAACACCCGAGACCAAGCAACTGCCTCCACTGGTTGCTAGGAAGCTGGGTGGGGGAGACATTTATCAGGCTCAGCACGTACTGGACAAACTTCGGCAGTGGCAGAGATAGCCCGTGCCGAAATTGATCCTCAAAAACGGAAACCCAACCCTCCTCCGGGTTGCAAGCCAGTTCCCCGGTATATAGGCCCCGGAGCTTAACGGAGGAGTCAATGCCCCACGTCGCCCGAAAATCCCTTATCTCGCCAGCAGTCATGCTTCTGGTCGGCTTGTCACAAAAAATCACCATGTCGCCATCCAACAGCTGGTACCTCACGGACCCTCCCGTCGACGCACGGCCGGCACCGACAGGATTGGCTGACCTCCCAGATTCCATAAAACCTAAGAGCAGAATTTACCCTACGCCCAGTTAGTTGTGTAGCAAGATAACAACACAGACAGACGGCAGACGAGGAGCCAAGCTTCAACAAAATACGACAGCAAGAGAGGAGGGGGGTGCGAAGCATCTTATAGGCGGCAAAACTACACCTTGTTGATAATTAAGGCAATCAAAAAGGAGAGGCAACCCCAGCCGCAAATTCCCTCCATCTCAGACTGCTCCCTACTGACACGTGTCCCAGCACCGATAAGGTTCCCAAGCCATCATAACTGATGGGACTGATGGGCTCTCTCCTTCATTGCATGTCAGCCACCTGTCTCGCCTACAAGCGGCAGTTAGGGGAGGTAGGAGCGAGAACCGAGGCGTCTAATCCCCCCCACTTCCCCAAGAGTCAACCTCAAACCAAGAAAAGGCACACCACCGGTTATGTAGTATTCAACCGGCTCCATGGCATCCCACCGGTTATGTAGTATTCAACCGGCTCCATGGCATCCCACCGGTTATTTACCATTCAACCGGCTCCATGGCATTCCACCGGTTTAGTCACTCTACTTCGCCCTTGCGGGCAAGGACAAGCCAGCAACAACTCAAGGTTTCAAACACATGGGCTTTATAAACCCGGGAGAGTTTACATCTAACACATGCAAACTCTTCCAGCAGGCTAAAAACCCTGCATCACACTGAACTGTGATAAATTTGGGGGATCCATGGCGAGACTTGTTATCTCCACGCCACCCCACCGGGCAGATTGTTTCTCTAACACAGAACAAGTCTCCCCGCAGGCTAGAAACCCTGCACATTACTTCACGCTTATTCCAACACAAACTGAGACGAACTAGCAGGTGTTAACCGGTGCTTCAATATGGCCGCAACACCCCACCGGGGTACCTGTTGGCTAATTCCACGCTCCAACAGGCCTCCCCGCAGGCTAGCAACCCTGTACATTACCCCACGCTTATTCCAGCACAAGCTGGGCCGAACCACCGGGCTACTCCCCGGCCTGCCTCACCGTTGGCAGCAATTTTACCTTGGGAATTACTTGGGGGACTCGTCCCAACATGGCAGTCCACCGGTCGAGTCCTCACATCATCATCCCATGCACTCGTCCGGGTTTCACCCCGTTCCATACTCATGGCACGACAACACTTGAGCACAATACCATTAGTATTGCAAACATACTCATAACTGTCGCACGTCATCATTAATAGGTACTCACATCACCACGCCTTCTCTGCCCGAACGCCCAGTCATGCCCAATCTTCAATGCGGACTTGGGGAACTGTGCACCGTTGGGTCGGTAACCCTGCGGGTCTGCGGGACAAGAGCGAGACAGATTAAGTCCCCATTCAAGATTGCACTTGACCGGGAACTTGGGGGACTTGTTGACAGTAGCCACAGAGGGGCTACATAGGCCCACAGACCCGCAGCCAGTACGTCAGGGGCCGGACTGAGGCCCGGAGCAGGATCACCAGCACCCGGACCCGAGGTCCAGCAGTCTACCTTGTGACCAGGGGCCCGGGGCCCGGGGACCGGGGACGCCAGCCTGCCAAACAGGCCACCAGAGCTGTCCTTTTGTGTACAAACAGAAGGAAACCAGTCCCACATCGAAGAGTAAGACCAGATCTCACGTCCGACCACCTATATAAGGGCCTCAACTACCCTCTTTAATAGGTAACTGATCTTTCCAACTGCTTATCACTCTTGCTTAAGTTATCTATTCATCCCAACTGTACTAACTTAGGCATCGGAGAGGAGAAGACCGGCCCGCCCGGTATTCCCCTTAGTTAGCAGGTTCGCAGGAGGAGATCACATCCAGATTCATCAGTTTCCACTAGGCCTACGGGTTTGTGCAGAAACATGGGTATTGTAATAGTTGTTAGGAAGCTCACTACCAGATCGGACAGAATAGCCGACGAAAAAAATTTCGTCTACTATTCAAAATTTTCGTCGGGTATTCCTTCTACCGACGAAACTTTCGTCGGCTATTATTCGTCGATAAAACGGCGTCGGTAATACCCAAAGCCGACGAAATAACGAAATCGTCGGCCATTATCACCGACGAAAATACATTTCGTCGACCAAACCTTGGCATAATGCCCGACGAAATTCGTCGGATATTTTCACATATGGCCGACGATATCGTAAAATATAGCCGACGATCTCTTCTGTTTCGTCAGTTATTTGTTCTGAAATATAGCCGACGAAAATGTCAATTTCGTCGGAATATATTAATATTTTGAAATATATTAATTAGGTATAGCCGACGAAACCGTCACTATTTAACATAGACCACCGACGAAATAATTTGGTAAAAATCGTCGGCTATATTAGTTATAGCCGACGAAATAATGTCAATATCGTCGGTTGTTCTTACATTTTGTGAAAAAAAAAATTAAATTAATTTCTAAATTACCATTCAAAGCAACCTGCAATTCACAAGGACAGAATAGCCAACAAGAAACACGTTTTTCATTAATTATTTAATTTGTTCCATCCCTAAACCCTAAACCCTAATCCTGGCCACCATCTTGCTGTCCATCATGCTCGTCATCCTACTGAATGAACTCGGGAGCGAAGCGGTGCTCCCCGTAGAGACCGCCATGCCCAGCGGCAGGGTCGAGAATTACGACGCTGAAACAAACGCCGAGGGCATACGGCTCAACCTGGACCTCATTGAGGAGCGGCGCGACCAAGCGCATATGCGAAACCAGACGTACAAGTAACAGGTCGCTCGACACTACGGCAGAAAGGTCCGAGAACGGAAATTACAAGTGGGTGACTGGGTCATGAAGAAAGTTCAGAAAAAACCGCTGGCCTTGGAGCCAACGTGGGAAGGGCCCTACCAAATCACTGCAGCCGCGGATCCGGCAGTATTCCACATCATAGACGCCGAAGGCATCTACTCCACCCGCCCATGGAATATCCAGCATCTGCGGTTCTACCCTAAGTGAGATTATTGTCTTCAAAATGGACAGTACTATATGTAGTACCAATGTTGCAATACAGGTAGTCACTGCCTCTAGAATGAACTACAACTGATTACAAAGTATATACATCTGCCAAGTATATATATAAAAAAAAAAAACATTAATCAGCGCACCCGGAGCCTCCAATCTCTGACCCACCAGCCTTGAGAGACTGCTCTTGCTCCAACTTCTCGGCCAAGGCTACATCAGCCTCCATCCACTCGGCATCAAGCCACCCTTTCTCCCTCCACTCCAGATATGCATCATTTATACCCTTCTCACGGGCGGCCTCCAGCATCTCTGCAAGCTCCACCGACTCCCGGAAATCGTCGATAGCTTTATCAGCGGCTTCGGCAAGTCGGGATTCTACGAGTTTCTCCCCTCCTTTGACGACCGCTATCATTTGGGCCTGCAGTTCCAAAATCTTCGCCTCCAACTCCGTGTTCCTCTCTTCCCGAGCGGTCGCCATCCGACCGGCCTCCTCCCTCTCCTGTGCAAGCTTAGCCTCTGCCAATGACAGCCGCACGGTGAGGTCCTCCACTTGCCTCTCCAAGACCGGAGTCTCCTCACTAGGCTCAGCGGCGTAAAGGCTATAAACCAGCTGGTACAAATACACAAAAGAACATTAGCTTGTACCACAACAAGGGAGAGGAAGTACAGAAAAACCTCAGTTCCACAAGTACGCAACCAGACTTACCCGAAGACCTAACTCCACAGCCTTCTTCCTGCTCTCGCCCGGCCGCCCAGTTCCGGGGGCCTCCCGATCAAGTCCCAAGGCTTCAATGGTAGATGCCACGAACCTACCAAAACCACCACCACCAGAACCGCGATCGGCTTCCGGCTCCCGATTCCTTCGGCCACCGGTTCCCTCTGCCAGAACCAAGGCTGACCCCCCACCAGCCGAGCTTGACGCCCCGGCATCAAACACCCTCGCCCTCTTAGCCGGAACTTCGCCAAGACCGCTTCTACGGTACCCAGTCATCTCCGCGACCTCTCTCTCCCGTGGGGCTCGTACCCCCACCGGTCGCGCTAGATGTTCCGGACCCGGTGAGCCCACCGATCTTACTTCCCGAATAACAAGTGGAGCGTTATCCTCACCGCCCGGACGCCTACCGTAGTGGGAATCCGGAAACACAAGCGGCACAGGGGTGTTATGCACCATGCTCTCTAGGGTGACCGGATCTACAACAGTTTTTGAGGCCATCTCCCCCATCTCCATCAACCTCTCGGCCACAAGGTCGTCATCCAGCTCGACGGTTTCCTCGCTCCGAACAGCGAGCCGGGGGGCATTAGCTGCAAATCAATAAACCGAGCGGTTAGAGTAAAATACGACTCCACAAAACAATAGTCCAAGACACCTTACCAGGTTTCTTCCCCATCTCGCATATCTCGAGCACATTCCACCGGATGAAAGTGTAAGAGCTCCGGCCCAGATTGTCCCAGCAAACAAAAAGCCGGGCTAACCGTTGCCTCTCCAAGTCGACCAACCGGTACGACTGATCCCCGATAGCTTGATAAGTCCCGGGCACCCGAAAGCTCCTCGAACTACGCTGCCCCTACCCCCAGCCATCACAACTGACCTCCTCCATACATTCGAAACAGACGACGGCAGGTGAGTGATGGCAGGATTGAAGTCCCGTGAGGCAAAATTAACACAGCCGCAGGCCTGGGCCTTTTTGCTGTAGAGAATCTTATACAGCGCCCGGAACTCATTTATCGTGGGCCAATCCATGTTGCTCAGACTGAATAACCACCCGAGACCAAGCAACTGCCTCCACTGGTTGCTAGGAAGCTGGGCGGGATAGAGATTTATCATGCTCAGCACATACTGGACAAACTTCGGCAGCGGCAGAGATAGCCCGTGCCGTAATTGATCCTCAAAAACGGCAACCCATCCCTCCTCTGGGTTGCAGGCCAGTTCCCCAAGATATAGGCCCCGGAGCTTAACGGATGAGTCAATATCCCATTTCGCCCGAAAATCCCTTATCTCGCTATCAGTCATGCTTCTGGTCGGCTCGTCACAAAAAATCACCCTGTCGCCATCTAACAGGCGGTACCTCACGGACCCCCCCCGGTCGGCGCACGGCCGGCACCGACAGGATTGGCTGACCTCCCAGATGCCATAAAACCTAAGAACAAAATTTAGTTGTGTAGCAAGATAACAACACAGACAGACGGCAGACGAAGAGCCAAACTTCAGCAAAATATGATGGGAAGAGAGGAGGGGGGTGCGAAGCATCTTATAGGCGGCAAAACTACACCTTGTCGATAATTAGGGCAAGCAAAAAGGAGAGGCAACCCCAGCCGCAGATGATGAGTCGCCGAAGCGAGCATCAAGCAATAATAACCCTATAATCGTTAGTAGTATAGAATAAGCAGGGATCGTTCTAGCCGGGGATTAAGGGTACCTGAAACATGAGAATGTTAACACAAATATTCACAAACATATATGCACACAATTGTCACACTTATATACATATTCACACACGAAATTATGGGGGATAAAAGGCTTGGCAGCAAAGCTGCCTCTAAATTTAAGACACGAAAATAAACCTAAACTACTATATACAAGTGATCATCATCTCTCACAAAACATTTAACACCAAAGACTCTTTAACATGTAGATTTGCATGCAAGAAGGTAAGAGACAAGTATTCAGCATGTTCAAGACTCAACTTAGTTTCGACCACAATTAGAGCGATTAGACTTTTAACCAATTGTTAGACATCTAATGTTTTAAGATCATGCTATTCGCCTTCGATCCTAAAGTTTATGCTAATCCGGTTTTACACGTTTTAACATTTAAGCACAAGAGTCTAAAATCGAAAACATGCAAATAAGCAAGGTTGTCAATCATCTTATTTAACATGCAAGTTTTAGCTAAGGTTATACCCTAAGTGAGCACAACAAATCAAAACAACCGTCAGGCCTATAGTTTTATTCGTTATAACTCGGGTTAGATGAAACCTAACATCTAGATTTACATGCTTCTAGCCAATACTAATGCTTCGGTTTTTAAGTCACACCTTTAGATTACTAACCAATTAAAATCCTAAACATGCTTCTAATACCACTGCCCTAATTATCCATACATACGAATTCCACAAGTTACATATTACAAATTAGCATGCAAAATCATTGTTCTTGTCGAAACCTAAACATAAATCTAAGCATCGATTCAAACAAGTCTTTAACATACAATTTATAAAACCAAAATCGATTCATACATAGACATATAAACCAACACCAAACATACATGAGTGTTTCATAGACAAAACTAAACATAACTAAACAAAAATTACTAAAACCGAAAGAGGGGAGTGGATCACACTTTGAGACACCTTGAGAGCTTCAAGTCGTGTGGATCCGGCGATGTGTGGAGGCTGGGGTGAGGCTGCACGGCTGTAAGGTGGCTCGGCAGGATCTTTTCCAAGTTTCGGCAGAAACTTGGTTGGTGGTGGAGGGTGGTTTTCGGTTTAGGTTTTTGTCTAGGATCTTTGGGGAATTTTGGTAGAGTTTAGGCCTTGTGTTTAAGCTTGAGATGAGATGATTTTTCTGTAGGAAAACATGGCTATATATAGAGGCAAATTCGGCAGAAACCCTAGGTAGAAAACCTAGTCCAAATCGGCAAAGGCAATCCTTGTGCAACAAGGTTTTGGTTCCTTCCTTTCTTGGTTCTTCTAGGAAACTTCTTTTTCTGATTTTCTTCCTTGGATTGGGCTGCATATCTTCATGAACTTCTTGTGTAGGCTTGACAACTCCATTTGGTGAGCTTGGTCCATGGAAAATGCCCCAAACCCGCAAGAACACAAGACCGGCAGCAACTCGGCTGGAATGACCTTGCTCCAGTAAATCCGACATATCTCCCTTCTCGGAGCTCCAATTAATGCGATTCCAAGTCTCAGATAAACTAGACACATATAGCCATCTCCCCATAAAATATCTCGATCAAATTCCTTGTCAATCGTCAGAAATGATTTTTCGAAATTGGATCAAAATCCCAGGAAAATCCTGGAAGCCCCTGGATTGGTTTGCTCGGACTGCCGTTTTGCAGCCATCTTTTGGGTGACTTCCTGAACTCCGATTGATCTGAAATTTTAACACAACATTCCTCAGTATATGAATATTAAGCACACCAAATTTCATTGAATTCGGACAAGGATAGATCATATGTTTACTCATCTCAAAATCGCGAAAAAGACATATTTTGCACTATTTTCCAGATTTCTCATATTTAGTCATTTTTCGGATTCTTAACCATTTTTCGCCAAACTCTACCAAATTAACACTAAACTATATTATGACTCAATTTTAGACAAATAAGGGTTAAACAAAGCATAAACGAGGGCATAAGCATATAATATCGTAGCACATTATGCTCCTATCAG